>JAQQAC010006877.1:3049733-3099870 GCA_029783875.1 Phataginus tricuspis | reverse complement strand
AGGTGGGTCACCTTGTCTTCCTTGGCGAATGGAGAGGACACATGTGATGCATTATCTGTCAATACTCATCAGAAAATTCCCAAGCTACTTCATTTTGGGAAGAGCTTGAAACTGCATTTAGGAAAGGTATAAAGCCCTGGTGTGGTGACTTAGCCCAGCACAAGTGAGACATGTTAGCACTGTGTCTTTCTTTTTAACAGAACATAAAAAATAGTTTTAAATAATCTAAAAATAGACAATTCATATTCTGTTCTTGAAAAAAAAAAGAACTTGTGGGTGTAATCCAACTGACAGTGAAATCAATCAAAATATGTAACTATAAAATGAAGGATTGTGTTTATGAATTAATTTCTGTTTTGTTTGTTTTTTTTGTTTACATATGGGGAGAGCAGAAGGATGGGTGAAATAGGTGAAGGGGACAAAGAGGTACAACTTCAAATTAAAAAATAAATTAGTCACAGAGATGGAAGTATATCATAGAGAATAGAGCCTGTAATATTGTCCTATCTTGGTATGGTGACGGGATAACTGCACTTACTATGGCAAGCATTCAGTAATGTATGTAATTGTTGAATCACTATGTTGTTCATCTAAAACCAATATAATTTTGTCTATTAGCTGTATTTCAATAAAATAATTTAAAATTAAAAATAAATACTTGCTTGAATAAAAGTATTAGTGGTAGCGATACTCCGGTTAAATTTAGAATTTTCTGTATAATTGAAAATATACCAGATGCAATGCAAATGTCAGAAATTGCATTTTAAAGGGTAAATAATGCTAGTAACAATATTTAAACTTTAAACTCTAGTACTAGAAACAGATTTTATTGTTAAAGAAAAATAAGTGGTGACATAGAGTATAAATTTAGGGAATTACCATTTTAATCTATCAGTCATTATAGATTACAATAATAAAATAGAATATATATTAAAATATTTTGAGGAATATACTAGCAAAATTCTAAATATATAACAAAATAAAATTTAAAAAGCTGTTATATATGAGATGTTGGAATTGATGTTCTTGCATTCTTTAAAAATTTCTGCATTTTGAAATATTTCTAAAATGAATACAAAGCACTGTGGTAATTTAAAAAATTGAAATTAAATACAAATTTTAATAAATTCTAAGAGATAGTTATGGTAGAAATACACTAATAGAAAATCTAATAGTTAGAAATTTATTTATAAATTTATATTTTTATGTGGATTAATTTTAAAGTGAGTTAGCCCAAGCAAAAGTTTGTAAATTACTCCATGTTTCCTTAGAAATCAACCGCAATCTTCAAATAATTAAAAAGAGAGGACAAATATTTGACATCAAAGTAAACAAAAATCTACAATGATAAATTCCATGTAATAAACCATACCCAACAAGTACTAGAAACCTATACAGAAAAAGAGAGTGGCTGCTGAGGATGGAAAATTGCTGTCTAGATCTTGAGTAAGAAAGAGATTTCTGTAGAAGTAGGTGTCACATAATAAAAAGTCTATTGAATGATACTTTAACTAATTTGAGCATAAGGACAAAAATTGGAGGACGAGAAAAGAAAATATTTCTCAAACGTCCTCAGAATATAGTCCTTGTATTAAAAAAATAAATGAATCCATAAAACGTAACATAATGCCATGAAAAAGAAGCAGCAAGCAAAAGAGGGTCATGGAAAATGAAAACATAATTTTCTAGGGAAAAATCGATATACATATAAGAAAATAAAGCTTAGTAAATCTACCATTTGTCTAAATAGAGGTTTCTGAAAAAGAAAAGAATGATAATGCAATGAAGGAAACTAATAGGATACATTTTCACAAAGCTAAAGAAAGGCTTTGGGCTTTATTAAAAGGCCCATTCAAATGTTAGAATAAATATTACCCATATATAATAGACACACTCTACTGAAATTTTGGGATTCAGAGAATAAGGATAAAACCATAAATCTTCCAAAGCAGGTAAACAGATAGAAGCTGAAGGTGTAGGCACAAATATACAATACAATGTAGCATGCCCAGCTGGAGACCACTTGCTATATTCTCACCCTTACCTCTTCCATACATTGCTCAGTCTGCCAGAGCCCGACTTCCTTTGCTTGAGAACTTTGTTAGCATGTCATCGTGGATAAAAGAGAAATAATGTCTAAAGTTGAATGATCAAGAAATAGAGGTCTAAATATAATATTTAAAGCAAGGATAATCAACAGAAAATATAAATTGAAAAGTTATAAATACTGGAGGTTATGGTAAGAGAGATTATTTTAATATGTCAGGGAATTCAGTCCCACGTCCAGTGAATTCCCCATCCAATGCCTGACAATAATCAGGGTATAAATACCCCTAGTCCTTCACTCCTTGTGTGGAATTACTTTGAGGCACATCATCTACACTGATTCTAGAGATGTTCTATGGGGGTAGGTTTCAGACACCCGCAGTGGTGATTCACCTGACAAGCCTCTATCGGCTGCCTTCCCTTCTCTGTACCCCTTACTCCTTCCCCTTTAAGTATTTTTTTAGGTTCACCACCAAAATCAACTATTTAGAATTAAATCTTTGTGTCAAAGACTGCTTTGAGGAAAACCAAACTAAGGAAAAAAGGTGTACAGATTTTAACCAGGGTTTTCATTAATAATTTTAGTAAAAGCAGTGCTTGTGAAGTTCTCAGGAAAAACAATTTTTCACCTAAAATGTTATGCCTCATCACTTGGTGTAAGGGTAAAATAGAAGTAGTTAACAGCATGCAAGGAACTAGACACATTTCTCAAATGCTGATATAATAATAATAATAATAAAAATAATAAAAAGGAGCTCATGAGAGTGAACCTGGAATTAAAGAGTAGCCCAGATAGGCGATGAAAAGAGATTTCAGGACAAGAGCCATAAAAACCCACTTGAAAGAAAGTCAATATAGTCAAGACTTATTTGTTTTTAAAGATGTTAATGATACTTTTCTTTTAAGAAAAAGATAAGAAATAAGTAGGACATTCTGGTGAAAAAGGGATTTGGAAGAGGAATATGAACAAGAAAGTGAAAAATTTTAATGAAGGAAATCAAAACATTCTGATGGGTTGAAAAAGTGTAAGAAAATATATTCCATCTGATCTTGAAATTTAAAACAATATGCTTAGTGACATGCAATAAAATTTCCTTCTCTATGATTAAAACATATTATTTGGTTTATAGAAAATACTATTTATGTAATAAGGAATGATCTATGACACTGGAAAGACTTAATCAAGGTGACTGCCTATAAATGCAGGTTAAATGCCTTGACAATGTAAACATAACAGGAGACCAGACAGAGATTGAAAGAATAAAAGAGGAAGTAAAGTTTAAGGAAAGTGTAGAAGTCCTATTTTCTTAATTTTATGTAGTGGGTAGATAAGAAAAAAATGTCTTGATGATCTCTATCAAGAAATAGAGGTCTAACTATAGCATTTAAAAAACAAAGCTAACCAATAGGAAATATAAATTGAAAAATAAGCAATAAATATTGAAGATTATAAAAGAGAGACTATTTTAACTGCACTAAATTTTACAGCCCTTTTAGGGGAAGTTAGAGTTGAGTCTTTATTAATCAAGAAATCAACATAATGTTATCATGGTTAAGCTATCAACTCTAGAATCATATTGTTTGCAACCCTCGGAAGACTACTTCTCTCCTCTTTGTACTTTGCTCTTTATACACAGAAGGCAGACATAGTTGTAGATATCTACCAGGGCTATGATGAGGATTGCATGACATAGCACATTTAAAGAACTTAGAAGTGTGTAATAAGACATCAATAAATATAACAAATTGTATTAGTTTGCTAAGGCTGTTATAACAAAGTTTCACAAACTGAGTGGCTTGACAGTAGACATTTGTTGTCTCGGTTCTGGAGGCGAGAACTTCCAGGATCAAGGTGCTGGCAGGACCAGCTCCCTCTGAAGATTCTAGGGAAGGACTTGTTCAGGCCCCTCCCCCTCTGCTAGCACTCGGTTTATGGAAGTGTAATTCCAGTCCTGCGAGGGTGTTCTCCCTGAGGAGTGAAAGAATTTCTCCTATTTATAAGGACATTGATCATAGTGGATTAGGAGACCACCTTACTCCAGGATGACTTGATTTTGCTGATTACATCAGCAACAACTTATCTCCAAATAAGGTCATATTCCGAAGTACTGGGGATGACGACCTCAACATGTGAGCTTGGGGAGGGACACAATGCAATCCCTAACAAAGCATGAAGGAGCCATATAATACATTATTTAGAATTATGGAAAAACTAGAAATAGAAAAGGACACAGGTAAGCTAAAATTGTGAGAATGGCACAGAAAATGTTACTTTTAATATGTCCATTAGATGGTTTGAAATTTCACCCCATGTACATATATCCCCTTATGAATAATAAAAAGAATAAAACTCAAAATTATTCATTTCATACAATTAAAGGTTAATAGTGTTTATGATAACACAATCTTAAGAATTTAGCAGCATTTATTCAGTTAGTGAAGTGGTTCATTTTGCAATTTGATTAGAAAAATTTGTTAAATTAAATCTTATACTACAATCTGTGGCATTCCCACAATTTCTAATATAATTTATATTTCGTTTTAAATTTTGACAAATGACTTTGAAACAGAAGTACCAGGATAGAAATATCAACCTTTTAACTTAAAAATTTGACTGAACAGTTTATGAGGTAAGTTCAGTTTATCGATCAGACATGATAGATATTTGTAATGTAAGTTTTGAAATTGCAACATGGTATTTTTATCACCTATGCTAGACAAAATGTGTCAGAAGATGATCAGTTTTCAAATAATCTAATCAAAACTGGCTTTTCTCATCAGCATAGAGGTTTCACTTCCTTAATTGTCTCCCTAGTATAAAATGGTCTCCCTTACTCACTCCCAGATATTTTCTTTCCAATTATCCTAATTTTATTTACGATTTTTTTACAAAGCATTTTTCACTATTTGAAATGATAGTATGTGTTTTACTTTACTATCTGCCAGTCAGTATCCCTAAATCATAGAGTGGCATGTATGGTACATACTATAAAACACAATAAATAGTGTTTGAATAGATGAAAGTCATGCAAAAGGGAAAAAATATTCCAATGACACTTTTATCAAAATTTTCATTTAATATCTCTAATTTCATTTGAATTTTAAAGAGAAAATAGATAATTTAAAGAGATATAAGAAAAATATCTTGCTTAATCTCTGGTGATATGTAATTATTTAGGTTATTTCAATGATAATTCTAAGTGAAGCAAAATATTTTTGTATAAATATATTTTTTGTTGCTTCAACATATTAATTTTATTAAGCTGATTTTTAAAAACTTTTTGAAGTGTTAAGAAAACCTACGTAAAACCTTGAAAATAAGGTCAATATCAGAGTGGTACATCTTTAAAATATCTTCCTGAGAAAGAACAAAGCAGGGGGGATTATATTCCCTGACTTCAAGCTCTACTACAAAGCTATAGTAGTGAAAATAATTTGGTACTGGCACAAGAACACACCCAAGGTCAATGGAACAGAATAGACAGCCCAGATAAAAGTCCATGCATATATGGTCAATTAATATATGATAAAGGAGCCATGGATATACAATGGAGAAATGACAGCCTTTTCAACAACTGATGTTGGCAAAACTGGAGAGCTACATGTAAGAGAATGAAACTGTGTTATTGTCTAACCCCATACACAAAAGTAAACTTGAAATGGATCAAAGACCTGAATGTAAGTCATTAAACCATAAAACTCTTAGGCAAAAATCTCTTGAATATAAGCGTGAGCAGTTTTTTTCCTTGACACATCTCCTTGGGCAAGGGAAACAAAAGCAAAAATGAACAAATGGGATGACATCAAACTAAAAAGCTTCTGTACAGCAAAGGACACCATCAGCAGAACAAAAAGGCAACCTAAGTATGGGAGAATATATTCATAAATGACTCATCTGATAAGGGGTGAACATCCAAAATATGTAAAGAAATAATAAGCCAAAAAACAACCCGATTAAAAAACAGGCAGAGGACCTGAACAGACACTTCTCCAAAGTAGAAAGACAAATGGCCAACAGCCACATGAAAAGATGCTCCACATCATTGATCCTCAGGGAAATTCATACTAAAACCACAATGAGATATCACCTTAAAACCGGTTAAAATGTCAACTATCCAAAAGATAAGAAACAGCAAGTGCTGGCATGGATGCGGAGAATTAGGAAACCTCCTACACTGTTGCTGGGAATGTAAATTGGTACAACTGCTGTGGAAAGCAGTATGGAGGTTCCTCAAAAATATAAAAGTAGAAGTACCATTATTTGACCTAATATTCTACTCTTAAGAATTTACCTGAAGCAAACAAAATCCCTGATTTGAAAAGATGTATGCACCCCTATGTTTATTGCTGCACTATTTGCAATAACCAAGATATGGAAGCAACCTAAGTGTCTATCAGTGGTGAATGTATAAAGAAGATGTGGTACATATGCACAATGCAATATTATACAGCCATAAGAGCAATCCTGTCATTTGCAACAACATGGATGGATCTAGAGGGTATTATGCTCAGTGAAATAAGCCAGGTGGAGAAAGAAAAATACCGTATGATTTCACTTACTTGTGAAATATAAAAACAAAGCAAAACAGTAGCAACAAAACAGCAGCTGACTCACAGACTCCAAGAAGAGACTAGCGGTTACAAAGGAGAGGGGTTAGGGAGGGTGGGGCAGGGAGGGGGATAAAGATACACAGTAATTTGCAATATGAGTTGATCATGGGGACTGTTGAACCACTTGATGTACCTTTGAAACCAATATAACATTGTATATTAACAACACTTTAATAAAATATATATAAATCTATTAACACATGGGGCAACAAACCACCAAAGGATTAAGATTTACTGCCCTGTAGGCCATTAACTGTGCATCTTACACAGTAATCTTATTACAAAATTCCTTTATTAAGATTGATATAAATACACAGCCTCTCAAAGACCCTTTGAATTGCTCTGAACATTTTTCTGAGTCTCTTCTTTATTAATGAGTTGAACTAAATCTTTGACACATTTTTAAATTTTGTATTTGCATTAAAGTCATGATTTTAGTTTTTTTAAATTATATTTTAACATCAGGTAGATATTAAAGAACATATATAATATTTATATTAACTTTGAAAGAAATAATGAATACCTGTTAAGCCATTACCTAGTTTAAGAATAAGATATTACCAATAGTTTAAAAATATCTCATAAATAATGTCCTCCCTCCATCTCAGAAGTACACACACAACTCTAAATTTTAACTGATATATTTTCCCTGTAATTTACATGATTCAATTGGGATGCCATAAAGTTTGTTAAGATGAACTCTAAAACGTTCTTGGTATTAATATTTAAAAGAACACATTAAACAACATAAGTAAGGCCTTTCATTACTGCACTCAGCTTTACAAGCCCCTTAAATAAATGCAAAATACTACAGAAGTCTAGGTTTGTAGTGCAATTCAATGTTTTAGGAGCAGCTTATTAATAACATGGACTTTAGAAAAAGGTGAATTATTTAAGAAATGATACAACATGACACAATTGCTAAAAGAACATACATGATCTTAGAATGCATCTAAAAATGTATCACCAACAGAGAAGTAAGTAATATTCATTTTGGGCTAGGTGAGAATTCAACATAACTCACTAAGTTTTCACTAGAATAAGAAAAGTGGAACCCCTTCGAGAGCAATCTATATCACTTAGGAATATGTAAGTTGGAAAATTTATAAGGGAAGAAGATCTCTGTAAAAGAAACACTGAGAGAACACCAATTTTAAAAAGCAGGTAGATTTCTATAGTAAGAACACAGAAACAGAACTGGGAGAAATGGGAGATAGATTTAGGATCAACTTATAAAAGAACCATCTAACAGTAAAAACATTTCAACCATGGGAAGGCTTGCCTTGGGATTTAAATAATTTCCTATCTCCATGTGTTTTCCAGCAAGCAGGGATCACATCGTTGAGTAGGTTTTCATACATTCTGTATAATTAAACTAGATGACACATGAAAATAAATTAGCTCTGAAACTTTGTGGACTTTTGTATATTTTTAAATTTATGCCATTGAAGACAAAGTGGCATCACGAAGATGAGATAAAATGACTCACAATTAATCTGCAATAAATTCTATAATATGGTAAAAAATGTATGATGACCCCCATTATTAGCAAATAACATGAATGTATTACTCAGAAGTTTAAAAGCAGCCTAGTTTTTACATATCATTTATCACACACGCAAATTAATGTGTGTGTTATATATGCAAAATAATGGATTAGAGACTAAAATAACATTTCTTTAACATTTTACAGTAGTAATTATGATTTATAAAACTTAAAAAGCTAGGTGAAGCCTGTGAGCAAACTATATTATTTCCACAACAATAACACATTGGCAAAAGCACATACAAGCATTTTCCTAATTGCATATTGAATTGTTGATAATAAAGAACTTCACTTAGCATAATGACCTTCAGGTTCATCCATGTTTCCACAAATGACAAGATTTCCTACTTTCTTAAGGCTGAATAATATTATTTCTCTCTCTAGCTTTCTCTTTATTTCAATGATTCAATGGCACAAAGTGATACACACACACACACAACACAATATACATGTATGTATATATTTAAACTACAGTTTCTTGATCAATTCATTTGTTGACCTTCACTTGGGTTATTTCCATACCTTGGTTATTCAGTTCCTTGGCTATTGTTAATAATGCTACAATGGACATAGAAATACAGATTTTTTTTGAGAGAGTGGATTTGTTCCCTTTGGATACACACCTATAAGTGGGTTCATGGGTCATAGTGTAGTTCTATTTTTAATTTCTTGAGGAATCTCCATACTGTTTTCCATAGTGATTGTACCAGTTTACATTCCCACCAATAGTGTACAAGAGTCTCTTTCCTTTTCTCCATATTCTAGCCAATGCTTCTTATCTCTTCTCTTCTTGATGACAGCCATTCTAACAGCTGTAAAGTGATATCTAATTATGATTTTGATTTGCATTTCTTTGATGATTGATGATATTGAATGATTTTTTCATATACCTCTTGGACATCTGTATGTCTTTTTGGAAAAATGCCTTCTCAGGTTCTTCACACATTTTTTAATTCAGTTATTTGTTTTTGTTTGTTTTGTTTTTCTATTAAGTTGTATGAGTTCCTTGTATGTTTTGGATATTAACCCCTTAATTAATATGTGATTTGAAAATATTTTCTCCCATTTAATAAATTTCCTTTTCATTTTGCTGATGGCTTTCTTCACTGAGAAGAAGAGTTTTTTGGTTTGATGTGTTCCCATTTGATTATTTTTGGTTTGTTTTCTTTGCTTTTGGTGTCAAATTCAGCAATAGCCAAGACCAATGATTTTCAAGGCACTTACTCTCTATGTTTTCTTCTAGGAGTTTTAGAGCTTTAGATTTTATATTCGAGTCTTTAATCCATTTTGAGTTGAGTTCTTTGTATTATGAAAGATGAGTACAGTTTCATTCTTTTGCACATGGCAATACAATTTCCCAGTACCATTTATTAAAGAGACTATTGTTTCCCCTCCCCTATATTATTTCTTATTTTGTCAAAAACTAATTGATGGTATATGCATGACTTTATTTCTGAATTCTCTATTCTGTTCCATAGTGAGGAAGAGAAATACAAATATTTGATGGTATTACTTTTATGTGGAGACTAAGAATAAAAAATAGGTGAACTCATAGATACAGAGCATAGAGAAATGGTTGTTAGGGGCCAGGAGGTAGAGAACATGGGGAAATTTGGTAAAATAATACAAAATTTTAACTGAAAGGTGACTAAGTTCCAGGGAATCTAGTGTATATCATGGTAACTAATAACACTGTACTGTACAACTGAAAATTGCCAAGAGAATAAAATTAAATGTTCTCACCAAAAGCAGAGGGTAAATATGTGAGGTGATAGATATTTTATTTGACTTAATGAGGGAGGATCCTTTCATAGTGTATACATATATCAAATCATCACATTGTACATTTTCAATATCTTACAATTTTATTTGTCAATTATACCTTAATAAAGCTGAAAATTTTTTTCAAGAAATGAAGTGAACCTGGTGAATTAATATATAAGTAAGAAACATCTACAAAGAATAAAATAGAGATTAACTATAACTCAATTAGTAACAGTACAAAAATCTATTTATCACATACTTTCCTATAAACTGATTAGACAACATGATCAAACTTTGATAGCATTTTGGTTCTACTTGAATATATTAAGCACAGTGAGTAATGGATGAAAATAACAGAAAGACTAGGATACTTGTGAAAATAATATCAGATGTAAGTGTTGGTAATTCTTATAAAATCAAGGGTTTCGTTTAGAGAAAAAGATGGCATGAGAAGTGTGGCAGAAATCTCCTCCCAAAACCACATATATTTTGTAAATACAGCAAATATAACTATTCATAAAAGAATGATCAGAAGTAAGACTACACCAGTCAGTCTACATCAGGGAGAAATCAACATCTCACGGAAAAGGGTAAGATCCAAAGCTGTGACCGGATGGACCCGAGCATTCCGCCCACCCCAGTTCACTGGCAGGAGCAAAAGAATCAGAGAGGGAGGGAGTGGAAGCACAGGACTGCTAGATACCCAGCCCTAGAAATCTACCCCAGGGGCACAGACCCACAATGCATGGTGCTCTGGGGATTAGAGGGGGTGAAAACCAAAGTCAGAGACTAAGACTGTAACACGTTCTCATAACCAGATGCCCTGGGACAAAAGAAAAGTAGGCACTTTGAAAGGCTTCACAACAGTCAGAAGGCTGTTAAAAGGGCAGGTTTTAGGAGAAGAAACAGGTGGACAAATCGTCCTGGCATACTCAGCCCAGCAGGATGGGAACTTTCAGAAGCTTCAGGCATCCTATCCCACTGGTTGGCAATGCAACCCTCTGGCCCCTCACCACAATAAGCAGCCTGCCACTCCTTCCTCCCTGCCAGCATATGTATGCAAATATGCTGCCCCTGCCATGGCTGCAGACCAGCCAGAGGGCAGCCCCACCTACAGCAACTACAACTGTAGAGCTTACCACAGAGGCTTTTCACTGTGCACAGCTAACTGGCCCAGACACGGGAGACAGACATGGGGACCAGGAAGCACGAAAGGGCTTTGTTCTCCCTGCAAACACCTGCGCCACTAGCCAGTGACCCCCACCATCACCCTAGTCCTCCAAAGGCCCACCCAGCACATGGCAGTTTAGGGGGTTAACCCAAAGGCCGCTCCCTGCGTGCTGTAAACCAGCATAGACAGTGGATACAGGCACTGCAACTGGCAAGTAGGAAGGGACTTTGTCCTCCCAGCTGACACCCGTACCACCACCTGCAACTACTCCCATTGCTCCAGGACTGTGAAAATTCAGAAGAACCTTATTCAATCAAAAATCCTTCAAACACCAGAAGGAGGGCTCAGTGACACTGAAATCACCAATTTTCCTGAAAAAGAATTCAAAATAAAAGTCATAAGCATGCTAATGGGGCTACAGAAAAATATTCAACAGCTAAAGGACAAATTCAGGAGGGATAACTGAAATGAAACAAACAATGGAAGGATTTAAAAGCAGATTAGAAGAGGTAGAGGAGACAGTAAATGGAATAGAAATTGGAGAACAGGAATACAGAGAAGCATTGGCAGAGAGAGAAAAAAGGTCTTTAGGAATGGAAGAATATTAAGAGAACAGTGTGATGAATCCAAGCAGAACAATATTTGTATTATAGGGGTACCAGAAGAAGAATAGAGAGAAAAAGGGATAGAAAGAGTCTTTCAATAAATACCTGCTGAAAACTTCCTCAATCTGGGGAAGGAGATAGTCTCTCAGGCCATGGAAGTCCACAGATATGCCAATACAAAGGACCCAAGAAGGACAAGGCCAAGACATATAATAATTAAAATGGCAAAGATCAAGGATAAGGACAAACTATAAAAAGCAGCCAGGGAGAGAAAAAAGATCACCTACAAAGGAAAACCCATCAGACTATCATCATAGACTTCTCAGCAGAAACCTTACAGGCCAGAAGGGTGTGGCATGATATATTCAAAGCAATGAAACAGAAGGGCCTCGAACCAAGAATATTCTACTCAGCAAGATTACCATTTAAATTTGAAGGAGGGATTAAACAGTTCCAAGATAAGCAGAAGTTAAGGGAACTTACCTCCCACAAACGATCTCTACATTGTATTCTAAAGGGACTGCTCTAGATGGAAGTGTGCCTAAGACTAAATAATTATCACCAGAGAAAATAAAACCATAGCAAAGGAAGTAGACCAACTAAATACTAACCAAATGCAAAATTAAGTCAGCTACCCACATGGTCAGTCAAGGGATACACAAAGAGCATAGAATATGACATCTAACATATAAAGATTTGAGGAGGAAGAAAAAGAAGGGAAAGAAAAAAGAATCATCAGACTGTGTTTATAATAGTGTAGTAAGTGAGTTAAGGTAGACTGATAGATAGGAAAGAAACTGCCCTTGAACCACTGGAAACCACAAATCCAATGCTTGCAATGGCAATAGATTATCTTTAGATAATCACCCTAAATGTAAATAGACTGAATGCACCATTCAAAAGACATAGAGTTACAGAATGGATAAAAAAGCAAGCTCCATCCATATGCTGCCTACAAGAGCCTACTTCAATCCCAAAGACATACACAGACTAAAGTGAAGAGATGGAAAAAGATTTTTCATGCAAACAATATGGAGAAAAAAGCAGCTGTTGTAGGATTTGTATAAGACAAACTTGACTTCAAAACAAAGAAACAAGAAAGGACATTGGAAAATGATAAAGGGGTCAGTCCAACAAGAGGATATAACAACTATAAATATCTATGAAACCAACAAAAGAGTGCTTACGTATGTGAGACAAACACTAACAGAATTAAAGGAGGAAATAGAATGCAATGGATTAATTTTATGAGACTTCAACACACTACTCACTCCAAGGGACAGATCAACCAGACAGAAAATAAGTAAGGAGACAGGGCACTGAGCAACACATTAGAACAGATGGACCTAACAGACATCTACAGAACACTTCACCCAAAAGCAGCAGAATACACATTCTTCTCTAAGGCATATGGAACATTTTCCAGAATAGACCATATTCAAAGCCACAAAAACCTCAGCAAATTAAAAAAGATTGAAATTGTACCAAAAAAACAACTACTTGTCCATCAGTAAATAAATGGATAAGGAAGAGGTGATACATATACACAATGGAATATTATTCAGCCATAAGAAGAAAACAAATTTGCAACAACATGGATGGAGGTAGAGGGTATTATGTTCAGTGAAATAAGCCAGATGGATAAAGACAAATACTAAATGATTTCACTCATCTGTGGACTATAACAACAAAGCAAAAACTGAAGGAACAAAACAGCAGCAGACTCACAGAACCCAAGAATAGACTACCAGTTATCAAAGGGAAAAAGACCGGGGAGGGTGGGTGGAAAGGGAGGGAGAAGGATATTAAGGGGCATTATGTTATAGAACACATAACACGGGGAAAGAAGTGTAGCACAGAGAAAACAAGTAGTGACTCTATAGCATCTTACTACACTGATGGACAGTGACTGTAAGGAGGTACACGGTGGGGACTTGATAATGGGGGGAATCTAGTAACTACAATGTACCAGCTCATGTGAAACCTGAGCATAAGCCTGTACATCAGTGATACTTTAATAAATAAATAAATTATAAATAAATATAAAATAAAATCAGGGGTTTTATGGTAAATTACAGGGTACAACAAAAGCTCAAATATGTATTCTTCACTATATGAAGTAGCCATATTCTGGAAAACCTAATAGGAATGAAGAATTTGGATCATCTGTAAATTAATTCTGTTATGAGCTTACTTAAAAGATGAGCTGCAAAAATACAAAAAAATAGTAAAAAAATTATCAAGATTAAGTAAATGCACTAAAGAACATTTTTCTGATTTGATCAGAGCTTAACAGTCTTTTGTTGTCAAAAGCCATGGATTTTCTACAACCCCTTGCATTGCTCATATATTCTTAAGAGTTAAGAGAATTAGTTTAAAAGGCTGTTTCTATTGCAAATTAGACTAGAACTAGATTTCATTTTAACAGGACAAAGTAGACACTAATAGTGAGGGTTGTAGAAAATAGAGAACATTTTAATATAAGCAGCATATATTATGTTTTTATACATATTTTTATTGTTTATAGTTCCAAACACAAGGAGAAAAATATGAAATAAATATATAATATGTATATATGAATATATTTTAATATATGTACTACAACATGTTTTCTTTAAATTTCACCCCAGTGGAATTTAATATATTAAGTTCCACAATGTAAGAAGTATACATTATGCCACAATATTTGTATTCAATACACAAATATACACAACTATAAATGAAAAGCATATTATGAGAAGCTAGTTTTCCATTCATAGCATATGATTACAAATTATGAAATTTGCTCTTTTCCCAGTATTCAAACATGGTGATAGCAAACATCTGACAGAAGTCCCAACACCTAAAAATCTAACATAAAAGCTTTGAAGGACAAACAAAAGGGATTTAAAGCAGCTCTAGGGTAGTTTGAGGAAAGAGCAATGCAAAACAGCATGCAGTTTAGCCCCATCTCTAGAACTAGAACTTTTACTTGTGTTCCTCTCTCCTCACCGAATTGCTCTAAGCAAAACTCCATTCCCTGGAGCCACTGTGAGCTAGAGAAGCCTCACACAGAGAGTCCTTGGGGATGGTACTCTATTGTGAAGACTGGATGGGGTAATGTCTGGATGGTCCCAGATCCTAGTTGGGGCTGGAATAGATAATAGTAGATGTAGGAAAAGCTAAGTTTTAGCCTTTGCTCTTTACCTTCTGCAAACTTTGATAGATGGACACATTTAACATGGGGAAAACTCTTAGGAAAAAATGAGGTTTTTTGTTCAAAAGGCAAGTTTCCTTGGTTTTGTAAATAGGTTCTAAAATCCAGATTGTGAGGAGGAGGGTTATCAAAATAGAACATGCCTACTCTTAATTAAACTCACTAGAAAGAATAAAAGTTAGAGCTCAGAATTTTCATCTCACTTCTTACAGATATCCAGAAAAGTAGCTTAAACCCATGGGGATTTAATTCGCATGAAAAAAAAAATAATATATATATATATATATATATCAGAAGAATAATAAAAGTATAAAAAAAGAGAAAAATAACTGAAGTTTCTTTGAAAATATCCAGGATTAATGACTACTTAAAAACACAATTTCACAAAAGCATAATAAATATCCTCAAGAATGTAAGGAAAGATTTTGAAAATATAATGGATGAATAAGCAGATATAAAAATCCCCAACTAGAAAGATTTAACTATGAAAAGTACAGTAATTGAAAGTAAATATTAATAACAGTCTGAGTACAAAAATATTGCTGGAGATTATTCATAAAAATGCATAGAGGAACTCCCCAAAGCATCCAAAGTTAATAAAGAAATGGAAAATACTAACATGAAACAAACAAAAACCCCAACTCTTTTAAATGATCTGAAGATAATTAGTCATTTAAGAAGATTCATATGAGAGAAAATAAAAATTGGCTTTTGAAAATATTTGAGGCAATACACAAATACTTCTCTAAAATTAAAAATGAAAATTTCAGAGCACAAAGGCAAATGGATAATCTATAAATTTCATATTAAACTTCTGATAATGAAATTTAAAAAGTATTTTAACATTCTGGAGAGAAAAGAAAAGCTGAAATTGAAAAAAATAAAGCAATTAATACATTTTAGTGAATAAAATCTAAAATTAAAAAAAATCAAGAAATCAAACTCAGGTTTTTCAATACAACTAAAAGCCCAGCCTATTGCAAAAGAAGGAAATGTAAGTTGGAGAAGAATGCAAATAAATGAAATACAGAAAATAAACATAGCCACAGCTATAAAACAAAAATATAACCAATGATCTTTAATAAAGTTAGTAGACTAATAAACTGATTAAACTTCTGGGAAATTATAAAATGGAACTGTCACCAAAATTAAAAAGTATTTAACTAGATGAATATCCTTCTTTGCTAAAGAGCCCAAGGCTCAAACACTACTAAGGGAATTTCTAACAAACTTTCTAAGTGACCACAGAATCCCAAATTTAAATGTTTTTGTAGAAAATAGAAGAAGAAAAGAACTGATCATACGATTTTGTGAGATTTTCATGCTCTTGATTCCTAAATTAGATAAGTGTAAGAAAAATAAATTATTAGCCCATTTAACTTTAAATTACAAGTTACAGAGACTCTTAGTTTCTGCCAAATATCCATTCTTGCCTTTTTCAATAGAAATATACTCTGATTCTTTAGGTAAGTAAATGATGGACCTAAATATATTAAGCATTTAATACCTATTTTGTCTAGATATGTCTATGTGATTATATTCTGGCTAGGGAGATATAGAGAAGTGGTTTTTCAAAACTTTAAGTATATCCTCAGAGGGGAAGGTTAACACCCTCTCCCCTCTTTCTACTAAATGGTTTAGTGGCCATTACTGTAGCAGCCACCATAGACCATAAGTTGAGCTTTGGAATGAAGGTCATTTATGATGAAGCAATAAGATAAAATGAGAATTGGAATCTGACCTCATGGAGATTTGATAATATCATCTCTGTTACCTACCACTAGAATTGCACAACTCAACAACAAAAAAATTTATCTTTTCTTCACTGCTATTTTTGCTTAATCTGTCAAATGTAGCCAAACCTACTTTTACCTAATATAAAACCCTTCTATTTTAAAATTGGGATATAGTTAATGTACAATATTTTATTGGTTTCAGATGTACTAGTGACTTCATAATTATATTTGTTACTAAATGCTATTCAAGGTAAGTGCCTTTTCCCTGAATACCATACCAAGATATAACAATGTTATTGGTTATATTTTCTATGTTGTACTTCAATTCCTATGACTAAATTTATTGGGTGAATAGGTGAAGGGAATGAAAAGGGAAAACTTTAAATAAAATCCTTCTTAAAAAATAATTTTTAGAGATTAAAGATGCGGCATGAGAGGTGAGACACAGGCTTCCTCCTAAAACCACATATAATACGAAAATACAACTAATACAACTACTCTTGGAAGAGCAACAGGAAAGAGGACTGTGCCAAACTGCATAAACCTGGAGATAAGAGCAGATCTCATGGAACAGGGTAACATACTAAAGCTGTGATCCTGCGGGATCCAAGCCCTTCCCCCACCCAAGCTCAACTGCAGGAGGAACAGGAACGGAGCAGGGAGGGAGTGGAGAACTGGGACTGCTGAATATCTAACTCTGGAGATCTGCTCTGGGAGCACAATCCTACATTTCATGGTGCTTGCATGGTGCTCTCCTAATTAGGGGGTTGGAAAGCTAAGACAGGCAGAATTCCTGGAGAGACTGAGATTCCAGCTGCTTGTGGAAAGCAGGGATCCATATCCAGCTCTCTGGGACAAAAGAAAGGTGGGCGGTCTGACAGACTTCCTAACAAAGAAGGCCTTAACAAGAGGGCTGCTAAAGTAACAAGGATTGCACAGAGCTTATGGTTCAGGAGAAAGGACAGGTAGAAAAAATTGTCCAGGTGCACTCTGCCCAGCAGGTTGGGAGCTTTCACCATCTTAAGATGCTCCAGCTCCCTGGCTGCCTACATAGCTCCAAGAACCCCTTCCATGACAGGCAGCCTACTGCACCTTTCTCCTGGCCAGCCCACCTGGCTCAAAAACTGGGAAATCCTACCCTGGCATTAGGCAAGCCAGAGGGAATATCTGTCTACAACAACTACAAATGCAAAGCATAGAGGCTTATACCTGTGTGCTCAGCCCACTGGTTCAGGCAGTGCAGAAAGGCATAGCAGCCAGGAAGCAGGAAAAAGCTATTTCCTCCACCCAGGCAACAATACCACTCCCCTGCAACCCCAGACATTGCTTCAGGGGCTGAGCAGCTCCAGAGAGCAGAGCTTCTGGTCACTAGAGGGCGCCATACACAAATATAAAATGCCAAAGGAACCTGGTTCAGAGTAAAATTATTAATACAACTCCTGAGAAAGATTTAAATGATATCGACCTAAAGACTCTCCCTGAAAGGGAGTTCAAAATAAAAATCATTAACATGCTCATGGAGGTATGGAAGATATTCAAGAATTCAGGAATGAATTCCAGTCAGAGATCCAATCGTTGAAGAGCACAATGGACAGTATTAAAAGCAGATTAGATACAGTGGAGGAGACCATAAATGAAATAGAAATGAGGGAAGAGGAATACAAAGAAGCTGAGGCACAGAGAGAAAAAAGAATCTCTAAGAGTGAAAAAATATGGTGAGAGCTCTGTGACCAATCCAAAGGAGACCATATTCGCATTATAGGGGTACCAGAAGAAGAAGAGAGAGAAAAAGGGATAGAAAGGGTCTTTGAGGAGGTGATTGCTGAAAACTTTCACAATCTGGGGAAGGAGATAGTCCCTCAGGCCATGGAGGTGCACAGATCTCCCAACACAAGGGACCCAAAGAAGACAACACAAAGACATATAGTAATTAAAATGGCAAAGATCAAGGATAGGGACAGACTGTTAAAAGCAGCCAGAGAGAGAAATAAGATAACATATAGGGGAAAGCACATCAGGCTATCATCAGACTTCCCAACAGAAACTTACAGGCCAGAAGGGAGTGGCATGATGTATTTAATGCAATGAAGCAGAAGGGCCTTGAACCAAGAAAACTGTACCTGGCAAGATTATCATTTAAATTTGAAGGAGGGATTAAACAATTTCCAGATAAGCAAAAGCTGAGAGAATTTACCTCCCACAAACCATCTCTACAGTTTATTTTGGAGGGACTCCTACAGAAGGAAGTTTTCCTACAGTTTAATAGCTGTCACCAGAGGTAATAAAACCACATTAAAGAAAGTAGAACAGGTAATTACTAACCAAATGTAAAATTAAATTAACTATCCCCAAAGTCAATCAAGGAATGGACAAAGAGTACTGAATATGATACCTAATATATAAAGAATGAAGGAAGAAGAAAAAGGAGGAAGAAAAAAAAGAACATTTAGATTGTGTTTGTAATCGGATATTAAGTGAGTTAAATTAGACTCTTAGTTAGTAAGGAAATTAACCTTGAACCTATGGTAACCATGAATCTAAAGCCTGCAATGCCAATAAGTACATACCTATCCATAATCACCCTAAATGTAAATGGACTGAATGCCCCAATTAAAAGACAGAGTCACTGAATGGATAAAAGAGGAAAACCCATCTATATGCTGCCTACAAGAGATTCCCTTTAAACCCAAAGACATACACAGACTAAACGTGAAGAGATGGAAAAGATATTTCATGCAACTAATAGGGATTAAAAAGCAGGAGTTGCAGTATTTATATCAGACAAAATAGACTTCAAAACTAAGAAAGTCACAAGAGACAAAGAAGGGTATTACATAATGATAAAAGGGTCAATCCAACAAGAAGATATAACCATTATAAATATCTATGCACCCAACACAGAAGCACATACATATGTGAAACAAATACTAACAGAATTAAAGGGGAAATAGAATGCAATGCAGTCATTCTAGGAGACTTCAACACACCACTCACTCTGAAGGACAGATCAACCAGACAGAAAATAAGTAAGGAGACAGAGGAACTGAACAACACATTAGAATAGATGGACCTAAAAGACATCTACAGAACTCTACATCCAAAAGCAGCAGAATACACATTCTTCTCAAGTGCGTATGGAACATTTTCAGGAATAGATCATTTACTAGGCCACAAAAAGAGCCTCGGTAAATTCAAAAAGAATGAAATGGTACCAACCAGTTTCTGAGACAACAAAAGTATGAATTTAGAAATGAATTATGCAAAGAAAATTAAAAATCCCACAAACAAATGAGGCTTCACAACATGCTTGTAAGTAACCAATGGATCAATGACCAAAAAACCCAGAGATCAATCAATATATGTAGAAAAATGACAACAATAATTCAACAATGCAAAATCTGTGGGACGCAGCGAAGGCCGTCCTAAGAGGAAAGTATATTTCAACACAGGCCTACCTCAGGAAAGAAGAACAATCCCATATGAGCAGTCTAAACTCACAATTAACGAAACTAGAAAAAAAAGAACAAATGAGACACAAAGTCAGTAGAAGGAGGTACATAATAAAGATTAGAACAGAAATAAAATAATCAAGAATAATAAAACAATAGAATGAATGAATGAGAGCAAGAGTTGGGTCATCGAGAAAATAAACAAAATAGAAAGATCTCAAGCCAGACTTATCAAGAAAAAAGAGAGTCTACTCACATAAACAGAATCAGAAATGAGAAAGGAAAAATCACTACGAACAGCACAGGAATACAAAGAACTATTAGAGAATACTATGAAAACTTATATGCTAACAAACTGGAAAACCTAGAAGAAATGGACAACTTTCTAGAAAAATACAACCTTCCAAGGCTGCCCCAGAAAGAAACAGAAAATCTCAACAGACCAATTACCAGCAACAAAATTGAACTGGTGATCAAAAACCTACCGAAGAACAAAACCCCTGGACAAGATGGCTTCACTGCTGAATTTTATCAAACATTTAGTGAAGACCTAATACCCATCCTCCTTAAAGTTTTCCAAGGAGAAGAAGAAGCGTGAATACTTCCAAACTCATTCTATGAGGCCAGCATCACTCTAATACCAAAACCAGCAAAGACACCACAAAAAAAGAGAACTACAGACCAATATCCCTGATGAACACAGAAGCAAAAACTCAACAAAATATTAGCAAACTGAATTAAAAAATACATCAAAAGGATCATCCTTCATGATCAAGAAGGATTTATTCCAGGGATGCAAGGATGGCTCAACATTCAAAAATCCATCAATATCATCCACCACATCAACAAAAAGAAGGACAAAAATCACATGATCATCTCCATAGATGCTGAAAAAGCATTTGACAAAGTTCAACATCCATTCATGATAAAAACTCTCAACAAAATTGGTATTGAGTGCAAGTACTTCAACATAATAAAGGCCATAGATGACAACCCCACAGCCAACATTATACTTAACAGGAAGAAGCTGAAAGCTTTTCCTTTAAGATGGGGAACAAGACAAGGATGCCCACTCTCCCCACTTATATTCAACATAGTACTGGAGGTCCTAGCCACGGCAATCAGACAACACAAAGAAATAAAAGGCATCCAGATTGGCATGGAAGAAGTTAAACTGTCCCTGTTTTCAGAGGACATGATATTGTACCTAAAAAACCTGAGGAATCTACTCCAAAACTACTAGATCTGATTTCTGAATTCAGCAAAGTTGCGGGACACAAAATTAATGCACAGAAATCTGTGGCATTCCTATACACTAACAATGAACTAGCAGAGAGAGAAATCAGGTAATTCCATTCACCATTGCATCAAAAAGAATAAAATACCTAGGAATAACCCTAACCAAGGAAGTGAAAACCTATACTCTGAAATCTACAAGACACTCATGAGAGAAATTAAAGATACCAATAAATGGAAACATCCCTTGCTCATGGAAAAGAAGAATTAATATTGTCAAATGGCCATCCTGCCTAAGTCAGTCTACAGATTCAATGCAATTCCTATCAAAATACCAACAGCATTCTTCAATGAACTAGAGAAAATCATTCTAAAATTCATATGGAATCACAAAAGACCCCAAATAGCCAAAGCAATCCTGAGAAGGAAGAATAAAGCTCAGGGGATTATGCTCCCCAACTTCAAGCTCTACTAAAATGCCACAGTACTCAAGACAATTTGGTACTGGCCCAGGAACAGACTCATAGACCAATGGAACAGACTACAGAGCCCTGATTTAAACCCAACCATATATGGTCAATTAATATATGATAAAGGAGCCATGGACATACAATGGGGAAATGACAGCCTCTTCAACAGCTGATGTTGGCAAAACTGGACAGCTACATACAAGAGAATGAAACTGGATTATTGTTTAACCCCCTACACAAAAGTAAACTCAAAATGGATCAAGGACCTGAATGTAAGTCATGAAACTATAAAACTCTTAGAAAACAACATAGGCAAAAATCTCCTGAATATAAGCATGAGCAACTTCTTCCTGAACACATCTCCTTGAGCAAGGAAACAAAAATAAAAATGAACTCATG
The DNA here is from genome assembly GCA_029783875.1 of Phataginus tricuspis. NCBI lineage: Eukaryota > Metazoa > Chordata > Mammalia > Pholidota > Manidae > Phataginus > Phataginus tricuspis. The sequence goes on along the minus strand of JAQQAC010006877.1, from coordinate 3,077,641 downwards.
GGACTACATCAAACTAAAATGTTTATGTATGGCAAAGGACACCATCAATGGAACAAAAAGGCATCCAACAGTATGGGAGAATATATTTGTAAATGACATATCCGACAAGGGGTTAACATCCAAAATATATAAGGAACTTACACCCTCAACACCCAAAAAGCAAATAACCCAATTAAAAAATGACACAGGATATGAAGAGACAATTCTTCAAAGAAGAAATTCAGATGGCCAACAGACACATGAAAAGATGCTCCACATCACTAATCATCAGGGAAATCAAATTAAAACCACAATGAGATATCACCTCACACCAGTAAGGATGGCCAGTATCGAAAAGACTAAGAACATCAAATGTTGGCGAGGATGTGGAGAAAGGGGAACCCTCCTACACTGCTGGTGGGAATGTAAACTAGTTCAACCATTGTGGAAAGCAATATGGAGGTTTCTCAAAAAACTAAAAATACAAATACCATTTGACCCAGGAATCCCACTCCTTGGAATTTACCCAAAGAATGCAACTTCTCAGATTCAAAAAGACATATGCACCCCTATGTTTACTGCAGCACTTTTTACAATAGCCAAAATATGGAAGCAACCTAAGTGTCCATCAATAGAGGAATGGATAAAGAAGATGTGGTACATATACAAAATGGAATACTATTCAACCATAAGAAGGAAACAAATCCTGCCATTTGCAACAACATGGATGGAGCTGGAGGATATTATGCTCAGTGAAATAAGCCAGGTGGAGAAAGACAAGTGCCAAATGATTTCCCTCATTTGTGGAGTAAAACAACAAAGCAAAACTGAAGAAACAAATAGCAGCAGACGCAAAGACTTCAAGAAGGAACTAGTGGTTACCAAAGGGGTGGGGTGTGGGAGGGTGGGAGAAGGGGATTAAGGGGTATTATGTTTAGTACACATGGTGTGGGGGATCAAGGGGTAAACAGTGTAGCACAGAGAAAGCAATAATAATAATAATAATAATAATTTTTAATACTAAAATGCAATTGATTGTTAAAATATTAATATTCCATGACCAAGTAAGGTTCCTCCCAAGAAAAAATGGAAAATATGATAAAAGAATACTGACCAATGTGTGAGACCTTATTACTAGTGTAAGCAATTGTCCCAGATTAGGTTTTAATGAGATGCTGCACTTGGAGTGCTAAAACAGGGTACCATGTGCAAAATAGGATGCTTGGTTTTGTCCATTGAGTCTCTACAGTATAAGAAAAGAGAAAATAGATGATCAAATCAATATACTTAGAAACAGCATTTAATAGTGTAAAACACTCATTCTTAATTAAAAACAAATAGTTCTTCTGGCTGAGGCAGATTAGTTTGTTTCATATCCATAAAATCACTGATAATAAATAGAAAAGCTAGGGGAATAAAACAAACAAAAACAAAAACAAAAATTTGCCAAAGTGTTCAGAGAGTTAGCAAGTCATCCATAACTTGCAAGACAAGCAGAGAGAGGAGGAAATGCCAGGGCAGTGAGGAAGTGGGGCCTCTTACTGCTGAAATTATTAACAGAAGGGTCTAACTAATCCACACCAACATAGACATTTGACTTATGCACAAGGTGGCTCTGCTGAGAAATAGTGAAGGGATGGCCTTGTTAATTACATACTCATATTAAAAACAATAAAATCTTCATCCTTATCTTCCACAATACACAAAAAATCAATCCTTACTGGATTCAGATCTAAATGTAAACGTAAAACTATAAATCTTCTCAAAGATAACACTGTAGACCTTTAAATAGGTGTTTCTTAATCACAACACAGAAATACTAATTATAAAGGTAGAAATACAGTATTTGATTTATTGGACAATGCCATTAATAGAGTAAAAATGCAAACCCTTGTGGGGAAAAATGTTTTCAATATATAAAACTGACATATGACACAGGTGTTGTAATTATCTGACAGAGTATTAAGGACATTTAAAGTGTCTATGCTTCACATTTTTAGAGCCCAATACTAAGTACACAACATAAAAGAATGGATAGGCAATAGCAGCAGAGAATGAAACTCTTAGAAATAAAAAGAAATGACAAAAATCAAACACACAGTAATGCATGTGTGTGTATATGTATATACATATATATATGAAAATATATTATTTAATGGGCTCATCAGTACATTCAACACAGCTGAGGAAAAAATTGTGAACTTGAAAATATTTCAATAGGAACTTCCCACACTAAAATTCACAGGGAAAAGAGAATGAGAAAAACTGAAAATAGAACATCCAAGTATGTAGGACAATATCAAATTATATGGGTTACAAAGAAAAGAAAAATTTAAAAATGGAGAAGAAATATTTGAAGTAATAATGGCCAAATAATTTTCACAATTAGTAAGAAACATCAAATTACACATTCAGGAAGCTCAGAGTACCAAGCAAGATAGAAAGGAAAGAAGGAGGGAAGAGGAGGGAATGGGAGTGGATGGGAGGGGAAGGGAAGGAAAGGGCATGGGAGGGAAGGAAGAGAGAAGAGAAAGAGAGAAAAGAAAGAAGGAAACAAAAGGAAGGAAGGGAAATGAAAGAAAAGAAAAGAAAAAAGAAGGAAAGAAGGAGTGACAACTACATTTAGGCATATTATATTTAAATTGCTGAAATATAAAGAGGAATCTTGAGGGAAGCAATCCAGAAAGGAGGAAAACACCTAACTTATAGAGAAATAAGTTAAGAATTGCAGGAGATTTACTGTCCAAAACCATACATACTAAAAGAGAATAAAACAAACAAAAAATATAATCAACCTGTAATTCTGCATTCAGTGCAATTACCCACCAATAGTAAAGAAGACATAAAGACATTCTCAGGCAAAGAAAAACTGAAGGAATTTATCACTAGCAGACCTTTCTTGAAATAAATGTCTAAAATGTTCTTCAGTTAGGAGGAAAATGATATAGGTAAGAACTCAGATCTACATTAAAGTAAAAAAAAAAAGAAAAGGAAGAGCATCACAAAAGCTATAATTTTAGGTAATATCAAATCTTTTATTATTATGATTATTTCAAGCAGGAAATTATTTATTTATTTATTTATTTTTAATAGTTTACTTTGGTATCATTAATCTACAATTACATGTGCAATATTATGGTTATTAAACTACCCCCTTCATCAGGTCCCCCCCACCAACACCACTAGAGTCACTGTCCATCAGCGTAGTGAGATGCTATAGAATCACTACTTGTCTTCTCTGAGTTGTACAGCCATCCCCGGGCCCCTCCAACATTACATCTACTAATCTTAATACCCCTTTTTCCCTCTTATCCCTCCCTTCCCACCCATCTTCCCCAGTCCCTTTCCCTTTGGTAACTATTAGTCCGTTTTGTGTTCTGTGAGTCTGCTGCTGTTTTGTTCCTTCAGTTTTTTTCTTTGTTCTTATAATCCACATATGAGTGAAATCATTTGGTACTTGTCTTTTTTGGCTTGGCTTATTTCACTGAGCATAATACTCTCTAGCTCAATCCATACTGTTGAAAATGGTAGGATTTGTTTTCTTCTTATGGCTGAATAATATTCCATTGTGTATATGTACCACATCTTCTTTATCCATTCATCTACTGATGGACACTTAGGTTGCTTCCATTTCTTGGCTATTGTAAATAGTGCTGCGATAAACATGGGGTTGCATATGTCTTTTTCAAACTGGGCTGCTGCATTCTTAGGGTAAATTCCTAGGAGTGGGATTCCTGGGTCAAATGGTATTTTTATTTGGAGTTTTTTGAGGAACCTCCATACTGCTTTCCACAATGGTTGAACTTATTTGCATTCCCACCAGCAGTGTAGGAGGGTTCCCCTTTCTCCACATCCTCGCCAACATTTGTTGTTTGTGTTTTCGATGTTGACCATCCTCACTGGTGTGAGGTGATATCTCATTGTGGTTTTAAACTGCATTTCTCTGATGATTAGCGATGTGGAGCATCTTTTCATGTGCCTGTTGGCCATCTGAGTTTCTTCTTTGGAGAAGTGTCTATTCATGTCCTCTGCCCATTTCTTAATAGGTTATTTGCTTTTTGTTTGTTAAGGTGCGTGAGTTCTTTGTATATTTTGGATGTCAACCCCTTATCAGATACATCATTTATGAATATATTCTCCCATATTGTAGGATGTTTTTTTGTTCTACTGATGGTGTCCTTTGCTGTACAGAAGCTTTTCAGCTTGATATAGTCCCATTTGTTCATTTTTGCTTTTCTTTCCCTAGCTCGGGGAGATATGTTCATGAAGAAGTCACTCATGTTTATGTCTAAGAAATTTTTGCCTATTTTTTTTCCTAAGAGTGTTATGGTTTCATGACTTACATTCAGATCTTTGATCCATTCTCTTACATGTAGCTGTTCTGGTTTTTCCAACACCAGCTGCTGAAGAGGCTGTTGTCTCCCCATTGTATATCCAAGGCCCTTTATCAAATATTAGTTGACTGTATATGCTTGGGTTAATGTTTGGATTTTCTATTCTGTTCCACTCGTCTGTGGGTCTGTTTTTGTGCCAATACCAAATTGTCTTGATTACAGTGGCTTTGTAGTAGAGCTTGAAGTCACGGTTCGTAATTCCCCATTTTATTCCTCCTTATCAGGATTGCTTTGGCTATTCGGGGTCTTTTCTGGTTCCATATGAATTTTAGAATTATTTGTTCGAGTTCATTGAAGAAAGCTATTGGTATTTTGATAGGGATTGTGTTGAATCTATAGATTGCTTTAGGTAGTATAGCCATTTTGACAATATTTATTCTTCATAGCCAAGAGCATGGGATGCATTTCCATTTGTTAGTGTCTTTTTTAATTTCTCCTAGGAGTGTCTTGTAGTTTTCAGAGTACAGGTCTTTCACTTCCTTCGTTAGGTTTATTCCTAGGTATTTTATTCTTTTTGATGCAATTGTGAATGGAATTGTTTTTCTGATTTCTCTTTCTGTTAGTTCATCGTTGGTGTATAGGAAAGCAATGGATATCTGTGTGTTAATTTTTGTAGCCTGCAACTTTGCTGAATTCATTCATTAGTTCTAGTAGTTTTGGACTGGAGTCTTTAGGGTTTTTAGGTACAATATCATGTCATCTGCAAATAGTGACAATTTGACTTCTTCTTTACCAAACTTGATGCATTGTATTTCTTTGTTTTGTCTGATTGCCGTGGCTAGGACCTCCAGTACTATCTTGAATAACAGTGGAGAGAGTGGACATCCCTGTCTTGTTCCCGATCTTAGATGAAAAGCTTTCAGCTTCTTGCTATTAAGTATGATGTTAGCTGTGGGTTTGTCATATATAACCTTTATGATGTTGAGGTACTTGCCATCTATACCCATTTTGTTAATAGTTTTAATCGTGAATGGATGTTGAATTTTGTCAAATGTTTTTTCAGCATCTATGGAGATGATCATGTGGTTTTTGTTCTTCTTTTTGTTGATGTGGTGGATGATGTTGATGGATTTTTGAATGTTGTACCATCCTTGCATCCCTGGGTGAATCCCACTTGATCATGGTGTATGATCCTCTTGATGTATTTTTGAATTCGGTTTGCTAATATTTTGTTGAGTATTTTTGAATCTACGTTCATCAGGGATATTGGTCTGTAGTTTTCTTTTTTGGTGAGGTCTTTGCCGGGTTTTGGTAACAGAGTGATACTGGCTTCATTGAATGAGTTTGGCAGTATTCCCTCCTATTCTATTTTTTGGAAAAATTTAAGGAGGATGGGTGTTATTTCTTCTCTATATGTCAGGTAGAGTTTAGAGTTGTATCCATCTGGTCCGGGGGTTTTGTTCTTGGGTAGTTTTTTTTTTTTTTTACCGCTTCAATTTCGTTGCTGGTTATTGGTCTGTTTAGTTTTTCTGTTTCTTGTTTGGTCAGTTTTGGAAGGTCGTATTTTTCTAGGAAGTTGTCCATTTCTTCTATGTTTTGCAGCTTGTTAGCATATAGATGCTCATAATATTCTCCTATAATTCTTTGTATTTCTGTGGGGTCTGTCGTTATTTTTCCTTTCTCATTTCTGATTCTGTTTATGTGTGTAGATTCTCTTTTTCTCTTAATGAGTCTGGCAAGGGGTTTATCTATTTTGTTTATTTTTTCAAAGAACCAGCTTTTGGTTTCATTGATTTTTTCTATTGTTTTATTCTTCTCAATTTTATTTATTTCTTCTCTGATCTTTATTATGTCCCTCCTTCTGGTGACTTTGGGCCTCATTTGTTCTTCTTTTTCCAATTTCATCAATTGAGTCTTTAGACTGTCCATTTGGGAATGTTCTTCCTTCTTTAGATAGGCCTGGATTGCAATATACTTTCCTCTTAGAACTGCCTTTGCTGCGTCCCACAGAAGTTGTGGCTTTGTGTTGTTGTTTTCATTAGTCTCCATATATTCTTTGATTTCTGTTTTGATTTGGTCGTTAACCCATTAATTAATTAGGAGAATGTTGTTAATTCTCCATGTATTTGTGAACTTTTTGTTTTCTTTCTAAAATTTAATTCTAGTTTTTTACCTTTATGATCTGAGAAGTTGGTTGGTATAATTTCAATATTTTTGACTTTACTGAGGTTCTTTTTGTAGTCTAGTATGTGGTCTATTCTGGAAAATGTTTCATGTGCACTTGAGAAGAATGTGTATCCTGTTGCTTTTGGGTGCAGAGTTCTGTAGATATCTGTTAGGTCTATCTGTTCTAGTGTGTTGTTCAGTGCTTCTGTGTCTTTACTTATTCTCTGTCTGTTTGATCTGTCCTTTGGAGTGAGTGGTGTGTTGAAGTCTCCTAAAATGAATGCATTCCTGTCTATTTCCTCCTTTAATTCTGTTAGTATTTGTTTCACATATCTCGGCGCTCCCTTATTGGGTGCCTATATATTTATAATGGTTACATATTCTTGTAGGATTGACCCCATTATCATTATGTAATGTCCTTCTTTATCTCTTGCTACTTTCTTTGTTTTGAAGTCTATTTTGTCTGATACAAGTACTGCAACACCTGCTTTTTTCTCTTTGTTGTTTGCATGAAATATCTTTTTCCATCCCTTCACTTTTAGTCTGTGTATATCTTTGGGTTTGAGGTGAGTTTCTTGTAGGCAGCATATAGATGGGTCTTGCTTTTTTATCATTCTGTTACTCTGTGTCTTTTGATTGGTGCATTCAGTCCATTTACATTTAGGGTGATTATTGATAGATATGTACTAATTGCCATTGCTGGCTTTAGATTTGTGGTTACCAAAGGTTCAAGGGTTCCTTCTTTACTATCTAACAATCTACCTTAACTTTCTTGTTAAGTTATTGTAAACACAGTCTGATGTTTCTTTATTTCTCTCCCTTCTTATTCTTTCTCCTCCATTCTTTATATACTAGGTGTTTTATTCTTTGCCTTTAGTTAGTACTTGGATGGTCTGCTTTCTTTGCTATGATTTTTTTCTCCGGTGACATCTTTTTAGTCTTAGGAGTGCCTCCCTCTAGAGCAGTTCCTTTAAGATGTCCTGTAAAGTTGTTTTATGGGAGGCAAATTCTCTCAGCTTTTGCTTGTCTGGAAATTGTTTAATCCCTCTGTCATATTTAAATTATAATAGTGCTGCATAGAATATTCTTGGTTTGAGGCCCTTCTGTTTCATTACATTAAATATATCATGTTATTCTTTTCTGGCCTGTAAGGTTTCTGTTGAGAAGTCTGATGGGTTTTCCTTTGTAGGTGATCTTTTTTCTTTCTCCAGCTGCCTTTAATACTCTGTTCTTATCTTTGATTCTTGCCATTTTAATTATTATGTGTCTTGGTGATGTCTTCCTTGGGTCCCTTGTGTTGGGAGACCTGTGGGCTTCTGTGGACTGTGAGACTATTTCCTTCCCCAGCATGGGGAAGTTTTCAGCAATTACCTCCTCAAAGACACTTTCTATCACCTTTTCTCTCTCTTCTTCTTCTGGTACCCCTATAATGCGAATATTGTTCCGTTTGGAATGGTCACACAGTTCTCTTAATATTCTTTCATTCCTAGAGATCCTTTTATCTCTCTCTGCTTCATCTGGTCTGTATTCCTGTTCTCTGATTTCTATTCCATTAACAGCCTCTTGCATCTCTTCCAGTCTGCTGCTAAGCCCATCGATGGCTTGTCTCATTTCTGCATTGTCTTTCCTGACTTCTCTCACTTCCTCCCTGTGCTCTTGCATATTTCTCTGTATATCTATCAGCATGGTTATGACTTTTATTCTGAATTCTTTTTCAGTAAATTATTTCCATCCCTTCAGGTTCCCTCTCAGGTGTTGTGTGGATCTGGGTGATCTTTGTCTGTACCATATTCCTCTGTCTTTCATGGCGATAGAAGTGGTCATTGGTAGGTGCCACATATGTCAGCTGGGCTCTTTAAGACTTAAAAAAAATGAAGAAAAAACACACAAAAACAAACAAACAAAAAAAAGAGAAGGAATGGAAAGAAAAGAGAAAAAAAGAAAGAAAGAAAAGAAAAGAAAGAAAAGGGGAAAAAAAAAACCGCGCACCCGGAGTGGATTCTGTAAGGATGCTGTAGGTGGCACTGTTGCTCTACTATTCCACAGCCACGCCATGCCGCTCTTTCTAGCTCTGTCTGGGGTGGAATGAATGGGAGGCTGTTGTTCTCTCTGCAAAGTTTCAATGTGGCTACCTTTTCCCAGCCAAGGGGTCCGAAATTCCTCAGGACTCCCAGCTTGCTGGGCTGAGCATGCTGGGGCGATCGGGTTCCCTCGCTGGGCTTCTCACCTCTCCAAGACCGCTAAAAACAGTGCACGCTTTTCTCTTGTCCCGGGGAATCAGCTGCACTGTCCTGGACGTGTTCCCAGCTCAAAACCTGCACCTTCTGCCTCTCCAATACCCGATGCACCACGTGATGTGTGTCAGTGCTCCTGGTGCAGATCACTGGGTCTGGTTATTTCACGGGCCTGTTCTTCCACTCCCTCCCAGCTCTGAATCCTCTCCTCCCGCCGGTGCGCTGGGTTTGGGGAGTGCTTGAGTCCCGCCGGGACGCGGCTCCATATTTTACCCACCTTGTGGGGTGCCGAGTCCTCTCAGGTGCCGATGCAGGTTGTGTGCTGTGCTGTAAATTCTGGTATGTCTTTCAGGATTAGTTGTATTTGCTGTATTTTCATAGATTTATATAGTTTTGGGAGGAGATTTCCGCCGCCCTCCTCATACCGCCATCTTCCCGAAACTTCCCAAATCTTTATTATTTTTAAATGACCTAAAATACAACTGTTTCCTTAAGGTTATAAAAGAAAAAGCTGTGCTGGGTAATTATGACATATGAATAAGTATAATAAATTACAGTGATTTTACAAGAAACAGGAGAGAGGAACTGAGAATTCTCCATTATGAAGTACCAGTACTACTTATGACATGGTATGGTTGTATTTGATGGGGGACTTAACACTAGTAAGTGACAACCCTTGCTCATCTCCAATGTAAAATAAACAAATTTAAATAAATAAAATGAAATAAATTAAAAGCTATATGACAGTGGGTGAATTTTTAGATTTTGGAATCATACTTTATTCATATTCCAACTTCAGCAGTTGATGCTTGTATAATACCAGTTAAGGTTGTTACTCCTAAACATTAGTCTCTTCATCTCTAAAATGGATAATATCACCCAACAGTCTTTCATGACATAAATTATCTAAATCACTTCGTTTATTGCCAGGCATTTAAAATGTACTTAAAAAAATGGTGATTGTAATCACTACATTATTATTATCATCCTTCTTTTCGAAGCCTCTTAGCCTTCTAATTTATAACTACTGTTTAAAAATATGGTGCATATTCTATCAATCATGCTTTTATGAATTTTATATATACACAGATTTGTGTTTGAATGTATGCATTTATGCACACACACTTAACACATACATATGAATACTGTTTATTTTTTGTTTGATTTTTTTAACACCATGCCATACTATATTTGCTTAAGTATGACTGAAAAAAAAAAACCTTGTCTATACTTTAATGTTGCATAGTATTTCACAATGTGGATTATCTATAATTTATTAAGCATTTCTCTTTAAATGATCATGTACACTGTTTCCATTTTTAATCTTACAAGTCATAATGCTTTATGTATTTACAAAGAGCAGCAATAATCATAAATAAGATTTACTAGTACTTAATATGTGCTTGATACCATTCTAGGTGATTTATAAATATTAACTCATTCAAGACTCATAAAAAATATAGGTATCATTTCCACTTGACAGAAATGAAACAAAGAAAGCATAGGCCAGGTAAACAACATACCCAGGGTTTCATACATGTTTATTTTAGTTTTATTTTATTGCCATTACCTCTATGTTGAATTTTCTATATCCTCCTGAAACTATTTGATAAATATCTTCACATAAAGTCATCCATTTGACATTTTCAAATATATTATTTTACAGTTATTTATGTGTTCTTATCACTCTTTAAAATGCAGCCATTTTTTCTTACTGGTATGATTATTTTTCTTTTAAAATTGGTTTTATGAATTATGTAAGAGATAGAAAAGAGAAGAAAGATCAACATAATACATATTCATGCAGGTACATTCCCGCTTGAAGCAGAAATGTGACCATCACTGTTGGCACTTGCTGTGGATTACTCATGCTTTCATCCTCCCACCCAACCCAGGTCCCAGTAACTCCTGTACTTAACTTTTTGTTTGCCATTTCTTTCCATACCTTTATGGTATTATGATGTTTTATGTACCTATGTTATATGAATTGACTTGCCAGTTTTAAAACCATACATAAATATAATTCGTATTATTTATTTTTCAAGCTTTACTTTATTTTATTATTTTAATTTATTTTAAATTTTTATTTTTTTAATTTTATTGATATACAATCACATGAGCAACATTGTGGTTACTAGATTCCTCCCATTATCAAGTCCCCACCACAGACCCCATTACAGTCACTGTCCATCAGCATAGTAAGATGCTATAGAGTCACTACTTGACTTCTCTGTGCTATAATACCTTCCCTGTACCCCCCCATGTTATGTGTTCTAATTGTAATGCCCCTTATTCCCCTTCTCCCTTCCTTCCCATGCACCCCCCCACTTTCCCTTTGGTCACTGTTAGTCCATTCTTGGGTTCCATGAGTCTGCTGCTGTTTTGTTCCTTCAGTTTTTGCTTTGTTCTTATGCTCCAGAGATGAGTGAAATCATTTGATACTTGTCTTTCTTTACCTGGCTTATTTCACTGAGCATAATACCTTCTAGCTTCATCCATGCTGTTGCAAATGGTAGGATCTGTTATCTTTTTATGGCTGAATAATACTCTATTGTGTATATGTACCATCTCTTTTTCTATTAATTACTGAAGGACACTTAGGTTGCTTCCATTTCTTGCTACTGTAAATAGTGCTGCAATAAAGATAGGGGTATATATGCCTTTTTGAATCCGGAGTCCTGCATTCTTAGGGCAAATTCCTAGGAGTAGAATTCCTGGGTCAAATAGTATTTCTATTTTGAGTTTTTTGAGGAACATCCATACTGCTTTCCACAATGGCTGAACTAGTTTACATTCCCACCAGCAGTGTAGGAGGGGTCTGCTTTCTCCACATCCTGGCCAGCATTTGTTGTTACTAGTCTTTTCTATGTTGACCATCATAACTGCTGTGAGAGGACATCTCATTATGGTTTTAATTTGCATTTCCCTGATAATTAGTGATGTGGAGCATATTTTCATGTGCCTGTTGCCAATCCGAATTTCTTCTTTGGAGAAGTGTCTGTTCATATCATCTGCTAACTTTTTGGGTGTTGAGGTGTGTGAGTTCTTTATATATTTTGGATGTTGAACCTTTGTTGCATATGTCATTTACAATTATATTCTTCCATACTGTAGGATGCTTTTTTGTTCTGATGATGGTGTCCTTTGCTGTACAGAAGCTTTTTAGCATAATATAGTCCCATTTGTTCATTTTTATTTTGTTTCCCTTGTTTGAGGAGATGCATTCAGGAAAAAATTGCTCATGTTTATATTTAAGAGACTTTTGCCTATGCTTTCTTTTAAGAGTTGTATGGTTTCATGACTTATATTCAGGTCAATGATCCATTTTGAGTTTACTTTTGTGTATGGGGTTTGAAAATAATTCAGTTTCATTCTCTTGCATGTAGTTGTCCAGTTTTGCCAACACCAGTTGTTGAAGAGGTTGTCATCACCCTATTGTATATCCATGGTTCCTTTACCATATATTAATTGACCATATATGCTTGGGTTTATATCTGGGCTCTCTACTCTGTTCAATTGGTCTATGGGTCTGTTCTTGTGCCAGTACCATATTGTCTTGATTCCTATGACTTTGTAGTAGAGTTTGAAGTCGGGGAGCATAATCCCCCCCACCTCATTTTTCCTTCCCAGGATTACTTTGGCTATTTGGGGTCTTTTGTGGTTCAATGTGAATTTTAGAACTATTTGCTCTAGTTTGTTGAAGAATGCTGTTGGCATTTTGATAGGAATTGCATTGAATGCGTAGATTGCTTTAAGCAGGATGACCATTTTGACAATATTAATTCTTCCTATCCATGAGCATGGGGTGTGTTTCCATTTATTGGTATTTTCTTTAATTTCCCTCATGAATGTCTTTAAGTTTTCAGAGTATAGGTCTTTCACTTCCTTGTTTATGTTTATTCCTAGGTATTTTATTCTTTTTAATGTGATTGTGAATGGAATTGTTTTCCTGATTTCTCTTTCTGCTAGTTCATCATTAGTGTATAGGAATGCAACATATTTCTGTGTATTAATTTTGTATCCTGAAACTTTGCTGAATTCAAATATTAGATCTAGTAGTTTTGAAGTGGATTCTGTAGGGTTTTTTATGTACAATATCATGTCATCTGCAAACAGGGACAGTTTAACTTCTTCCTTGCCAATCTGAATGCCTTTTATTTCTTTGTGCTATCTGATTGTCTTGGCTAGGACCTCTAAAACTATGTTAAATAAAAGTGGGGAGAGTGGACATCCTTGTCTTGTTCCCGATCTTAAAGGAAAAGCTTTCAACTTCTCGTTGTTAAGTATAATTCTGGCTGTGGGTTTCTCATATATGGCCTTTATTATGTTGAGTTACTTGCCCTCTATACCCATTTTGTTGAGAGTTTTTATCATGAACGGATGCTGAATTTAGTCGAATGCTTTTTCTGCATCTATGGAGATGATCATGTGGTTTTTGTCCTTCTTTTTGTTGATGTGGTATATGATGTTGATGGATTTTTGAATGTTGTACCATCTTTGCATCCCTGGAATAAATCTTACTTGATCATAATTGATCTTTTTGATATATCTTTGAATTCAGTTTGCTAATATTTTGTTGAATATTTTTGCATTTATGTTCAACAAGGATACTGGTCATAATGCATATTATTTTAATCCTTTTGATGCATTTATTTTTAGTTTTTTAATCACTGCATTTATTGTTTATGAACTTTGTGTGCATACCAATAGCTCCAGTTCATTCAGTTTTATAGCAGTTGGATATTTGGGGTATATGAACATACCACAATTCTTTTATACATTCCCCTGTTGATGGAATTTCAGATTGATTTCAGGACTTTACAACTGAGAACAATGTTACGGATGTTCTTCTGCATACCTCCTTGTCAATTTGTGACACATTTTTTTTCAATATATACACAGGTGTGTAATTCTTTAGATAAGCACACATTCTAAGCAGAGTTGAGGGGATATACTGGGGCGGGTTAACAATACAGATACTAGAATCACATTCTTTGATATAAAGTTGACACTTCTCATGGGTTGATGCCTGAGACTCATTTTCCACAACTGTAAACTAGAGATGGCTTCATGGGGTTACTATTAATTATAGTATATATTAGTTAGATTTACACTATATATTAGTGATATATATATCTATATATCACTTAGCTTTGGAGATGGCATATAAAATTCTATTGGTAATTGTCATTGTTATTCATATTTTTTTCATTAATATCGGCACTATTAGGAAATGAAGCCACAGAGGAAATGGGAAGCCAATGTAGTTCATGGTAAGGACTTCTGAATTTTCTGTGAGAAGAGATTAAAATGAAAGAAGGGGAAGAAGGAAAAAAACATAGGATGTCATTGAAACTTTAGGATAGAGAATATGATGGCCTGGAACATGTGCTAGTAAGAATGTGAAAAGAGGTTGTCAGAGTCTAGATCTGTTTTGGAAGTACTGCAGTCAGGATGTGCTAATTTGTTACTTTTAAAGAAAGAAGTTAGGGAAGATTTTCAAGAGTGCATTCTAAACAACTGGAAGAATAAAGCTGTCAATTATTAAAAAGAATGTGTGAGTAGGGTTTGGGGATAATGTAAGGAATTCTGTTCTGGAGGTTTTAGGCATGCAACTGTAAGAATCAGGACACAGCTGAATATTAATCAGCAGGTCAAGATTGTGGTCATAACCTACATTTACTATAGATATATGGGTTAGAATAATATTGGTTAGAACATTTAACTCTATGAGATAATAAAGAGCGATGACCCATAGACTTATAGCCAGGGCATCCACATTGTATGTTGGAACAATGAAGAGGAATTAGAAAGGAGACTGAAAAAGAATCTGTATTTATGGAATAGGGATAGAGAATTTGCATTTCTATTAAATTCCCAGATAATTCTAATTGTGCTGGTCTAGGAATCACACTTTGAGACTGTAAAAAGATTATCTGTAAAATTGTTATTTTTGGAATTTATTCTCTTTATTGATTACATTCATATTTTTATGAGTATTTTAAATGAACATTATATATGTTTTTGAAAAAAGTTGGCTAAAATGTATATAAAATATAAACATATAAAACATATATAACATAAGATAATAGGTACATATATTATCTGAACACACTAATTTTGTTACTGACATATTCCTAAGGCTTTAAGTACTTTTGTTTTTCATTAGCTGTCTTTTTTTGAGAGAGATGATTTAAACTGTCCCTACCAATATTGTTTTTGTCAGTTTCACATTTCATTTACTGTGATTGTGACTTAATTCAAAGCTAATTTCATAGGTTTATCAAGTCTAATGATATGTTTGCTGAGTGGATTATGACTTTTCTCAAATACAAAGTATTTTTCTGTTCTTTTTTTAAGATTTCACCTTGACTTCTACTTTGTCTGTTATTAATGTCTGCACACCTGTTCTCTATTTCTTAGTATTTTCCTGGTATATATTTTTCTGGTTCTGTATTCTCAACCTTTCTGGATCATTTTGCTTTATATTCCTTATACATAGCATATAGTTGGATTTTATCTGTTTAAATCTTTTTTAACTTATAGTTCAAGAATGTATGAAAATATAACAAATTCACACATACTATATTTTTTAAATTAGTTTTGATACCTTTTTCTCTTGTTTTTTCATGTTATTTTGCCACCCAATCTCCTACTTCTTTGTTCAAGATCACTTTTTTTCTATTTCTCTCCCTCTGCTTTAAAATATGTACATATCTATTCCTAGTCTTTGAGTTATACATGAAAGTAATGCTTAAGCTTATGCTTCTTTTAATATTTTGAATTAACAACTGTAAATGAAAGCATATTGGTTACTCTATATCCTCCCACTCCACCACCTACTTCTTTGTTATAAACAGCAATAAATTATTGTTTCAATATTTTGACTTTTGGAGAACCTGATAATCTTAACTATATACTTTGATTGTTTTCCCCTGATATTTTCTCACCCCCATTTCTTACATGATATACATTTGGTTTTAATTTTTTCTTTGTTTGTTTCAAACTTATGCTCCTTTAAACATTTTAAACTGATTTGGATTTGAACCAATAATTCTATATCCATTATGAACTAGGATTTGAGAGAGAGGGCAAAATAAAAATATAGAAATAAAAAACACTTCAATATATCTGAGTCTATATTAGTACTTCTTTTTCTGTTTTCTTTAGTAACATTTATTAAATTTATTTCTAATTTGATCTATTCTTCCAAGATTTGTTTTACTTTTTCAGTATTATTTTGCTTTCCTTGTCGCTGGGATTTTGGGTTTTGGAACCACATTTTTCATAGAATAGCTATTCCTAAACATTTGTATTAGTAACCCAGTATGCAAACATAAACTGAACTACTTACAATAATTATTATTATTTTATTGTTTTGCTTTTGTGATATATGAGTGAAAAAGAGTCTACTAATTATAAACATAATGCAATGGACTTTTACACCTGCAGGTACCTGTACAGCTACCACTCATATAAATATTTATAATATATATTCAAGATCCCAGAAATTTCCCACATGCTCTTGCCTGACATACCTTTTAGAAGATAACACTATGCTGGTTTTTGTCAGATGATTTTTGTCTATTCCAGAACTTAATACAAATTTAGTAATTAAATATTTATTCTCTTATGTCTAATTTCTTTTGTTTCACAAAATTTCTATGAGGTTTATCTACGTAGCAGTTGTTCATCCTTTTTTTAGTTTTTGTGTAGTATTCTGTTTCACAAACCTACTGCAAGTTTTTCATCCATTCTCCTATTGTTGGGGCTGGAGGAGGATTTCCATGTTCTTGGGCTTCAGGTCACTGAAAAAGGAATACTGGTCAGGTGGCTTTGGTATCTTTGAAGGGACATTATGTTGCTGCCAGAGTGAAAAATTAATTAATATATTATAGGATGGCAAAGACGAGAACAAGAAGCACGAAGGAAATTGCAAATTGTGTCTGTCTGGCATTACAGGGACTTTCCAGACCAGATGGGGAAATTCTGTGAGGGAGACAGCTGGCAAAGGAGCTTCATCATTTGTAAAGACCCGGATCCAGCATCCTAAAGCACAGTCTAGTGGATCCGGTTTCAGGTTGAGACAGAAGAGTTTAATAACCAGCACTAATGTCCATGGCCTGTTTCTAGTTGTTGTTGAGGAAAGATAAGATGTAGGGTTAACAAGCTTGCTTCCCTATCTTTCACAGTGATCGTAAGCTACTTGAATGTCTGTCCTAATACCTTGTTTGTCAGTACAACCTCTTTAGAGAATACAATGTTATTCTTCTACCTCCTTTTATTCTTCCTCTAAAAATAAGGTTTCGAAAATTACACCAGATTGGGTTCTTCTGTTTTCTTGAGCCTTAAAAATCATATCACAACACTTCCCAGTAAGCCAAATGCCATTTGAACACCAGGCTTGGTTCTTCCCATGAGGACAGACATCACTGATGCCTTGAGCTCAGTGTCTACAGACAAGGGAGAATGGTTTGACTGATATTCTGTTTAAATTGCTGAGTTCCCTCCTGCTTTAATTGATGACTTCTGGATAAGAAATTTTCAGGGCATCTTTTGGAAGAAAGTTTCTTATCTTTGGTCTTTGTACTGGGGTTTTCGCTTTTTTTTTTTGTATTTCCTTGTTCTGAAGTATGCTCTGCCTGATATTAATATAGCTACTTTGGCTTCCTTCTGATTGATGTTAGCATGGTACATCTTTCTATATGTGCCTTTATATTTAGTCTTACATGGTTTTATATTTAAAATGGGTTTCACATTTAGAGTGGTAGCAAATATATAGTTGAGTGCTTTGTATCCACTCTGACAGTCTTCTAATTGGGGGGTTGAAACCACTAATATTTAAAGTAGTTATTGATATCTTTGGATTAATATCATCTATGTTTGTAACTGTTTTCTACTTATTTCCAGATACTTCTTTTTCAAAATTCTCTACTTTTAACTGAGCATTTTATATTATCACATTTCTTTTATTAAGGTATTATTGATATACACTCTTATGAAGGTTTCACATGAAAACACAATGTGGTAACTACATTTACCCATATTATCAAGTCCCCACTCATACCCCAATGCAGTCACTGTCCATCAGTGTAGTAAGATGCCACAGATTCACTGTTTGCCTTCTCTGTGCTACACTGTTTTCCCCATGATCCCCCACACCTTGTGTACTAAACATAATACCCCAAAATCACCTTCTCCACCCCTCCCCACCCACCGTCCCACACCACTCGCCTTTGGTAACCACTAGTTCCTTCTTGGAGTATCTGAATGTGCTACTATTTTGTTCCTTCAGTTTTGCTTCGTTGTTATACTCCACAAATGAGGGAAATCATTTGGCACTTGTCTTTCTCCACCTAACTTATTTCACTGAGCATAATATCCTCCAGCTCCATCTATGCTATTGCAAATGGCAGGATTTATTTCCTTCTTATGGCTGAATAGTATTCCATTGTATATATGTACCACCTCTTTGTTATCCGTTCATCTACTGATGGACACTTAGGTTGCTTCCATATCTTGGCTATTGTAAAAAGTGCTGCAATAAACACAGGGGTGCATATGTCCTTTTGAATCTGAGAAGTTGTATTCTTTGGGTAAATTCCAAGGAGTGGGATTACTGGGTCAAATGGTATTTGTATTTTTAGTTTTTTGAGGAACCACCATATTGCTCTCCACAATGGTTGAACTAACTTACATTCTTAACAGCAGCGTAGGAGGGATCCCCTTTCTCTGCATCCTCAGCAGCATTTGTTGTTCTTAGTCTTTTAGATGGTGGCCATCCTTACTGGTGTGAGGTGATATCTCATTGTGGTTTTAATTTGAATTTTCTTGATGATAGTGATGTGGAGCATCTTTTCATGTGTCTGTTGGCCATCTGACTTTCTTCTTTGGAGAACTGTCTCTTCATATCCTCTGCCCATTTTTAATGGGGTTATTTGGTTTTTGGGTGTAGCGGCATGTAAGTTCTTTATATATTTTGGATGTTAACCCCTTGTCGGATATGTCATTTATAAATATATTCTCCCATACTGTTGGATGCCTTTTTGTTCTGTTGTTGGTGTCCTTTGCTGTACAGAAACTTTTTAGTTTGATGTAGTCCCATGAGTTCATTTTTGCTTTTGTTTCTCTTGCTCGAGGAGATGCATTCAGGAAGAAGTTGCTCATGCTTAAATTCAGGAGATTTTTGCCTGTGTTGTCTTCTAAGAGTTTTATGGTTTCATGACTTACATTCAGGTCCTTGATCCATTTCAAGTTTACTTTTGTGTAGGGGGTTAAACAATAATCCAGTTTCATTCTCTTGCATGTAGCTGTCCAGTTTTGCCAACACCAGCTGTTGAAGAGGCTGTCATTTCCCCATTGATGTCCATGGCTCCTTTATCATATATTAATTGACCATGTATGGTTGGGTTTATATCAGGGCTCTCTGTTCTCTTCCATTGGTCTATTGGTCTGTTCTTGTGCCAGGACCAAATTGTCTCAAGTACTGTGGCTTTGTAGTAAAGCTTGAAGTTGGGGAGCATAATTCCCCCAGCTTTATTCTTCCTTCTCAGGATTGCTTTGGCTATGTGGGGTCTTTTGTGGTTCCATATGAATTTTAGAATGATTTTCTCTAGTTCATTGAAAAATGCTGTAGGTATTTTGATAGGAATTCCATTGAATCTATAGATTGCTTTAGGCAGGATGGTCATTTTGACACTATTAATTCTTCCTATCCATGACCACAGGAAGTGTTTCCATTTATTGGTATTTTTTATAATTTCTCTCATTAGTGCCTTGTAGTTTTCAGAGTATAGGTCTTTCACTTCCTTGGTTAGGTTTATTCCTAGGTATTTTATTCTCTTTGATGCATCTTTGAATGAAATTGTTTTCCTGATTTCTCTCTCTGCTAGGTCATTGTTCATGTATAGGAATGCCACAGATTTCTGTGCATTAATTTTGTATCCCACAACTTTGCTAAATTCAGAAATCAGATCTAGTAGTTTTGGAGTAGATTCCTCAGGTTTTTTTATGTACAATATCATGTCCTCTGCAAACAGGGACAGTTTAACTTCTTCCATGCCAATCTGGATGCCTTTTATTTCTTTGTGTTGTCTGATTGCTGTGGCTAGGACCCCCAGTACTATTTTGAACTGAAGTGGGGAGAGTGGGCATCCTTGTCTTGTTCCCCATCTTAAAGCAAAAGCTTTCAGCTTCTCCCTGTTAAGTATAACTCTGCCTGAGGGTTTCTCATTTGTGGCCTTTATTATGTTGAGGTAGTTGCCCTCTATACCAATTTTGTTGAGAGTTTTTATCATGAATGGATGTTGAACTTTGACAAATGCTTTTTCCGCATCTATGGAGATGATCATGTGGTTTTTGTCCTTCTTTTTGTTGATGTGATGGATGATGTTGATGGATTTTTGAATGTTGAATCATCCTTGCATCCCTGGAATACATCCTACTGGATCATGATGGATTATCCTTTGATGTACTTTTGAATTCAGTTTGCTAATATTTTTTTGAATATTTTTGCATTTATGTTCATCAGGTATATTGTTCTGTAGTTTTCTTTTTTGTGGTGACTTTGCCCGGTTTTGGTATTAGAGTGATGCTGGCCTCATAGAATGAGGTTGGAAGTACTCCCTCTTCTTCCACTCCTTGGAAAACTTTAAAGAGGATGCGTATTGGGTCTTCACTAAATGTTTGATAAAATTCAGCGGTGAAGCCATCTGGTCCAGGAGTTTTGTTCTTTGGTAGGTTTTTGATTACCAGTTCAATTTTGTTGCTGGTAATTGGTCTGTTCAGATTTTCTGTTCCTTTCTGGGTCAGCCTTAGAAGGTTGTATTTTTTTAGAAAGTTGTCCATTACTTCTAGGTTATTCAGTTTCTTAGCATATAAGTTTTCATAGTATTCTCTAATAGTTCTTTGTATTTCTGTGGTGTCTGTCATGATTTATCCTTTCTTACTTCTGATTCTGTTTATGTGAGTAGACTCTTTTTTTCTTGATGAGTCTGGCTAGGGGTTTGTTTATTTTCTCGAAGAACCAGCTGTTCCTTTCATTGATCCTTTCTATTGTTTTATTCTTCTCTATTTTATTTATTTATTCTCTAATCTTTATTATGTCCCTCCTTCTACTGACCTTGGGTCTCCTTTATCCTTCTTTCTCTAGTTTTGTTAATTGTGAGTTTGGACAGCTAATATGGGAATGTTCTTCTTTCCTGAGGTAGGCCTGTGTTGAAATATACTTTCCTCTTAGCATGGCCTTCGCTGCATCCAACATATTTTGCGGTGTTGAATTATTGTTGTCATTTGTCTCCATATATTGCTTGATCTCTGTTTTTATTTGGTCATTGATCCATTGATTATTTAGGAGCTGGTTATTAAGCCTCCATGTGTTTGTAGGATTTTTCATATTCTTTGAGTAATTCACTTCTAGTTTGATTCCTTTGTAGTCTGAGAAACTGGTTGGTACAATTTCAATCTTTTTAATTTACCGAGGCTCTTTTTGTGGCCTAGTATATGATCTATTCCTGAAAATGTTCCATGTGCACTTGAGAAGAATGTGTATTCTGCTGCTTTTGGGTATAGAGTTCTGTAGATATCTGTTAGGTCCATCTGTTGTAATGTGTTGTTCAGCGCCTCTGTCTCCTTACTTATTTTCTGTCTGGTTGATCTGTCCTTCAGAGTGAGTGGTGTGTTGAAGTCTCCTAGAATGAATGCATTACATTCTATTTCCCCCTTTAATTCTGTTAGTATTTGTTTCACATATGTAGGAGCTCCTGTGTTGGGTGCATAGATATTTATAATGGTTATATCTTCTTGTTGGATTGACCCTTTTAGCATTATGTAATGTCTTTCTTTGTCTGTTGTCACTTTCTTTGTTTTGAAGTTTATTTTGTCTGATATAAGTACAGCAACTCCTGCTTTTTTCTCTCTATTAGTTGCATGAAATTTCTTTCTCCATCCCTTCATTTTTAGACTGTTTATGTCTTTGGGTTTTAAGTGAGTCTCTTGAAGGCAGCATATAGATGTGTCTTGTTTTTTATCCATTCAGTGACTCTATGTCTTTTGACTGGTGCATTCAGTCCATTTACATTTAGGGTGATTATGGATAGGTATATATACTTATTGACATTGCAGGCTTCAGATTCATGGTTACCAAAGGTTCAAGGTTAACTTCCCTACTATCTAAGAGTCTAACGACTCACTTAATATGCTATTACAAACACAATCTAAAGGTTCTTTTTTTATTTGTTTTTTTCCCTCCTCCTTTTTATTCCTCCTCCATTCTTTATGTATAAGGTATCATATTCTGTACTGTTGGCTATCCCTTGATTGACCTGGGGATAGTTAATTTAATTTTTCATTTTCTTAGGAATTAGCTGTTCCACTTTATTTACTGTGGTTTTATTACCTCTGGTGACAGCTATTAAGCCATAGGAACACTTCCATCTATAATAGTCCCTCCAAAATACACTGTAGAGATGGTTTGTGGGAAGTAAATACTCTCAGCTTTTGCTTACCTGAAAATTGTTTAATCCCTCCTTCAAATTTAAATGATAATCTTGCCTGATAGAGTAATCTTGGTTCAAGGCCCTTCTGCTTCATTGCATTAAATATATCATGCCACTCCCTTCTGGCATGTAAGGTTTCTGCTGAGAAGTCTGATGATAGCCTGATGGGTTTTCCTTTGTATGTGATCTTATTTCTCTCTTTGGCTGCTTTTAATAATCTCTCCTTATCTTTGATGTTTGCCATTTTAATTACTATATGTCTTGATGTTGTCTTCCTTGGGTCCCTTGTGTTGGGAGATCTGCACACCTCCATAGCCTGAGAGAATATCTCCTTCCCCAGATTGGGGATGTTTTCAGGAATCATCTCAAAGACCCTTTCTATCCCTTTTTCTCTCTCTTCTTCTTCTGGTACCCCTATAATGCAAATATTGTTGCGTTTGGATTGGTCACACAGTTCTCTCAATATTTTTTCATTCTTAGAGATCCTTTTTCTCTCTGTGCCTCAGCGTCTTTGTATTCCTCTTCTCTAGTTTCTATTACATTTATCATCTCCTCCACCGTATCCAATCTGCTTTTAATATTGTCCATTGTGCTGTTCAGTGATTGGATCTCTGACCAGAATTAATTCCTGAGTTCTTGAATATCTTTCCATACCTCCATGAGCATGTTAATGATTTTTATTTTGGTCTCCCTTCCAGGGAGAGTCATGAGGTCCATATCATTTAAATCTTTCTCGGGAGTTGTATTCATAATTTTACTCTGATCCAGGTTCCTTTCACATTTCATATTTGTGTATGGTGCTCTCTAGTTCCCGGAAGCTCTACTCTCTGAAGCTGCTCAGCCCCTGAAGCAATGTCGGGGATTGTAGGGGAGCGGTATTGGTGCCTCGGGGGAGAAAAGAGCTGTTTCTTGCTTCCTGGATGCTATGCCTGTCTCCACTGCCTGAACCAGTGGGCCAAGCACACAGGTATAAGCCTCTGTGCTTTGCGTTTTTAGTTGCTGTAGACAAATCTTCCCTCTACCTGGACTAATGCCAGGGTAGGGTTTCCCAGTTTGCAAGCCTGGTGGGGCTGGCCAGGAGAAAGGCGCACTAGTCTGCCTGTCACAGAAGGGGTTCTTGGAGCTGTGTAGGCAGCCATGGAGCAGGAGCACCTGAAGATCATGAAGGCTCCCAATCTGCTGGGCAGAGTGTACCCAGAGAACCCTGTCCACCTGTCCTTTCCTCTGAGCAGTAAGCTATGTGCTATCCTTGCCCCTTTAGCAGCCCTCTTGCTAAGAGCTTCCTTTTTAGGAAGTCTCTCAGACTGCCCGCCTTTCTTTTGTCCCAGAGCAGCTGGATATGGATCCCTGTTTTCCTCAAGCAGCTGGAACTTAGTTTCTCCAGGAATTCTACCTGTCTTATCTTTCCAACCCCCTAGTTATGAGAGTATCATGCAAGCACCATGAAATGTAGGTTTGTGCTCCCAGAGCAGATCTCCAGGGTTAGGTATTCAGCAGTCCCAGATCTCTACTCCCTCCCTGCTCCATTCCTCTTCCTCCTGCTGGTGAGCTGGGGTGGAGAAAGGGCTTGGATCCTGCAGGACCACAGCTTTAGAACATTACCCTTTTCCACGAGGGCTGCTCTTGTCTGCAGGTGTATGCAGTTTGTTGCAGTCGTCTTTCCGGTTGCTCTTTCAAGAGTAGTTGTATTAGTTATATTTTTATATTACATGTGGTTTTAGGAGGAAGCCTCTGTCTCACCTGTCATGCTGCCATCTTTAATCCAATCCCCTGGTGTTTTCAATACACCAGTTTCCATCCCCTATCTTCTATTTATTGGAATATGCAGTTCCCTTAAAACCAACCATTCTTGTATTTTCAATGCTTTTATGAATAAACACCCAGGCATAGTAAAAGGTTAATGGATTTTTCTAGGGAGGGGAAATAGGCAGTTTGATTCATCTTGATGCATTTTCACTTTTCCTTAACCTGAAACTGAATTATACTATAGCTACAAAGATTTTTCAGATCAACAACTGTGAGAGTAGACTTTAACAATAAGAGCCCAGGGAGAGGAGAACACAAAGCTATTTGAATTATGGAATACCATAGGTCAGGTTGTGTCAGCTGGATTCTTGATAGAAATAAAAACTTAAATGGAAAGATTATACATTAAACAAAAGTAAACAGAATAAAATAAACCTGTTTTCAGGTATATTTTTAACTGACAAGGTCTTATAATCTTTTGAACTATTTTTTTATTGAAATATCATTGATTTACAATCTTATATTGGTTTCAAGTATACAAACAATGGTTCAGTGGTTACCCAAATTATTAAACCCTCACCCCCTCTAGTGCAGTTATTGTCTGTCAACATAGAAAGATGTTTCAGAATCATTGACTATAGTCTCCATGCTGTACTACTATCCCTGTGACCAACTTATATTATGATTGAGAACTTTTGTGCCCCCTTATCTCCCTCACCTTCCCCATCCACCCACCCTAACCCATCCCTCACGATAACCACCAGTTACTTATTGTCTGTGAGTCTACTGCTGTATTGTTCATTTTGTTTTGCTTTGTTTTTATATTCCCTTTGTTTCTCTTGCCTTTGAACTGATTTTTATGCAAAATATTTTGGAAACTACATCACATAAAAAACATTGTCTTTTAAAACAAATCCTACCATTTGCAACAACAGGGATGGAGCTAGAAGGTATTATGCTCAGTGAAATAAGCGAGGTGGAGAAAAATAAGTACAAAATGATTTCTGTCATTTGTGGAGTATAACAACGAAGCAAAAGTGAAGGAACAAAACAGCAGCAGACTCACAGTCTCAAAGAGAAGGATGAGCGGTTACCAAAGGGGAGGGGTAGCACAGAGAAGACAAGGAGTGACTCTGTGGCATCTTACTATGCTGATGGACAGTGACTTCAATGGGGTGTGTGTGTGGGGGATTTGATAATAAAGGTGAATGTAGTAACCACAATGATTTTCATGTGAAACCTTTATAAGAGTGTGTATCAGTGATACCTTAAAAAAAAAGATTGTCTTTTATACATGACTTCAGAGGATAGAAAAAGCAAGCAGAAAAGGATTAATGATTTTCTTTGTTGAAGAAAGCCTTGATAGTTAAGGCTTAGGATAACACTAAACCTGTGGTTCTCAAGTTTGTGCATCAGAATCACCTGGAGGTCCCATGACTAAAGATACTTTCAGGCACCAGCACTGGGTTTCCTGCTCTGAGGGTTGGGGTGGCACTGAAGGATTTCAGGTCACTGCTGTCTGGGGGCTCCATGTTGAGAGCCACCACTGTAAAATAATTTTGCTAAATACATAATGTGTAAAATAGGTAAGCACTACTGAATTAGCAGTACAGTATATAATAAAAATTATGTGAGAAATATTTTGTACACTATGAAATGCATTACATATTACCTAATCAGTCCTAGTATTACCCTCACCTAAATGTACCCTTATGTGCGTGTTCTCTAACTCTACAAACTTATCATCTCAGGATCGATCACTGATGATTTTTTCATATTTCAACCTGTAAAAGTATCTAAAGGAGATCTAATGACAAGGGAGTAAACTGAATAATGAAAATGACACAATCCATACACTCTAAATAAACAGTGAAAAAGAAAAAAATAGTATTTCATTTACCTACTATCATTTTGTCTTGCAAATTTTTCCTGTGCTTAAGAATCATCATTATATATAAGGTCCATGCATATGCCACTTGGAAGAGTATGTAGAAAAGGAAAGACTTAGGAAGTACATGCAGAATGCAAACAGCAATCTTTAAAAGACTGTACCTTAATTCGAAGTTATCTGAAAAGAAGTAGGCTTTTAATAGTTTTACAATTAGTACTAAGTTTTTACATAATGGTTATCTTTTTTCATTTAAAAACTCAGTGTAGACATTTTTTAGGTTAAAAATGTTTATGATGACATATGAATGCTTAGAAATGTTTTAAGACCTACTGGAGGGACAAATCAGGTTAATTCACAGCTAACCTCAAGGTTTGCTTTTAGGGTCATGTACTATGAGAAGATTTTTGTCTATGTCGACTGGAGTTCATTTACTTGATTATCCAATGACCAGGGAAGGGGAGAATACACACGATTGGGGAGCAAAGCTTTATGTCAGGAGTAAGAAGGAATAACGGAGCAAAGGAGAGGAAAGGAGCTGGTGAGGGAATGATATGTGATCGGGTGGCCTCAGGCAGGGAATAGTGTTATCTAGTAAATAAGTATTGCTTGGAAAATTGACAGCCCCTTTCCACTCTCTTACCAAAGAAGGAATTATAGGAAAATAATAGAGATTGTCATCATTTCTTTTAACAAAGAATGTAATCATTACAACCTGTGAAACTCTTCTGTGTCCCTCCCAACCCTAGAAAGAGCAGGAAGGAGTTAAATCTCTTAACAAAATAAATCTGTTTTTCTTTGCATAAAGTCAGGGTCTTACCAACAGGGAAATTTTGTTTTTATTAATTTATTAGCTTTTATTTATTCTCCAGGATGTGGTTTTAAGAAGTTAACTTACAAACAAATTTGGAGGGATTTAATATCCAGTGGTGGAAATACTGAGAAATATCAAAGGGTGAGAGTCATGACTCATAGCCCATGGAGCCAGGGCATAATAAGACCAACCTCACCTTATTCCTATCATCATCCAAACATCTGACCTAACTAGAAGTGAAACAAGGTGACTATAATTAGTTTTTAATAGGGAGCATATGAAAAAGAATAAAACTTCTTTAGGGAAGGAGAAATGAGAGTCCTTAAGGAACACGGTACCTTCCTGCAGAAGAGGTTGTATTTTCCCGAAGGGCAGTAGAGATGGTGGACTAAGAAGTCTGAAGGAAACATTATTGGTAGGGCAGGAGACTGAGGTCAGAAATAGAAGAAGGGAATGCCCACCAAGGACTTGTTTGGTGTGAAAGTCTAGGCATCTAAAAAAGGGATTAATGCTTGTAGATACAAGTAAAATTCCAAGATACCTAATATTAAACTGTCCTTTTTACATGAGAAATAATTTCTTTTCTTTAGAAAAGAGACTTTTGGTAGTCCTTTACAGGCTGAGGGAAACAGTGAACTAGAGGAAGGGGACCAGATACATTTAATTCTCCCAACTCCAGAATACAAGAGGGAGGCCTGGACTTCTGTTAGATAGTCAATGATCACTTAAAGCAAGACTGAGAAAGATCCATTAAGAACATTCCATGGTCTTGAGAAAATTTTCTGTGAAAATATTCATAGGAGATAATAAGACAAATTCTTGGTTATCCCTCAGGAAACTCAAAGAAATAAATGGAGTTTTATTGTAAACTTTGTGTGAGTTTATTATATCATGTGTGAGTATGTGTGTGTCCTACATTTTTTCCTGGACCTGAGACATTGTTTTTCAAGATTCTGAGACTAACTGGATAAATATGGAAATAGAAGTTAGGGCACTGCAATGCAGAAAAATGCGAGTTAACTTTATCAGGATAAAAAAAGAAATAGTATACATTTTGTTTCTGCTGCTTAAAGCACTGCTCGGTTTGCAAAAAGTAAACAAAACAAACAAATTAACTCAAAAGCTATGACCTGAACTGGGTGGCAAATGTAAAACTAGGTTTGCAGCTTTAGAGACTTTCCTTGGGATTATGAGACTAAGTCTGGGGCCAGAACCAATGTGTAGGAGCCAGTTTTCAGATGCCCATATTAA
>JAQQAC010006877.1:2950962-3049633 GCA_029783875.1 Phataginus tricuspis | reverse complement strand
AGAATGTGTCTTATTAATGAGCTTTAGCAAAAAAAAGAAAAGCTATAGATTTAGATGTTCAGACTTCAGAATATAAAAAAGCTAAATCTGATAATCTATAATCAAAATTAGCAAGCAAAAATATTTGTCAATTGCAGGATAGGAAAAATTAGAATAGAGGACAGACAGCATGATAGAAATATGATATGAGCTTAGCAATATGGAGCATAAGCAGAGAGATGGAGCCTAGGATTGGGAAGGAACATGTGGTGAACTACAAGGTCATCAGTGAGGTTCTAGTTTTTATGTTGACTGGAGGGTTCATGAAGGTTCACTTTAATAACATAATATTATTCAATGTGTAATGACAGCTTATTTCTCTTTCTCTGGTTCTTTCTGTCCCTCATTCCTTCTGTCTTTGTTTATCTCTCTCTCTCTCTTAATCACAAAGAGACATAGACATGCTTTTTAAGGAATCTTTAAGATTTTTATTGTCAAATTGTATTCTTAGAATATATGTATAAGACAAAGGAGGGAAAATAACCATTAAATGTTAAAAGCTAAGCCAAAAATCTTCATCACACTTGTAATCCTTGTGATGCTATCATGATATTTAAAATGTGTGCATCATTATTTACTAAGAATTACTAAGTTATTAAGAGTTACCCAGAAATCAGCCATAACGTTGACTGAAATCAAATTGTAAGAGATGCTCCCTATTTAAATAATTTTGTAATATCATAAAAAGCTGCTTATAGCACAGAAATGTTTTTCAGAGAATGACATTGAAAAGAAATTAGAGAAATATTTGACTAGCATGATATTATTTGGGTGGTCATACTAAATTTTAGATTTCTTTCAATTTCAATTTTTAGATTTTGTATATAAGTACTTTGGGATCCAGATAAGGAAGGGGCAAACTCCTGCTTCAGAATGCAACTCATTCCCCCCCAAAAATGGAAAGTACATTCCCATGCCTTAGACCAGGAATAATAAGAGAACAAGGCAACAAAAAGTAGATGAAAGCAACTTACCAGCGTATAGGCAGCTGAGAGTAGATTCGCTCTTCCTTGTCTAGCTGTCACCTGCCGGGGTTGTTCTAGGTATCTCTCTGTATCTGTGTATCTATCTATCTACTTACCTATGTATATATCGACCTATCTTTTTTTTTCCTGTGTGACAAGAATATTCCTCTTCAGTTTAGAGAATCCTATATTCACAACAAGCAGCAGTGGGAAGGGAGTATTTTAAGGAAGTTTTTCCTCATTTTTAAAATTTATGTGTGGTTGAAACATGATGAATCCCTCAGAGAGCACTTACTTTTGCAGCACTATGAATGAATCAACTAGGTTAGTACATTATCATAATAATAGGCCCGGCTACCACTTATTGGGCACTTGGGGTGTACTGGACACAGAGTCACCTGTTTTAAATACAGTTTTATTTTCACAAAAACTCAATGTGTAAATATTATTATTCTCATTGAGAAGGTTATGCAGCAAACAATACAAGATTTAGAGGGATTAACTACAACGCTCAAGATCACATGGCCAACAGTGCAATCGAAATTCAAATACACTTTCAAAAAATAGACTTGATTTTGGGAGGCATTTTAAGTTTACAGAAAAATTGAGCAAGAATTCTTTCCCAGTTACCCCATCACCTTCTTCTCTTAGAATGGTGCATTTGTTACAATTGGTGAGCTGTTAATACACTTTTAACTGAAGTCCATAGTTTACATTAGGGTTCACAGTTTATATTGTGCATTCTGTGGATTTTGACAAATGTATAATAACGTATATCCATCATTACAGTGTCATACAGAGTAGTTTCACTACTCTTCAATCCTGTGTGCTCCACCTATGCATCCCTGGTTCTCTCCCTCACAACCCCTGGCAACCACTTATCTTCTTAATGTCTCCATAATTTTGCTTTTCCAGAATGTCATACAATTGGAATCATACAGTATGTAGCCTTTTCTCATTGGTTTTTTTCATTTTGCAATATACACTTAAGGTCTCTCCATGTATTTTCATGGCTTGATAGTTCATTTCCTTTCAGCTCTGAATACTATTGTCTGGATGTGACACAATCTACTTGTCCATTCATTTACTGAAGGACATATAGGTTGTTTCCGAATTTCGTCAATCATGAATAAAGCTGCTGTAAACATCTGTGTGCAGGTTTTGCGTGGGTGGGATTCTTCAGTTCATTTGGGTAAAAACCAAGGAGCACATTTGCTGGATCATATGATAAGATTATGCTTCACTTGGTAAGATGCTGTCAAACTGTGCTCCAAGTTGGCAGTAGTATTCTGCATCCCACCAGCAATGACTGAGAGTTCCTGTTGCTCCACATCCTCTGCAGCATTTGGTGGTGTATGTTTTTTGGATTTTGGCCATTCAAATAGGCGTGTATCTCATAATTTTAATTTGCAATTCCCTGGTGGCACACGAAGTTGATCACTTTATAGTATGCTTACTTGGCCTCTCTGTATCTTCAATGGTAAGCTGTCTACTCAACCATTTGCCTATTCTTAATTGGGTTGTTTTCTTCTTGTTGACTCTTAAGAGTTCTCTGTATAGCTTGGATACCAGTCCTTTGTCAGGTATGTGTTGCAAATATTTTCTCTCAGATTATGGTTTGCCTTATTCTTAACAGTGTCTTTTGCAGAGTCTAATTTTTTAGTACTAATGAAGCCCAAGTTTTCAATTTTTCTCTTATGGTTTGTGGTTTTGGCTTTGTATCTAAGAAGCCATCACCAAACCCAAGGTCACCTAGATTTTCCAAATATACTTTTATTAGTAAATCTACAGATTAAAAATTTTGAAATATTTACATTATTTCTGTTAATTTAATTTTTTTAATTTAAGTTATAGGTGCTATTTCTCTTTGGAGTTTGTATTATACATGTTTAGACTGAATTGAGAAATTTGGGTCTGAACAAAAAGCTGCTGCAGATGCTGCGAAAATACTTCAGCTAAAACTTTGGGAGCATTCCTGCCAAAGTATAAGAGAGAAGCGGTTTATATTGAAGGACTGAAGATTGGAATGGAGGAAGATTCAAAATCTTGTCAAGCTGTGAACATGTCATGGTTTTCTTTGTCTAGACTAAAGTTTATCAGTCTATATAATTTAGTGTTATCCTGGTATATTTCAACCTGGGGTTTACATTAGAAAGAGTGTCTATCACCTTCCCCAATTCTCCTGGCTTGGTACAACCTAAGTTAAGTGTAAGTACAATTAGACAAACACTTGGAGTGTTGATCCCAGAATATACACTGAAGATTTTGGAAGTCACAATTGTGATACTACAACAATAAAAGGAAAAATAAATTAAAACTTCAATCCCTACTAAATCTTGTATATGGCATAGATATTCCATCACCTTTCCCAAAACTAAATTACAGTAAAATTATGTTCAAAGAAACAGAAAAAGAGGTGATTACTCATAAAGGCAATTACTTGTATGGAGGAACTGAATTTTTCTTATAAATGAGTATGAATTATTCAATTACCAAACTGTTCTGAACAAAACAAAGAATTGCTGTGAGATAATTACACACTTGTGGTTTTGCAATACACTTTGAAGTGTCCTCTGTATTTTCAAATAATTTTCTCTGTAAGAAGAAACAGACTTATCTAGTGTTCAAGTCCAAAGCACTCCTCAAATATTACATGTTGTACCATTTAGAATTTATGTAACATTTAGGAATCTTACTGAGCTGGAAAATAGAGAGATGCTCTTTTTTTCCAATTCGTTTTTCACTCATTTTCTAGTCTAGTAACAAAATGCTGCTCAGAGAGTGAAAGTCAGTAAAAATACTGTAGGTTGTTCTTAGTTTCCATCGGGAAGAACTAGTAGATATACTTGATAAAATTTACAAAGGACAGACGCGAGGGCATACTGGTGTCAGAAGTAAAATATTTTTTAAACTGTTTTTGCAAAGTAACTGTAAATATGCTCTCGCCAGATTAAAAACTTGTCAGATATGTTGCATAAACTGATTGAAAAAGCACAATATTATGCAAATTTCTCTAAACTAAGTTCATGGTTCAGCAATCTAGGCACCCCACCAAAATAAAAGACCTTCTAAGGAATTCTGAATTCTAATTTTATATCAGCAAATAACTGTAGAAGAAGGTCTTGGACAAGTCAAATAATCTTCCTAGTACCTATATTTCTTTATAGCTTAGGTTCTTTTCAATCATAGCAGTGTTCTGACTTAATGAAACAAAATGTAATGAACATCTTAGCAGGAAATTCTAGGGAGTAGGAAAATATCCCTCACAAACAAAGCATCCTTTGTTTGGATAGGGATAGGCTCTTTGCCCCCTCTTGCGCTCCCCTGTAGTATAACCATGTACCGCAGAGAACTAAGGAGCACTCCTCACTAGACTCAGATACTGTTGGCATCAAGATAATCATTTTAACACACTCTCTGCATTATATGCTACTGAGATACTTTGGCACTGTATAAGTTATTTTCCTTGGAAGAAACTATCCTATCATATAAGGTTGAGATAAATAGCATTTCATCAATTGAAAGAGTTAAAATAGCTACGAAAACCACTTAATTTACACTCCCAGGGCAACTTACATTAAACAAAGATTAACATTTTAAAAAGTCATATATTTTAATATAATCTCTAGTCTCTGCATCTTTCTACACAGTTTATATATAGCAGTGTATTTTTGTAAGTTCAAATAGATTGAAGAGTACTAATCTTTTTTTTATTATTTTGTTAAGAGAAGCTTTTCTTGTAATGCATATTTCTTATGCCACAATTAAACATAAAGTTCATGAATAACAGTGATTCCAATTTCAGAACTAGTTTGTCATCAATCCAGACCTCAAATTTGTATTCCTGTATAATCCACTCCCCCCCAAAATAACATAGAAATAAACCTTTGTGGTTCTAAAAACTAACTGAAATACACTAGATTTCATTTAAAATTATCATCACCCAGTTTAAATTACTATATGTACCCCACCATCTGCTGCAAGACTGAGATGGATCATATATTGATCCTGGATGTATGTACAGTTCTGACAGTGCTTAAATGTCATTCTGTGAATTAGCTCAGACTTATTAACAAACACACCTTCTGCGGATAGAGAGCAATTATGCATAAAACTATTAGCAGTATCAATTAAGATAGATAAAGTAATAGCCTAATTGAATGCATGAGGAGTCTAAAGGGGTTCCTTTTCCTGGTAACAGATTGCACTCTACCCTTATGCACAATAGCTAGACACAGGATCAATAGATTTTATGCTTAGAAAAACTACTAGCCTGAAGGACACCAGTATCTAATTTAGGACTCATTATACAGACTTTTACCTTAATTAATGGAAAATGTGCATAAAATTAAAGTTATATCTGAAAACCCAAGTTATCTTTTCACCTCAAGACTGTGGGAATTTTAATTGTTCTATTTCTATATTGAACATTCCATCATATAGTTATAATATTCATTAAAAATTATGTCATGTTTTGTTTTCTATTTTGCTGTTTATGATATTTTTACATTATGCAAAATGAACTGGAGCATGTGCACTGTCAGTGCATCAACATTCCAAGCTTCGTGACGCAATTACCCATGACAAAATCTGGGGAGAAACGTGACGTTACTGTAACTTGCCTGAGCCCTCCCCTGGTGAAAGTTAAACTTATTTTGTTGGAGGAACAAAACTTTATTTTGCAGTTTGTGAGAATGGTAGTGTCTCACATCAATCACTGCCTTGCATTCAAGTATAAAGCAGTCTCAGGAAAGCTTCAGGCTTCTAGGTATTTTCCAATATTCTTGATAAAAGCAATTCTAGGGAGGCAGAAAGGATGACAAATGGGATTCAAGCAAGGTTTATGTAGGTAGCCTACTCAGATGAAACTAGTGAATTTTTAAGCAACTGTAGAACGAATGAGCTTTACCACAATTCAAGGTTTAATCAAAGCTTTCTAAAACTCATGAGCCTTACTTCTTATAATTCCCTCATCATCTTAATGAATAACAGGAGATACCAAAACAGTAGCTACTGAACAGAAAAGAAATGTAAGAGGCTCCTTGTGCAGATACGTTTTATCACAGCAGTCACCATCCATGAGTGTACAAAGTAATAGCATAGGAGTCTTTCGGTCTCCAAGTGCAGTACTAGAGCTCTCATTTAGTAAACGGTAATTGAAACTTAAATATTCATATGATAGCAGAGCGTGGGGCAATGGGTAGAGTCAAACACAATTAGCAGGGGATGAAAACTGGTAAAACTTTCTGGAGAGCAATATGGTACCACCTACGAACATATAAAATGCATATAACTGTTGAAAGGGAAATTCCATTGCAAGAACATTACCTTAGGTGAATATACTCATAAGAGTTTTCCAAGATGTATTATAATGTAGCTTAGCTTGAAGTGGCAATGTTACAATACATTCGAAATGCTAATAAATTGAGTGATTGTTAAATATTCTCCATGTACGTGAGGTATATCTGCATGTATTGATATGGAATATTTTTTAAATATATTATTATGATTAAAAACTGAAGTACAAAGAAGATAATAGTGCATGATCTCATTGTACAAATACAAGTAAAGAGAGAAAATAAAAATAAATAGGAAATGAGAAGATAGGGTTTATCTTTCTGGAAGCAGATGCAGAAATCATTTAAAATGAATTAATTTAATTTCTATGGATTATAGTGTTCTCTTTTTTGGTTAACTTTTTAATCACATCTACATCTACATGTAACTTTTATTTTTTAACAATATTACAACAATATTCTCATAAGATTATGGACTAGTATTTTAGTAAGGACATCTTTTTAAAAAGAAAATAACTTGTATATATGTGTATAAGTATTCACAAAGTGGTTTATGTTAAATGTTCACGTAAAGTTATAAAGTATACTTTCATCCATTTAGGACATTTTTGGTGGTAACACCATCTTTAATTATGTAAGCATTTTGTCAACATGATTTTTTCCTATTGATTAGAGAATTTTAATATTGAGATACTTGACTATAGTAAGATTTTGAAACAAAATAAATTCTTATCAAAAATATTATAATAACTATTATAATAATTTTAAGTATTCTTAATAAAAAATAATATATAAAATTAAGTTATATTAATTAAATAATCCTTTGAATCCCTACTAACTGAAAATATATAGTGTCATAAAATGGACTTACAGATATGTATGTCAAGTTCATGTTGAAATAACTTTAAAATTATACAATAACACTATTGGAAATAAGATCTGAAGCATCCTCAAAGCAACTTGATAGAAAGAAAAGTCAGAACTTTAAAAAAATGTTAAAATTAAAATATGGATTAAAACATTATGGAATCAGTGTTCTTTTCATTAATGACATGTTCTGCATCTATTAGCACTATATCATGTTCATGGAAGTTCTAATAGCATTTCTGAATTATCAAGTTTATTAGGCAGAGTACATTACAGGCTTTGTTTCATATAATTAAATCTCCAAGTGGAATCTGAAAGGTGTAACATGGAAGACATTGCAGTGTTTTTATAATACAATAATTTTTTATTTTACTCATCTTTCCATCTTTTATCACATCCTAATAAAACTTCACTTGATCATTGAGATTTGTCTTTCTTTACATTTCCAAATATAATAGAGTCATTTTCTGAATTAGGATATATATTTGGAAAACTCTATTAACTATGTTGACCTACTTCCTTTGTGACAGTCACAAGATAAAGGTTAAGTATTTTAATTTAATAGAAAATTTTATAGAAATTTAACCTTGATAGAAAAGAAAGAATCTCCTTGTAAGAAAATATTTTACTCAAGAAATCCCAGTACACAGGACAACACACAGAATAATGATACAGGAGTAATTTGGGTCCATAATAACAGCACTTAAGCACACAGTAGATGAATAAAAATATTATTTTTACATAGGTTCTTATTTAATGTAGGACATTTTGAACATATGGCAAACACAAAAAATTTTTTTTGATTAGTTATTAACCTATAATGTCAAAATATTAATAGGATTTCCAGAATAGTGGAATAAGACCCTCCAAAAATCTTTTCCTGAATAAAAGCAATGAGAATAACAAAGACTATCCAAATTAACTTTTTCAGAACTCTGAAAATTAACTAAAGGTTTGCAACAATCTGAGGAGTGTTTATTTAAGAAAAACAGCTGAATCTCAGTAAGAACAGTGAGTTGTATGGCTTTTGACATGCCCTAATTTTATCTTTCTCTACCGAGCTCTGAGGTAGCCTTAAAAAACCAAGGCCTCCAATTATGGTAGAATTGAAAAACAGTTATCAAGCAGCCCCTTAAAAGGGCAGAATGGCTTTGAATATCCACAAAAGTTCCATTCTTATAGAACTGTCATGAATTTTGACCTGTACATCAGCTTGCTTTAAAGTTCTTTTCTCAGAGCTTATCTTTATTTCACCTGTATCAGAGCTTACTATGTGCAAATTGTCATATTCCAAAAGCATTTGTTGAAAACAGTAAGTAGTAATTGTATAACATCACAGTTGCAGGAGGCAACATTACCAGCTTGCCTGTCAAGAGGCTGACCATAAAACTTACAAGGAAAAACAGAAATCATATATCAATAGGGCACATGGAAAAGATAAGGCAAATTCCTAGGAATATCTAGAAGATCACGTGCACTCAGGGGGTGATATTTGTTCAGAAAGGATTTGAAAAGGTCTTAATTTCATATCTCTAGCCAACCTTATCTCAAGACAAGCAGAAAATGAAGAATGAGAGAGAAATGAAAACTCCTTGGTGGAGTTTTGAAGGTATAACCAAGCACATACAGAGCCCTTCAGCAAAGGGTGGAAGT
Source organism: Phataginus tricuspis (assembly GCA_029783875.1). Lineage (NCBI taxonomy): Eukaryota > Metazoa > Chordata > Mammalia > Pholidota > Manidae > Phataginus > Phataginus tricuspis. Next base: position 3,040,812 of record JAQQAC010006877.1, on the reverse strand, counting down.
CTTATTAGTTCAATGTATTTAAGGATATCTCTGACTAATAATTATGTGACCACAAATCTAATCAGGCAGATATTAAAGTGACCACAAACGAACAATTTAGATTTAGAGAATCAGTTCAGAAAAGTCTCTAAATAAAAAAAAAACAAAACTGAGGACAATCCTTTGGTAAAGTAACAGGAGTGGAAGAATCTGATTTCCAAAATTGTCACATTATATTTTTAATATATGTATTTATTTCAACAGTGTATAAAGAACACATACAAGTCCATAATAACAACAACAAAAACCAATTTAGGTAATTGGAAAAGGATATGAATATATATTTCTCCAAATAAGATATACAATAAGCACATGAAAAGAGGCTCCACATCATTAGCCATTAGGGAAATTCAAATTAAAACCATGAGATACTCTTCACAGCATTGGTATGACTATTAAAAAAAACGATAGTAAAATGGATTGCATTGTGGAGATATTTAAACCCTCACACATTATTAATGGGGATATCATAATATAAATCAGTCACCAGGATGAAAGTAGGACATAGAGAATATAGCCAATAATTTTGTAACAACATTCTATTTTGACAGATAGTAACTATACTACTTGCAGTGTGCATTTAATAATGTAAGATTACTGTTGAATCACTATATTGTATACTTGAAACCAATACAGTATTGTATATCAACCACATTTCAATAAAACAAAACAAAAAAGGAGGAACTTCAAAAAAATTAAAATGGAACTACCATGTGATCCAGCAATTCCACCGATGGGTATTTATCTGAGTAAAACAAAAACACTAATGCAAAAAGATATATGTACTCCCATATGCAATGGAGCATTATTTACAATAACCAAGATATGGAATCAATATATGTGTCCATCTAAGGATAAATAAATAAGGAAGTTGTGGTACATATATATGTATATCCAATGGAATATTACTTAACCACAGAAAAAAATGAAATCTTGTCATTTATTACAATATGGATGGACCTTGAGAGAACTGTGCTAAATAAAATAAGTCAGAGGAAGACAAATACCATATGATCTAATTTATATATGGACTCTAAAACAACAAATAAGCCCCTACAAACAGAAAACAGATTGATGGTTGCCAGATAAGGGGTAGGAGGTGGATGAAGGAGTTAAAAGGTACAAATTCCAGCCATAAAATAAGTAAATCATGGGGATGCAATATGTAAACATGGTGATTACAGTTAATAATACTTGTATATTTGAGAGTTGCTCAGAAAGTAGATCTTAAAAGTTCTTATCAGAAGAAAAAAGTAATTATATTGGTGACATAACTAGGCTTACTGAGTTGCTCATTTTACAGTATTTATAAATATCAAGTCATTGTGCTGTATACCTGAAACTAAGATAATATGTCAACTCTACTTCAATATAAAAAGAATGACTAAGGAAGCATATAAGTAGAAATTGAGTAAATAATAAATATATTAGAAATTATCAATAAATCAGCAAATGGAACTTTGAAAAACAGATAAAAGCAAGTCTCTTAAAAAATATAATTTTGCTCTCTCCTTAATCCCCAGTAAAACTAGGGCATAGGATAACTTTAAAAAGGCATAACCACAAACACATGGAGGTTAAACATCATGCTCCTAAAAAATCAATGGATCAATAACCAAATAAAAACATAGATCAAGCAATATATGGAGACAAATGAAAACAACAACTAAATGGCCCAAAACCTGTGGGATGCAGCGAAGGCAGTTCTAAGAGGAAAGTATATTGCAGTACAGGCCTACCTCAAGAAATAAGAACAATCCCAATTGAACAGTCTAAGCTCACATCTAAACAAACTAGAAAAACAGCAAATGAAACTCAGTGTTAGTAGAAGGAGGTACATAATAAGATCAGAGCAGAAATAAAAAAAAATAGAGAATAATAAAACAGTAGAAAAAAAATCAGTGAAAGCAAGCTGATTCTTTGAGAAGATAAACAAAATAGATAAACCCCTACTCATATTTATCAAGAATAAAACAGAGAGGATGCAAATAAACAAAATCAGGAATGAAAAAGAAGTTAAAACCAACAGCACAAACTACAGAGAATTATTACAGAATACTGTGAAAAATTATATGACAATAAAATGGACAACCAAGAAGAAATGGACAAATTCTAGAAAAGTGCAATCTTCTAAGACTTACTCAGGAAGAAACAGAGAATCTGAATAGATCAATTACCAGTAACAAAACTGAACTGGCAATCAAAAAACTCCCAACAAACAAAATTCCAGAACCAGATGGCTTTAAAGCTGAATTCTACCAAACATTTAAAGAAGAACTGATATCCATCCTTCATAAAGTATTCTAAAAAGTAAAAGAGGAGGGAATACTTCTAAACACATTCTATGAGGCCAGCATCACTTTAATACCAAAACCAGACTAAAACTACAAAGAAGAGAATTATAGACCAATATCCCTGATGAACATAGATGTAAGAATCCTCAACAAAATATTAACCGACTTCAAAAATACATCAAAAGGATAATCCATCATGACCAAGTGGGATTTATTCCACAGATGCAAAGATGGTACAATACTTATAAATCAATCAATGTGATACACCACATTAACAAAAAGGATAAAAACCACATAATCATCTCAATAGATGCTTAAAAGCATTTGACAAAATTCAATATCCAGTCATAATAAAAACTCTCAAGAAAATGGGTACAGAGGGAATGTACCTCAACTTAATAAAGGTCATATATGACAAATTCACAGCTAACAGCATACTCAGTGGCAAAAAGCTGAAAGCTTTTCCTCTAAGATCAGGAACAACACAATGATGACAGATATCACCACTTTTATTCAACATAGTACTGGAGTCCTAGCCACATCAATCAGAGAAGATAAAGAAATAAACATCCAAATTGGTAGGGAAGAGGTAAAACTGTCACTATTTGCAGAAGACATGATACTATATATAGAACACCCTAAAGACTCCACCAAAAAAAAAAATTAGAACTAATAAATGACTCAGCAAAATTGCAGGATACAACATTAACATACAGAAATCTCTTGCATTCTTAAATACTAACAAAGAACTAGCAGAAAGAGAAATCAGGAAAACAATTCCACTTACAATTGCAAAGAAAAGAATAAAATTCCTAGGAAAAATCTAACCAAGGAGGTGAAAGACCTATATTCTGAAAACTATAGACAATGATGAGAGAAATTAAAGAAGACATAAATAAATAGAAATCTATCCCATGCTCATGGATAGGAATAATTAATATTATCAGAATGACCCTCCTTCCCAAAAGATGCAATCTTTATCAAAATGCAAATGGTATTTTTCAATGAACTATAGCAAATAATCCTAAAATTCATATGAAACCTCAGAAAACCACCAAATAACCAAAGTGATCCTGAGAAAGGAAAACAAAGATAGGGGATTATACTCCCTAACTTTAAGCTATACTACAAAGTTACAGTTATCAAAACACTATGGGAGAATATATTCATAAATGATTTATCTGTTAAGGGGCTAACATCCAAAATATACAAAGAACTCCTACAACTCAACACCAAAAGACAAATAACTAAATTAGAAAATGGAAAGAGGACCTGAATATTTTTCCAAAGAACAAATACAAATGGCCAACAGGCACATGAAAAGATGCTCCACATCGCTAATCATCAGGGAAATGCAAATCAAAACCACAATGAGATATTACCTCACACCAATTAAAATGGTCACTATCCAAAAGACAAGAAATAACAAGTGCTGGTGAGGATGTGGAGAAAAGGGAACCCTCCTACCCTGTTGGTAGAATGTCAATTGGTGCAGCCACTGTGGAAAGCAGTACAGAGGTTCCTCAAAAAACTAAAAATAGAAAATACCATTCAACCCAGTAATTCTACCTCTAGGAATTTACCCAAAGAAAACAAAATCCCTGATTTGAAAAGACATATGCAGCCCTATGTTTATCAACTCATTATATACAATAGCCAAGATACGGAAGCAACTAAAGTGTCTGTCAATAGATGAATGGATAAAGAAGAAGAGGTCCATATACACAATGGAATAATATTCAGCCATAAAAAATCCTGCCATTTTCAACAACATGGATGTGTTAGGCAGGAAGCCAGAAATAAGTGGGTGGAGGTTGGGGTGACCACAGAGAAGTTGAGACTAGATAGTTCAGACTACAGTAGCTTCCACCAGTGAGAAAATCACTAGCAGGAGGAGTAAAACCACAGAGATTTCACAAACTACATGGTCATGCTCCTGGGGTATCCTAAAGTGACTTTTCCTCATTATAAAGTTATTAAAATAAATATGCATTGTGGTCTAACCCCCTTTGGTGAGCAATCAGAGAGAATTCTGGGAAAGAGCATGCATAGTAGAAATTAGCTTATATCACTGCTAGCCTGTCAATCAACACTGTCTGGCATAACAATACCCCTCTTTAAAATCCCTTGCAAACCCCATAAAAAGGAACCTTTCCTGAATAGTCAGGGCTATGACACTAGTTTGGGGCCTGCTCTATTACAGAGGGTAATAAACTTTCTTGTCTTCTTTCTTAACTTTGGTTTCACCCTGACTTCCCTGAGCCAACAAACCAAACTCCTTCCTAACAGATGGACCTCGAGAGTATTATACTAAGTGAAATAAGCCAGGTGGAGAAAAACAAATACTTTATAAAAGTTCACCTATTCGTGGACTCTAAAAGCGAAACAAAACAAAATGAACAAACCAGAGCAGACTCATAGATATTAAGAAGTGACTAGTGGTTATCACCGGGTAAGGGTTGGGGTAAGTGGGTAGGGTGGATGAGGGGGATAAAGAAACAAAAAATCTCAGTCATAATGTAAGTTTAGTCATGGGGATGGAAGTACAGCATGGGGAATATAGTCAATGTTTCTGTAACATCTTTCTATGTTGACAGATAGTAACTGCACTAGTTGGGGTGAGTATTTAACACTGTATGTAACTTGATGGACAGTGACTGCAGTGGGGTATGGAGGGGACTCGATAAAAGGATGAATGTAATAACCACATTGTTTTTCTTGTGAAACCTTCATAAGAGTGTATATCAATGATACCTTAATAAAAAAATTCAAAACAATGTAACTGTTGAATCAGTGTGTCATATATTTGAAACCAATATAATATTGTGCATCAATTATAATTCAATAAAAAACAAAAAGGCATGAATAAAACAATAGGGCAAAAAGAATAATAAAAAGCAATATTAAATGAAGTAGCACCAATAAATCTAAATCCTACAGTAGAAAACTGGAAAGCCGAAAACTAGCTAGATTTTTACATCTGAGAATTTATAAAGCTACACAATGTGACAGAAAGTGAAGACAATGTAGTGATCTAAATGTGGATTAAAAAAGAAACTATCTTAAGAAGTAGTCAGATCTCTAAATTTTCTCCCATGCAATGCAGATGGACAACTACCATTGATACCTTCAACAGAGAAGGAGGTTTGTTTTTTAAGGGAGATGAAACAGAAAATTTTGCTCTGTCTTTAATATAACAAATACATTATGCTTTGGAGGCATCTTAATTTCATTTCCTGTATTTCTGTAGATACCTCTTATTTTTTAATTCCTAAAATTAAAATATTCACCAATATCCATCTCCTTAAATGGCTACATTTTACGTTATTTCCCCACTTTTATTTATTAATCCCTTTTGTTTTACAAATTCAGATTTCTCTTTAGTTCAGGAAATGTTCCCAAATAATGGTTTTCCCATGCTCAGATTTTAACTAAAATAACTTAATTTTAGAGATCCTTTTCTGATCTACCCTGAAAATTATGTTCTCATTCAAATCCGTACTTCCAGCTTCATTCCATGATTCCGTCGGTTTCTGACTTTTCGCTTTGTTGTACTGACACGCGCATGATCGTTGCCACTCTTCATTCCTTCACAGCTGACCTAGGGTGGCCCTGCAGGTATCTGCAGTGATGATGTCTCTTTATTACAGTAAGTTTCTTGACTGTAAGTCTTTTTATGGTATCCTGTGGAGCAAGCAGTTGTAGGAGCTCCGCAATTTATTATGTGGTTTCCTAATTCAAGGAGAGGCAATGTATTCGTTTCCAAGGGATACTGTAACACATAAAAATATACTTGGTAACTTAAAATAATAGATGTGTATTATCTCACAATTTTGAAAGCCTGAAGTCCAAAATAAAGTTGTGGGGAGGACTGCATTCCCTCCAGAGATCTGGGGGAAATCCATTCCTTGTGTTTTCCAGCTTCTGGAGACGGTCATCATTCCTTGTGGCTGCGCTACTCCCTCTGTCTTCACACAGCCTTCTCCTCTGTGTGTCTTATAACAACACATGTCATTGGCTTTAGGGCACACCAGGTAACCAGGATTATCTCACCTCTTGATCTTTAACTTAATTACATTGATAAACATGCTTTTTCCAAATATGGTCACATTTACAAGTTCCAGGATATGGACAGATCTTTTCAGAAGCCACCATTTAATCTACCATAGGCAGCATTTTTGCATTCTCAGCTTTACAGTATGAATTTGAGAATCTTTCCTAAAATTTAATCTGTGTTGTTTTCTTCAAGCCTTTCTATGATTCTGCAATTACTTATTGCTCTATAGTAACTTCTTTTCTGATTAAAGGAGAAAAAATTCTGTATCTGAACCCTAACAAAAATGGTGTTTTTCTAAATTTATAATTATTTTTTATAACAGTACTACTATTACTAATAACAACTATCAGTATTATTAGTAGTATAATATCATTGCCTACCCACCAAAATGTGTGCTTTTGGAACATTTGAATCATGTCTGTTTATTGCTGTAACCAAAGTAATCAGCGTAGGATTAGATAAAATCATTTAAGTGAGCCAATCAATAAATGAACACAAAGTACTTGTACTACCTCGTCATGAATCTCAATATTCTAACTTCTATAGTGCATTCAGATTGTAATCTCTGGGTATTTTTCATCTCTGCTATCCTCTAAAGCATATTACAAATTGCTCTACTTTGTTCTCTAATTTAAATATGTATGATTTGATTTCAATTTTTCTAAGGGATTTCAAAATATTGCCATTGTACTTTTATATTTCCTGTAATATATCCTGGCCTTATTTCTACATTTTAATTTCTTTCTGCCTCTCATCAAACTATCTTTCTTATTCTCTTGCTGAACATTGTACTTATATCTCTTAATTCACAGAGTACAGATTTTCAATTCACTAAAAACAGAGATGTCTTCTAAAATTACCTGTGTTTACTGTGGAAATATTTTGGAGTTCATACATTTCTTATATTATGCATTGTCACATTATGTCTCAGGCTTCGAACTTTTTTCTGAGGCCCAGAAGACATGTTCTGAACACAAATTAAGTGCTTATTAAATCTCTATTGAATGAGTTAACATTTTTGGTTCATATATCTTTAAATGGGGAAAGAGCTAAGCTGAAGTTTGTTTGTAAATATATCAAGCGGATCTATCTTGTTTACTTTGCGCTGCCACTTGATTGATGGATAAAGAGAATGGTCTTACATTCTTGGGTTTCTGCCTGTAGATTGTTTCAACTAGAAGGGAGAGAAGACATCACTTTAAATCATGCGAGAATTATGATTTTATATTGGGACTAAATGTTTTTAATTCAAATTAATCTCTTATTTGTGACTCAACAGGCCATAGAATATTTAATTCTCTATGAGTTTTCATACAAGTCAAAAGGAAATATTTTCCGGCTAAATAAATTAGAGTGGGAAACACAAACATAGTTTATGATTATATCCCATGGATTCTAGTTTTTCAAAATAATGGTTAGACATATAAACTAGATGATTTCAGCATATTAAGCAAGCCAATAGAATCCAAGTCATTGATGAGAAAACTTTGACTTTCATCTGGATAGTTTTCTTAATTCTTTGAATTCAAAGCACTCAGTAATCTGAAATAGACTGATGGAAATAAACTCTATAGCCTAGACCAACTAAACAATAGATTTTATTTCTAGACTAAAGTACCGGTAGTATAATATTCCCATTGATTTCTGTTTGTTGTGCTTGGGGATAGCAATATGTAGCAGTCTGCTTTCTTATTATAGAGAACATAAATAAGCTTTTACGTTTCTCCCTAAGTGATTTAAACTATATAATGTACTCATAAAAATATAGTCTTGACTTCTAAACACCAAAAAATAATCAAGCAACTTAGTTCAGATTAAAGATGTTAAAAATACAAATAAAAAACTGTTATTAAATATTACACAAAATAATTTTAAGAGTATAAATGTTCCATGATTATATCTCATGAGTTCTAATTGTTCAATGTAGTGTTTACAAAAATAAACTAAGAGGGTTACACCATACTCAAATGTGTCAACAGAGTTTTAATCTATGCTGTTGTTTTTTAAGTTGTTCCCAGCTTTATCTGCTAAAATGCTTTTACCCAGGGTAGATGTCAACCTTAATTAAAAACCCTTAATGAGATGTCTGAATAAATGGTCAACTCATTTTTTAAGATAAAAGGTTCTGCAACATGAACAGGCATCACCAAAGTGGAATAATTACTTTTCTAAAGCAGTGACTGAGATAACAATTTTAAATAAGTCCTTAATTCTAAGTTCATTAGACATGGTTACAAAAATGTTATCCGCCACAAAAGTACATACCCTCGGTGACTACTCTGTTAGAATAATAAGCAAATCACTATTTCACCTCTGGAAAAAAGAAATTTAAACAATGAAAAATACCTATATATAGATTGTAACTATAAAGTTAATTTGCACAATATTTTAATATTAAAACACAATAAAATTACCATGTGATGTAAATCGTTTATTTTTAAGCAGGCAATTGTACTAATGACTACGTAAATGTAAGTCATTCCTTGTGCTAATTACCTGTGCTTAATTAACATATACTCCCTAAAGGTAAGCATTTCTGAAGATTTCACTTTTTAGAAAAAATGAAGCCATGAAATGTTTCAGTTGAAAAATATATTTGAAAGGGCCATATGATGCACTAATATTTTAAGAAAAGAATGTACTATTTCTAGATAAGGTAATATATAACCATTTTAAATAATTTTAACAGTACAGAAATGAAATTAATAAGAAAATAAAAGTATGTACAAATTCCAGCATCCAGAAAAAATATATATACTTATATGCTTTCTTCCTAATTTTATATGCTTATCACAACAGATAGTGATCTTTTCTCTTATGAGCACTTTAAACCCGCAACACCAGCAACTTGTTAACCACATTCTCACAGCTAGTTAACAGTCTCACAGAAGAACAAACTTCATTATTTCCCTAGTTTTGAACATTTGATTAATACACTTTTTTTCTCTTATTCTCTTTCTCTATTTACATAATTCCTTAGAAGACAGCAGTGAAGATTGTGTCATTAAAGTTAGATAATTCTGAACATGAAATCCAGTGCAATAACTTACCTATCGGGTGATAGACACACCCTCAAATTAAGGATATTAACAAGTAGCATGTAATAGGATGTTTAAGATTAAATGAAATTATGAATGTAGTGTTATTAGAAGAATGCCTGCCATATAGTAAATGCTAAACAGAAGAATAATACAAGAAAAGAGCAAAACCACATGGAGACAGATTACCAGACGTTAAGGGGTAAAACTTATAAATATATATCTCATAAGTTTTACCCCATAACTTATATGTGTATATATATATTTAAGTAATGAAATGTTACTTTAAAAACAAAACTTGTTGAAACAATTTAACATGATTTTTTATTTACATACAGTTGTAAGAAATACTGCAGAGAGATTCTGAGTTCCCTCTACCCTGTATCTTCTAATGGTGATATTTTGCAAAATTGTACTATAATATCACAAAAAGGATACTTAAATCGATTCAGTCAAGATACAGAAAATTTCATCACCACACAAATCCTTCCTGTTACCCTTTTTTCGCTATATGCAACTTATTCTCCACATGTTGAGCAATCGTTAATCTCTTCTTTATTTCATACTTTTATATTTTCAATATAAAATACAGTATGTGGTCTGTATTAAAGACTGATTGACTTTTTTCACTCAACATATTTATCTAGAGAGTCATCCAGGCTGTTGGGTACATCAGTAGAGAGCTCCCTTTTTTGTTGCTGAGTAGTATTCCCTGGTATGAATGTAGCACGAGGTGCTTTATCATCCACCCATGAAGAATATCTGGGTTGTTGCCAGGTTGTGGCTATTACAAATAAAGCGGCTATGAATATTCATGTACAGGTTTTTTAAGGAACATAACTTTTCATCTTTTAGAGGTAAATGAGGAGAAATGTAACTCCTAAGTAATTCAGAGGTTGCATGTTTAACTTTAAAAGAAACTATCAAACTGTTTACCAGAGAAGCTGTACTGTTTCACATTCCCATCAGCAACATGAGTGATTTAGTTTCTCCACATCCATGACAACATGTGATACTGTTATTATTTATTTTCGTTATCTGATAGGTCTGTAGTAAAATCTCACTGTGGCTTAATTTGTATTTCACTAATGACTAATGATATAGAACATGTTTTTATGTATTTATTCACATCTGTATATTTTCTTGAGTGATATGTACAAAAATTTTTCCTACAGTTGTTACTAAAAGTTGATATTTTAAGTCCAAGATATATTTTAAGTAAATTTTTATAAGGTGTGAAATTTATTTCAAGGGTTTTTAAAAATTATTTTCTTTCTCTTTTTTGCTTATGGATGTCCAATTGCTCCAACATCATCATCAAAAAGACTATCCTTCCTGAATTGTTTTCACACATTTGTCAAAAATCATTTGGAAGTTTTCATCCTACCAGATCCCTCTGCCCCTCTGGCAGGTGCTCTGCCAGGCAGGGTTCGCTTTTTTCCACAAGAGAGAAGATGGAATATCAGCTCTCTTCTTAGTCCATGAACAGCACCAGGTGGGGAAACTGGAATACTGCCTGCTCAGGCAGGTCACAGATGGACAGCTCCCTGGGGAAGTGTGTGGGTTGGGGGTGGGTTTTCCATTGATGTTAGGTAGGAGAATGAGGGGTATTGGCAAAAAGGTTTTCTGTCATTAGGCCATCCCTTTTCTCATCTTTGATTAAGAACAGGCTTTTTTTGGAGGTTTTTTTGGTCTGGTGTTTTAGCAGTTCCTAATTGGGGGCTTGTGCAGCATTCTGTTTGCCTTTGAGATAGGTGCCAATGAAGAATTCCAGGGAATTCATCACCATTATCCACCATCCTCCTTCTAGTCATTTGCATTACTCTATCTTTTCATTCTGTGTATTGTAAGTATGTCTCAACTTTCTCCTTTATATATTTGATTGAATTTGCTTCAGTGCTAATCTGTTTATCCAGCTTGCACGTAGATAATTATGTTTCCTGTTTTTTTCCTGCAATTTTTTTTCTACATCTTGTTCCTTATCAGTAGATTTATTGCTGTCTTTCTTGGTTCAACACATTCTATTGTTTACTAAATAATCCTTACCATGTTTAATAGATGTCATAACTTTAGCCCTACTTGGGAATGTAGAGCAGATTATATATGTAAATACAATTTTTCCTTAACTATTAAAAGTACTTTTATTCTTATTCTTCAATGTAATATTCATTTTAAAATATTAAAATTATTTATATCCCCATTTGTGGTATTTTTCTAAATCGTGAGTTTACTGCTTGTCATCAGGCACAGGTGCACTACTTGGTCTTATTATTGCTTGGTTTTGGACACCACATGAATCTTTCCCTCTGTTCTTTAGTATCTGATATCTCTAGCATAGAATCATTAATGCAGTTCACTGGATAAAAAGGGTTTTCATCAGTTCTTACTGCTCTTTTCTTTAAGAAGAAGAATATATCTTACAGAATATCTGAAAAAAGTCTGAGTTTTTCCTTGTGGGGAAGTTGGGGTTCCTATGGCCAGGATCCTCACTGAACTTAAACGACTTGATGATGTTGCTAGGCTACCGCTTCCACACCTTTAGGCAATAAACTATTATTTCACTATATACTAAGCTTGGCCCAGTGCTCTGGGCAGAGGCAGGGACACTAGTGCTCGACCTACTGCTTGGAGAACAAGCCGGTAATAAACCGTTTCACCCCAAAGAAATGTCCTACTGTCTTTTCTTTGGTCACACTGAATCCATAGTGAACTTGCCCAGAGCTGATACACATTGGCAAAACAATTGGCAAAAGTTGGCAGGGTTCACTGTTAACCAAGGAAAAAGATAGGCTGTCCTTATGGGAGGGGTGCTTCAGCGGGCTGCCCCTGTGAATGGGGAGACAGTGGATTGTCCCCCAATGGGTATGTGGTCTGAGGTGGCTTGCCTCCTAGAGGACTGGGCCCGACCCCAGGACTGGAGGCAAGTGGAGGTGATACCTGAGGGAGTAGGGGTGGCCCTTGGTATAAGAAGTAGATATTTTGAGAGACATAATGCCCATGAGGCAGCAGAGACAGTGGGTTGGCTGCTTCTCACTGTATTAAAAAAGTCTACAGAAAAGAAGGACATGCTCCTGAAAAAGACCTAATAAATGGTGGCACGAGAACATGAGGTGCAAACTTCTGTGGATTCACTGAAGAAGGAAATGGCACTGATGCGAGAGAAGGCAGCATGAGAACGCCGGCAGCAAGGGGCCGTTGAAGAGGTAAAAGATTCCTTACAGAACTAGACGGCAGCGCTCCCAGGTGCTCTGAAGGAGGAAAAGGCCATCAAGGAAAAAGATGAACTCCTGAGGGAAGCACAGGCGGAGGTGGCATGCGAATGCCAGCTATGAAGCATTGAGGTGAAGGTAAGAAAGCAGCTGAAGTCTGAGCTAGTATTGCTGCGAGGCACAGTAGAAAAGGTAAAGGTTGTAGCAGAGGAGGCACTCAGGGGAGTGGAGAGAACAGTGCCATCAGCCCCGGAAATGGGGAGCTGGGGAAGGATGAAAAGCTGGTGCCAGAGGCACACTGACCTCTCCTCTATTGAAAGCACGCCCAGTGGTTGTAAAGAAATTAAAGACTCAGCAACTTAAAGATCCCCAAGGAGAAGAGAAGCCCCCTCCCCAGGTCGTGGAGCACTCTATGGTCTGCCCCTATACTCAGGCTGAGCTGGTGGATTTGGGCTCCCAGTTTAGGCAGAAGCTTTCGAAGTCAGTATCAGCTTGGCTCTTGGGTCTGTGAGACTTAGGGGTGGATGGAATTGTTCTGTCAGGATCAGAGACAGGAAAGCTGGCTTCCCTGACGGTTCAGCCCACTTTGAGGCAGCAGTTACAAAGTGCACATCAGACCCCAGGGAATCACTCCCTCCTCGATTGGCTTATGGCCGCACTTCATGCTGTGTGGCCTAATCAAGGTGATCTACCATCCTCTCTGCTAGATGGCAGATGTATGCTGAGCTCCAACAGGTGTTATGAGAGCTGGCATAATAAATGCCATCTATAGTCCAGACAATCATGGCCAAGATTAAGAGCCTTTCACTACTGGGATGAGAAATTTTGTTCTTCAAAAGGCTCCCACATCCCTCTTTGAGTCTCTAGTGGCCATTTTCTCCCCTCACTTAGGGAAGCCCATAAGCAAGGTCAAATGTACAGTAGCAGACTTAGGAGAAGTTGAAGCAATGAGAACATGAAAAAAGAAATAAGGTCTGCTACTCACAAGAAGAATTTAAAGGGCCCCAGGAAAGTTTTGAGGACCCAGATGTGGGTTGATTTAATACAGGCAGGAGCAGATGGAAGGAAATTAGATGGGAAGTCAAAGAGGATCTTACTAGAGCTATGGCAACAGCTGAAACCAAAGCAGCAGTTCCAGCCATTAAGACCAAAGAGGCAGAGGTCAGAGACAGAGCCACAAGTCTGACTTGTATGTTTTCAAGACTTCTTGCTGGAAAGTGAGCCAACCTAACTCCAGCCCACACAGGAAGATGATTGGGAACACAGTTTGACTGAGGGGAAGGTCGAGGCACCTGCCTTGAGAGACCAGGGAGGGACTGGAGACCATATGTTGAAATAGCTATTCATTGGTCCCCAGTGAACATACAATGTGTCCTGGCTCTGGTGGACACTGGGGATGAATGTTCACTGATTCATGGTAACCCTGAATGGTTCCCTGGGACCCCCGCTATCATAGATGGATACAGGGGGAAGGCTATCAGAGTGAAAAAAGCCCAAATCCCTTTGGGAATAGGGTGCCTACCCCCAAAAGAGTATACCATGTATATATCTCCTATCCCTGAGTATATTTTGGGAACTGATATCCTGTATGGTCTATGGCTGCAGACCACTGCAGGTGAGTTCAGACTGAGAGTACGTGTAGTGAAGGCAGTTCTGAGGGGACATGCTAGGCACCCACCCATAGCTTTGCCTGTACCTCAGCGGGTGAATAACCAAACAGTACAAACTGCCTGGGGGGCATAAAGAGATTGGAGAAACTCTCCAGGAGTTGGAAAAGGTAGGTATTATAAAGCCCACCCATAGTCCATTCAATTCCCCAGTGTGGCCAGAAAAAATCCAGATGGCTCCTGGCATATGGCTGTGGATTACAGAGAATTGAATAAAGTCATACCCCCATATGCATGCTGCTGTCCCCTCTATTGCAGGCTTGATGGATACCCTCAGCCATGAACTAGGAACATAACATTATGTGGTAGATCTTGCTAATGCTTTCTTTTCCTCTGACATTGGGCAGGAAAGTCAGGAACAGTTTGCCTTCATGTGGGAAGGATGGCAATGAACTTTAACTGTCCTTCCACAGGGGTACCTCCGCAGCCGCACCATCTGTCATGGACTTGTAGCACAGGACTTGCCAGCATGGGAGAAACTGCCAAAGGAGCAGCTATACCATTATATTGATGATGTCATGCTCACATCTGATTCTCTTTCAGATCTAGAAGGTGCAGCACCTAGACTGCTGCAACATTTACAGAAGAAAGGATGGGCTGTGAACAGCACCAAGGTTCAGGGCCCTGGTTTGTCTGTCAAATTCTTGGGGGTCGTCTGGTCGGGTAAGACCAAAGTGATACCAGAAGCAGTTATAGATAAAGTCCAGGCCTTTCCTACCCCTACAACTGTAGCATTGCTACAGGAGTTTCTGGGTCTTCTAGACTACTGGAGAGTGTTTATTCTGCACTCGGCACAAATTCTGAAGCCCTTATACAGGTTGGTACGAAAGGGCGTCAGGTGGGACTGGGATGAGACATGTGCATCTGCCTTTACTACAGCAAAACGGACCATCAGGGCCATGCAGGCCTTGAGTGTGATTGACCCATCAAGGCCCTGTGAGCTGGATGTTCATGTGACTGAAGACGGTTATGGCTGGGGTCTCTGGCAGTGGCTTGAACGAATTCGCCAACCCTTTGGATTCTGGTCACAACTCTGGAAAGGGGCAGAGGTATGATACACTTTGATAGAAAAACAACTGGCTGCCGTGTATCATGCCTAGCTGGCTACAGAACCCGTCACTGGAATGGCCCCAATAAAGGTAATAACCACCTATCCCATTTTTGGGTGGGTACGAGACCGGACCCAAAAGCCAAGGAGTGATATGGTACAAACGCCCACACTAGCCGAGTGGGGTGCTTACCTACAGCAGCGTAGTGCCCTCTCTAGTAGCCTCTTGAGAGAAAAACTCCAATGCTTATTGGGGCCGGTGACATATACTAGTTGAAAGCAGGAAGAACTTGTTTTGGAACCATTAGCAGCAGAGAGTCCCTATAAGGAGGGAAGAGCCCCTATACCTGAAGATGCATGGTACACAGAGGGCTCCAGCTGTGGGCAGCCCCCAAAATGGAGGGCCATAGCTTTCCATCCTAAGACTGAGACAATATAGATGGAAGACGGTGAGGGGAAGAGCAGCCAATGGGCAGAGTTGCGGGCTGTGTGGCTTGTGATCACCCAGGAGCCCTCCCTTATAGTTGTCTGCACTGACAGCTGAGCTATCAGGGCTTTACCCTGTGGCTACCAACCTGGTGCCATGCCAACTGGCTGGTTGGTCACTGACCCTTTGAGAGCAAGAATTGTGGCAAGACTTATGGGCCTGTGGTCAGACAAAAATAATTAAAGTATACCATGTGACTGGTCATTTGCCACTGGCATCCCCAGGAAATGGAGCAGATAAATTGGCCCAGATATGTTGGTTAGAAGGAAATCATGCCTCTGATATAGCCCAATGGTTACATCAGTGTTTGTTGCATTTGGGGCAAAAGACAATGTGGGCTGTAGCCCCTCGGTGGGGCTTGCCTTTGACCTTTGAAGAAGTTAGTAGAGCACAACAGGATTATGTCATATGCTCCAAAAGGGACATACACTGAGTTCCACAGCAGTATGGGACAATAGCTAAGGGGCCTACACCCCTCGTCAGGTGGCAGATAGACTATATTGGGCCTCTACTTCTGTCAGAAGGATATCAGTATGCCAAGACTAGTGTGGATACAGCTACTGGACTTCTGGTTGCTTTTCCTACCTGTTGTGCAGACCAGCAGATGACCAAAAGAGGTTTGTATCATCTCTTTGTCACCTATGGCCAACCATAGGTAACTGAGAGTGATCAGGGCACCCATTTTACTGGACATACACTGCAAGAATGGGTGGGACAGATGGGAATCTAATGGGAGTTTCATTTGCCATACAATCCTATCCCATTAGGCACAATGGCTTGTTAAAATCTGGACTAAAGGCAGATACCAAAAGTCTGTGGGGATGGTCAGTCCGCTTATGGACCATGCTATGGCCTTTGAATGAGAGACCCTGAAAGGGGCACTGAGCCCCATAGACATGTTAACACATATGTCTGCCTCCCCTAAACAACTGCAAGTACAAACCAAGGAAGAATCCCTGAAGTTGAGGTTCGGCCACCAGAATAATATCTTGCTGCCAGCACCAACTGCACTGACTCCAAGACTCCATTGAGTGGACATCGCCTTGAACCTTTTGACACATGGACCAATGATGGCTAGCTCTCCTGGCACCTTGGGAACAAGGCCTGGAAGCTGGCCTCCTGTGTATTCCTGAAATAACAGCAGAGTGGGCCCTAAAGGTCACAGTAGTATATCCTGAATGGCCAGAAGGTAGCATCTTACTGGGGAGTTTTGTTTTATCATTATGGCCCGTGCATGCACCTCCAGTAGCACTATATATAGAACCTTCAGTAACCCCCATGGGGAAAGGAGTAAAATTACGGTATATTAGACCTGGAAGGAACCCCCTTTCTGCTACAGTCCTATCACAGGACCACTCTCTTGCATGCATCCTACCCGATAGACAAGATTTGCCTATGTTGGTGTCATTAAAACATGTGTCTTATCACCCCTAAAGTCTTTGTGGATTGCGAACCTTCTCTGGCTTGAGGATTGTTATAATTTTTGTTCAAAATCTTTTATTTTAATTATTTTTATTATCTCTATGTTGTTGTTATCCTCTGTTGCTGTTGTGGAATCTGGTTACAGTGCTCCAGCTTTCTCGCACAGGGACCACTGCGGAAGATGGAAAGCGTGTAGATTGTAAGGCGAGAATCCTGGAGGGGTGGAGTGTGGGGAAGTTGGTGTTCCTATGGCCAGAATCCTCACTGAATTTAAACTACTTGATGAAGTAACTGACCTGTTGTTAGCCTACTGATTCCACACTTTTAGGCCATAAGCTATATTGCGCTATATACAGAGCTTGGCCCAGTGGTCTGGGTGGAGGCAGAGACTCTAGTGCTTGACCTACCGCTGGAGAACAAGCTGGGTAATAAACCTTTCACCCCAAAGAAATGTTCTACTGTCATTTCTTTGGTTACACGGAATCCATAGCAAACTTGCCAGGGGCTGAAACCCATTGGCAAGACAGCCCTTTACAAATGTGTTGGAAAAAAAGGACACTTTCTTAATCAGGGCTTCTCTTCAACCTACCTACATTAACACCACCCTTTGATCTTTTATGATACCTCCCCAAATGCAGAATCCTAATATCATTCCCTTAAGTTTTAACTTGGTGATCACCTTAGAATTGCAGTACCTGGGTGACTGAAAAAATATGGATGGCATTTGATAAGGGAAATAAAAGAGAGAGAGAGAGAGACAGTTGAGACAGAAGCTTAAGAAATGATATCATATTGAATACTCAAAATATTCTAGTACGTAGATATAGTGTCATATTTTTAACTTCTACCTCAACATCTTTTTCTTAAGGGAAGGGGAAAAATTAAAGACCAAAATATTATCCTACTTGCAATGTAATAATGCTGATCCAAAATAAAGAACCATAAATATCTCCATATAGGTTACAAATCAAATCATTCATTGCCTTAACTGGTAAAGGGCTTATTACATAATCATACTATTTTTCCAAGGTAATATTGTTCATAGTTTTGCTGTGCTCAAGGGCACTGTGCGGAAGAAACAGGAGTAATTAAATCAGGAGCTGCCATTCTGAGGCCATGTTAATTCAGAACTTAATGCTCATCTCAAAAGGAATATAGGAGATGTATTAGGATCTTTTAAAAAGTACATGTCTTGCCAATGGGTTTCAGCACCAAGCAAGTTCGCTATGGATTCAATGTGACCAAAGAAATTGACAGCAAAATGTTCTTGGGGTGAAAGAGTTATGCCCAACTTTATTTCCAGGTGGCAGGTCAGTCACTAAAATCCCTTTCACTCAGAGTGAGTCTGCATGCAGCAAGCCGGTTTCTGCCTCTGGGCTCCTCTGTCTGCACAGCCGTCCTCTGGGCCTTTCTGCACAGTCATCCTGCAGAACCATCTTCTGGGCCTCTGTCCTTGGCGCTGTCACCACTCCAGCCTCTGCTCTCCTGCAGCCTTGGAGCCGTGCCACCGTGTCGCACCCAGAGCACTGGGCGGAGCTCTTTATATAGAGTCAACAGCCATGTATTGCCCACAGGTGTGCAGTGAGCTAGTCAACCAGGGCCAGGTGAGAATTCTAGCCAAAGGAACTCTCATTTTTATCCACAGTACATTATGCAAATTCAGCTACAAGACTGATTAAACTGTTCCTTTTAAATACAAATAGGAGCCACATTTTACTTCCCCAAAAAGAGCCATTTTATTTAATACCCTTTTTATTTATTTTAGATATGTTTATTGCTTTGACAAGTGTCATCACTGTAGTGGAGTCAGGCAAATAAGCAGAAATTAATTTAAAAGTTATCATGTGCTGACATATCAATGCAGACAACCTTTTAGGAGACAAAGAGAAATGTCTGCTTGGATATTGTGTTCCTTGTTATCAAAATTCGGCAGTAATTTAATATCTCAAAAGGTATTTGAGTTTTATCTATTAATAATAAGAAAATATGAAAAAAGGCACAGGGAATGAATGAATGCATGAATAAGTGAAAGAGAGGATCTGACATGAAGCAAAATGTATGAATGTAAGTTTGTGTGGATCACATTATATATTCAGTACTATATTCAAAAAACTATGCCCTTTGTAGTTATCATCTGAGGGCAGCAAGTAAATACTATTATTATTTCATATTAATGAAAACATGTAAAATGATCAGAGCAGATGGAGTGTTAGTACAAATTATTGCCAAAGGTTTTTAGACTTAAGGTCTAAGCATAAGAATAAAACATAATAGCACATTTCATTACTTACTGACACAGTCTTGGCATTTTAATCTTATTTATAGAATTAGGCAGATACAGGTAGCTAACTTCACATATTCCAGTAACTTCAATAAGTTCCTTTTTTTCCGACTGTAGTTTAGATGAAAAATTTGGAAATAGGTTTAGAATGTATGCATTTTGGAAAAAAAATATTTGATAAAATATTGACCTATCTGTAAGCAGCTAGCAAACTATTGACAGCTGGAGAATATCATCAACCCACTTTGCATTCGCTTGTTTTAAATGGCATACTTTCTCCTAAAACCACATAGACAGATTTATTAATTTCTGAAGGCTGTGAGTTATAGATTCTGCTTAAGATTGTGTTAGGCATGCAAATTAAAAGAAAAAAAAAGCTGACAATTGAAAACTAATTTTATGGTACCTAAAATACTTGCTAAGCATTTCAACTTAGAGATAATTTATTCAGTATGTCAAAAATAACCATACTATGAAACAAATTTTATATGTAAAATCTTAATAATTCTAATTTTATTTTATATATTTAGGGGGTTGATAACATTTCACTCTCCATTCTTTTTGTTGTCTGTTTAAATCATGGTAAGAAGATACTGTGGTATCAATTTTCTACATTTTTCTCATCAAATATATCATTGCGACAGAGATTGCTTTTTTCCACCACAATCATTATTTAATTATTTCCTTTATAAAACAAAACAACAACAAAAACAGCAGCTGGACAACACAACTCAGCTAAACTACCCCTTCAGTCTTCCTTGTCATTAGAAATGGTAAATAACCCTTTGCTAAATGAATGTAAACCAAAGTGATATTTGTCACTTCTATGTTCAGATGTTATAAACAGTATACCATTCCTGTACTCCATTTCCCCTCCTTGCCAGTGGAACTCAGTCATGGCAATGAATCAGCTTCACAGGCAAATAACAGTGACGTAGGGAAGTGGCTGGAAACTACAGCCTACAGACCAAATCCCTCCTTCCACCTGTTCTGTTTTGTTTTATTTTTAATTTATTAGAACACAGCCACAGTCACTCACAGAGTCTATGGTTACTTTCCTTACACAGTGGCTGAGTTGAGTAGCTATGCTGGAGACCATATATCCTGTAAAGCCTAAAATATTTACACTCTGTCCTTTTGTAGAAAAGTTTGCATAGAATGTCAGCACAACAGCCCAAGTTCCTGGATGAGCCCTTGGATTAAGCAGAGCTGCATCACTGCCCTGGACTCCTCGCCCCAGGAGTATCAAGAGTGACAAATTTATTTTTGGGAAGGCTACTGTATTACTGGGTCTCTTCATTACCAGCAGCTTGGTGTTTTCCGACACTGAGCCACTCCAGAAAGGGTATGCAAATGAACATCAGTAAAGACATAACAGAAGTCACCAAAATAATAGCTTGAATGTCTATTTAACAGTGTCCTACGTCTACAGAATGACTGATTCATTCTGAAGAATTTTTCCCTTTCAGAATAAATGGAATTAGAGGGACAGACATACTATTTCACAAATTGGAATACCAGTACATTGTTCGATTTTAAAACAGACTTTTGACGAGTATCTCTTTGAATTTACACTAAGTATGCAAGTAATACAGCTACCTAGTGGTATTATGTACTCATAAAGTATATGGTACTATGTGCTCATAAACTAACAGACCACAAACAATGATCAAAAAGCTATAACAAAAGTTTATATACATGCTAGTCACGTCTGTTGTTTACTTACGAACAATATAATGTGACTCTGATTGAATTAAAGAGAAAAATAATTTACTGATATTAATTTAGGCAGTTCATTGAATCTCCAAAGGAGGGAAAAACAGGTACAGAAAGTTAGCCGGAGGAAAGGGAAGCTGGCCAGAGCTCTGGCCAGTAATCACTCACCAAACTAGTCTAGTGAAGATACCAGCTGCCAGCTTTCCCACCAGATGGCACGCCTTGCACCATGGACACTGCTTGTTATGAACACTGTATGCCATCATTGGCAACGATACTACTGTTTCCCACTAAAACTACAGGGTGCTGCTTCCACTAACGGCAGCACTTGGCTCCAAATGCATTTTTCATGGTCCCTGCTTCTTTCCATCACTAAACCCTGCATATGAGTCAGAGGTAAGAACCTTGGAGGGTAATTTTTGTGTGTTCTAGTTGAAAGGGCACAACTTAGGGGAGGGAGTATCTAGTCTTTTTTGGTTTCATACAGTTAGAGTCAAACTCTCTACTTATATGTACAGAGAATTCTCCAAAGAAAATCAGTCATACATTAGGAAGTGAAAAGAATAAAGAAAAAAAGAAGTCCTAAGTAATCCAAACTATAGCTTCACAATGATAATATAGATCTTATTTCCTATAACTTCACTCCCTGCAACTATGGTCCCACTAACATAATTCAATGATCCTCAAGCAAAACAAAGTACATCTCAAGGTTCATTGGTTCCACATTCACTTCCAAGCCAAATATCTCGGGTGAGAGCCATTTCTTTAGTCCCCTATACTCAAAAATGAAGCCCCCAAATAACCACAAACCAAAAACAAGGAGAAATTTCTCTATACAAGTAAGGACACATAACATGTATTGTATCTATTATATAAGAGCAATATATATTTATATTATGCCTACCAATTATGTATTACGTCTGCATAATATATATATAACCATCTATATGATATATATATATATGTGTGTATGGAAATACAATAGGATATATAATATGATGTACATATATGTAATGAAACAGGAAAGAGATGCTAGTATAGGTCACAGTTCTCAGTTCTCACGTTACTTCTCCAACTGGTACTGGGGCATGGCTGAGACTTAGGATTTCTCTCTTATCCATTCCCTTTTCTTTTTTTCTTCCTCCTTTTTTTAAAATCTTCAACTATTGCTTTAGTGAAATGACTTTTTATCAGCCTGAGATTCCTAAAACTTTGTCCCATGAGCTCTAAGCTACTAGTAAACTGCCCATACAGTTATATTGGTGGTCTTAAACTAAACAGTATCCAAATCACCCAGTATATATAGTTAAATTTCCTTAACCTAATGTCAGTGCTTGTTAATGAAGGAAGCACTTGAGGTTCCCATTGTTACCCCTTCTGTTTCCTCTTTTAATAGCAGCAATCTTCTTCCCTCTTGGACTCTAACAAAACTACAACTAAATTTCCTGTTTATTTTGAGAACAGGTTTTTAATTATAATAATCAAATTATCTATTCCAGTTGGCATCTTGGAGAAAAGGTATGTGTATTTTGGTACTGAGAAAAATCATCTCATATATGGAACACTAATCTGAACAGATTTTGAATGTTCATTTGCTTAGTGTCACATCCTTTATTCTTTAATGCTATGTACTTTTGGACAACAGGCTATGCATAGTAACACTGGGAAATCTCTTGAACAATTCCTTGCTCTGAAAGAAATTCTGGAAAGTGAAGCACTGTGGATGGACCACCATGATATAACTTCAGGCATTCAATACAACCACAGGGGCCTTCAACAATTTTTCAGACAAAATGGTAGACATGGAATAGCAGAAACAAATTTAGAATAAAACGCTTATTTTCCTGAGAAATGTCACTGTCTCTTCCTCCCGTGTCAAAAAAACACATGAACTTGTTGTCTGCGACTTCCTCAGCAGTGAAAGAATCCCCACGTCTGAGCCGACCCATCAGTCCCTTACCCAATGCTGCTCTGTGGAGGAAAATGGAACACTGGGAAAACCATTATTTTTTCCTATTTGGCTTTTTGCTCGTACTATTTCAATAAGTGATTAAAAGCTTGACTATTACCTTCATTTTGGCTTGTTGTTTTAATTGACCATCAAGACACATGGCCACTCAACCCTCTCCAGCACAGTTCTTGACAATTCTGTAAGGAAAATACAATCAACAAATGCCAATCCTGTGATGAAAAGGACTCTAAAGCAGTTACTATAATCAAATAAAGTGAGATAAATGTAAATATTCTTGAAATTAATGGGAATATAGGAGTTCTCAGCAGAGGAATAGAAACTATAAAGAAAAGAACATAATGGAAATTTTTGAACTGAAAAATATAATATCCCAAATAATGTTTTTGGATAGGCTTAATAGCCAATAGAATATATCCTAATATTCATTAGAATGGAGATGACAGAGGAAAGCATTGGTGAATCTGAAGATAGATGAATATAAATTAACCATAGTGAAGGAAGGGGAGGAGAAAAAAAATTGAAAGACCAAAAAGAAGAAAAATGTCGCACCAGAATTGAATTACAGAACAATATAAAGATGTCTAATATTTTTATCATTGGAGTCCCAACAGGAGAGATAGAAATTGTTGAAGAAGAGTATTTGAAGAAATAATGTTTCAAAACTTCCAAAATTTGGGAAAAAAATACACATTTAAGAAGTTCAGAGAATCCTGAACAGAATAAACTTAAATAAAACTATACCCAGGTACATCATAAACAAACTGCTGAAAATCAAAGATAAAGAAATAAAAAGAAAGCAAACAGAAAAACATGATACAGTTCATGTAGGGGAGCAACTATTAGAACGACTGCAGTTTCCTGTCAAAAACTGTGAGGTGTGGCAGTATCTTCAGTTGAAAGAAAAGAAAAGGCAGCCAAGGATTCTATATTCTTCAGGTATGAAGCAGTAAATAAAGGATGTTTCAGAAGCATAAAAACTAAGAATCTGCCAACAGCTGAACTGCTCAGAAATACTAATCTAAGTTCTTTAGGCTAAAAAGAAATGATCAGAGGAAGAGTTGTAACTTCAGGAATGAATAGCAACAGAGTATCTATATAAATACAAAATGATATTTTCTGCTCTTAAATTTTTAAATATATATTATTGGTGAAAGAAAATTATAAAACTGTCTAGTGGCATTTTCAATGTTGTAGATGTAGTGCATATGCCATCTGTAATATGGAGTGAGCAGGATAAAGAGAGTCATATGGTTGTAAGACTTATATATTTTATTTGCAGTGTAAATATAGAATCTATGGTACACAGTGAAGGATTAGACAAAATGATAGACTTAAATCCAACCATATAAGCAATTATATTAAGAGGAAAACAGTTCTACGGTTTCTTATTAAGTATATATTTACAACATGACAAAGAAATCCCACTCCTAAGTATTTAACTGAGAAAAGTAAAAACTATGTCCACAAAACCCTGTATGTAACTGTTCGTATCTTTATTCATAATTGCCAAAAACTGCCAAAAAATCAAATGTCCTTCAACTGGTGAAGATATTTTTTAAAAATCTGGGAATCCATACCATGGGGTACTACTCAGAATAAAAAGGAACTAAGAATTGATAGATGCAACACCCTAATTTGTTATGCTAAGTAAAAGGAGCCAGATTCATAGACTATATATATGATTGATATATTTATGTACATAGGCTACAAATGTGCACATTTATCTTAACCTTCTGGAAAAAGCAAAATGTATTTTTATTTCTTTTATTTTTTAATGGGTAGTCTCCATGGGTTAGGAGTGAGGGGATGGGCTGACTACAAAGGGGAATCGTGAGGGATTTCTGGAGGGTATTAAAATTGATCTATAACTTGAGTGTGGCGGTGGTTAATGAGCCTACATTTGTCAAAGCTTAATAAACAGTATATCAAAATAAGTGAATTTTACAGCAGATAAAGTAAAAATAAAAAACAGTGCACTGAAGAAATATTCAATACATTTTTAGCTATAACTGTTATTACTCTTATCATAAGAATAATGTGTTAGCACATTTGAACATGGAGTGACATTTAAGTCCAACCATATCGATAAATTTCCTCCATCTAAAATTATGTTCTTCACTCCTTTGTCTATACTTCCAAAGTCCATTCACACATGTATTTGTCCAAATTTTGTTTATATAAGAAAAGTATTGAAATACTTATGAGGCAAGCCTTCTACTTCCCCTCAATTTTATAATTGGCCCATCAGAGCATTAATGAGCAGAAAGGGAGATTTTTGGAAGGAAGAAAGTTGGTTTTCCCTCACGTGTAACTTGCTTACATTGTCACTGCAAAAATTTCAGTGAATGCAACATACCATTTCTGAATATTAAGGCATTATCTGCCCAGGTGGCAACGCCCATAGGGACTGGGAGATGAATCCACTCCAATGCTTAGTATTCTCCTCTCTGTTATTAAATACCTTCAACTTCATTTTTAAAACCTTCTGAAACTGCAAATGCTACTAACATTACAAACTGGCAACCAACCAATTCAGACTTTACAAATAGATTTTGGCTTCCTTGGACCTATAGCTGCATGAATTAAGAGAGTTATAGGAAGTCCCTGGTGTTCAATCTATGCTCTGAGATTAAATTGTAGGTGTTTGAATTTGTCTTTCTCTTTCTTCTGGTTATTTATAAATATTAGGGGCATCCAATATACCCCCCAAACCTTATATTCTCATCTTGCACAAACAGTTGTACTATGTTATTATTTTATTGTTTACTACTTTTAATCAATGGCAGTTTGATTATCAAAATCCATCCTTCAATTCCAGTTAACCATACATTATTGTTTAATTAGTTGCTTTACTACTGCATGCCATATGCTACCAAATTCTAATTATACTTGCTGGATTTTTAATTGTTCTCAGTCCCACCTAGAGTCAAATAATTAGTATCACATCATCACATTAAAAAAAAAATCTGTCTGCAACCAACAACCATTCCTGGTATCTATGCAAGCTGATTCTGATTTTCAAGCAGAAAAAAAAGTTCAATGACTCTGGGAAATCTGGAGAAGCAGGCTGCCTTATTTTCCAGAGTTCAGAAAATAATTGGAAAACATGCAAGCATCAAATATCTAAGTGTACAAAATATAGACAAAGATACTGGAGAAATGAACAAATAAAAGATATCTACATGTGAACTTTGTCAAAAATGCAATTTTGATCAAAGCCAAGGAAGTATTTTGGTCTTGATTTTGCAATTTTTCAATACAAACTCTTTCATGTTAATTGCTGAAGAATAATACAGTTTTGAGACTTTTTACCTAATAATGTTTTGTATTCATGGTTTCATCTGCATTCACTTTACATTCCATTTTATTTAAGCATATTTTTGAGATTTTTATTTAGAAAAATTAATAGAAGTAAGAGTATTTGTAGGTGGTGGAGGGTGAAAGGGCCGCATGAAGGACTTTCACACTTAAATGTTGCTCATATTTGATTGCAAAAGAGATGAATGACATTTGACTAGTTGATTTCATGTACACAGATTATTATAATAAAATCTCAGTTATTGTGAGAGCAAAAATAGAAATCCAAAGGATATTAAAGACAATGAAAGGAAAAGTACTTTTGACCATAAGGAGTTAGGATACTTCCTAAAAATATTATTCTTAAGTTACATTTGGTAGTTAGATACAAGTAGTGGTTAAGAGTATGGATTCTGGAAGTTTGGGTTCAAATATTAATTCTGCCACCATTATGATTGTGTCCCTCCAAAATTCACATGTTGAGATTCTAACCCCCAATATGATAGTGTCAGGAGGTGTAGCCTTTGGGAGGTAATTAGATCTTCTGAAACCCTCATGAACAGGACTGGTGTCCTCATAAAAGAGACCCCAGCAAGCTCTCCTAACTCCTTCTGCCATGTGAGGAGATACAGGGAAGACGGCCATCTATGAATCAGGAACTAGGCTTTCACCAGACCCGGATCTGGGGTTTTAGTATTCAGATTAATCTGCCTGAACCTTAATCTTGGACTTCCTGGACTCTAGAACTGTGAGAAATAAATGTAGCTTAAGCCACCCAGTCTACAATATTTTCATTGTATCAGCCCAAAAGGATGAAGACAGCCACTAACCATTTAGGCAACTGCCAGCCTGTTATTTAACTCCACTATGCCTCAGTTTCTTCATTCATAAAATGAAGAAGAGGGTAATAACTATTTTATCATTTTCTTTAAGGATTAAATGAGTTAACTAAGATAAAGTACCTAGAACAGCTTCTGGAACAGAGTAAGGGGCAAATAGTTACTATTATGAAGAAGAAGTGACAAGTGTTTTGGCATGTGGACAGTGGAGGAATCCTGTAAGTCATCACAGGCTGGGAAAAGCAGGCCAGTTTGAAGAATAGGAAACATTAATGTTTTGTTGGAATGAAGCGCTAAAACTTAGTAATAAATGAACTTGGGAATACAATAGCAATGTTGACAATCACAAGAATTCATTATATGTACAATGGGAAGCCAGAGAAGGTGGTTAAGTCTGGAAATGGTGAAGTGTTAACCTGTGACTATTGAAAGCCTTTGACTTCATTTAAAAAATGTACATTAATTAAAAAATATGTTTTCCCATCATATAGTTTAAATGTACTATTAACTGATTCTTACTTGTATATACAAAGGTATGAAAAGTATAGTATCTTTCAAATCAGACTGAGAAATCAAAAATAGGAGTAAACTATAAACGTTTTATTAATATTAAAATCTCTGGCTGACCAGACTCATTAAGAGAAAAATATAATCTACACACGTAAACAGATTCAGAAATGAGAAAGGAAAAAAACGACAGACTCCACAGAAATACAAAGAATTATAAGAGAATATATGAGAATCTATATGCTAACAAGCTGGAAAACCTAGAAGAAATGGACAACTTCTTAGAAAAATACAACCTTCCAAGACTGACAAAGCAAGAAACAGACAAACTAAACAGACCAGTCACCAGCAACGAAATTGAAGCGGTAATAAAAAAACTACCCAAGAACAAAACCCCCGGACCTGACGGATTCACCTCTGAATTCTACCAGACATATAGAGAAGAAATAACACCCATTCTCCTTAAAGTTTTCCAAAACATAGAAGAGGAGGGAATACTTCCAAACTCTTTCTATGAAGCCAGCATCACTCCAATACAAAAACCGGGCAAAGACCTCACCAAAAAAGAAAATTACAGACCAATATCCCTGATGAACGTAGATGCAAAAATACTCAACAAAATATTAGCAAACCGAATTCAAAAATATATCAAGAGGATCATACACCATGATCAAGTGGGATCCATCCCAGGGATGCAAGGATGGTACAACATTCCAAAATCCATCAACTTCATCCACCACATCAACAAAAAGAAGAACAAAACCACATGATCATCTCCATAGATGCTGAAAAAGCATTTGACAAAATTCAGCATCCATTCATGATTAAAACTCTGAACAAAATGGGTATAGATGGCAAGTACCTCAACATCATTAAGGCTATATATGACAAACCCACAGCTAACATCATACTTAACAGCGAGAAGCTGAAAGCTTTTCATCTAAGATCTGGAACAAGACAGGGATGCCCACTCTCTCCACTGCTATTCAACATAGTACTGGAGGTCCTAGCCACGGCAATCAGACAAAACAAGACAAAGACATACAAGGCATCCATTTGGTAAAGAAGAAGTCAAATTGTCACTATTTGCAGATGACATGATACTGTACATAAAAAACCCTAAAGACTCCACTCCAAAACTACTAGAACTAATCTCTGAATTCAGCAAAGTTGCAGGATACAAAATTAACACACAGACATCTGTTGCTTTCCTATACACTAATGATGAACTAACAGAAAAAGAAATCAGAAAAACAATTCCATTCACAATTGCATCAAAAAGAATAAAATACCTAGGAATAAAGCTAAGGAAGGAAGTGAAAGACCTGTACTCTGAAAACTACAAGACACTCCTAAGAGAAATTAAAGAGGACACTAACAACTGCAAATTCATCCCATGCTCTTGGCTAGGTAGAATAAATATTGCCAAAATGGCTATACTACGTAAAGCAATCTACAGATTCAATGCAATCCCTATCAAAATACCAATAGCTTTCTTCAATGAACTGGAACAAATAATTCTAAAATTCATATGGAACCATAAAAGACCCCAAATAGCCAAAGCAATCCTGAGAAGGAGGAATCAAACAGGGGGAATTACACTCCCTGACTTCAAGCTCTACTACAAAGCCACAGTAATCAAGAAAATTTGGTATTGGCACAAAAACAGATCCACAGACCAGTGGAACAGAATAGAAAATCCAAACATTAACCCAAACACCTACAGTCAATTAATATTTGATAAAGGAGCCTTGGATATACAATGGGGAGATGACAGCCTCTTCAGCAGCTGGTGTTGGAAAAACCAGACAACTACATGTAAGAGAATGAAACTGGACTACTGTCTAACCCCATACACAAAGGTAAACTCAAGGTGGATCAAAGACCTGAATGTAAGTCATGAAACCATAAAACTCTTAGAAAAAAACATAGGCAAAAATCTCTTGGACATAAACATGAGTGACTTCTTCATGAACATATCTCCTGGGCAAGGGAAACAAAAGTAAAAATGAACAAATGGGACTATATCAAGCTGAAAAGCTTCTGTACAGCAAAGGACACCGTCAGTAGAACAAAAAGACATCCTGCAGTATGGGAAAATATATTCATAAATGATGTATCTGATAAGGGGTTAACATCCAAAATATATAAAAAACTCACACACCTTAACAAACGAAAAGCAAATAATCCAATTAAGAAATGGGCAGAAGACATGAATAGACACTTCTCTAAAAAAGAAATTCAGATGGCCAACACGCACATGAAAAGATGCTCCACATCTCTAAACATCAGAGAAATGCAGATTAAAACCACAATGAGATTATCACCTCACACCAGTGAGGATGGCCAACATCCAAAACACAAACAACAACAAATGTTGGCAAGGACGTGGAGAAAAGGGAACTCTCCTACACTGCTGGTGGGAATGCAAATTAGTTCAACCATTGTGGAAAGCAGTATGGAGGTTCCTCAAAAAACTAAAAATAGAAATACCATTTGACCCAGGAATTCCACTCCTAGGAATTTACCCTAAGAATGCAGCAGTCCAATTTGAAAAAGACAGATGCACCCCTATATTTATCGCAGCACTATTTACAATATTCAAGAAATGGAAGCAACCTAAGTGTCCATCAGTAGATGAATGGATTAAGAAGATGTGGTACATATACACAATGGAATATTATTCAACCATAAGAAGAAAACAAATCCTGCCATTTGCAACAACATGGATGGAGCTAGAGGGCATTATGCTCAGTGAAATAAGCCAAGCCAAAAAAGACAAGTGTCAAATGATTTCACTCATAAGTGGAGTATAAGAACAAGGAAAAAAACTGAAGGAACAAAACAGCAGCAGACTCACAGAACCCAAGAACGGACTAATAGTTACCAAAGGGAAAGGGACTGGAGAAGATGGGTGGGAAGGGAGGTATAAGAGGGAAAAAGGGGCATTGTGATTAGCAGATGTAATATTGGGAGGGCATGAGGAGGTCTATGCAACTCAGAGAAGACAAGTAGTGATTCTATAGCATCTCACTACGCTGAGACAGTGACTGTAATGGGGTTGGTGGGGTGGACCTGATGAAGGGGGTAGTTTAATAAGCATACTATTGCACATGTAATTGTAGACTAATGATACCAAAATAAATTATAAAATAAATAAAAAGATAAATAGTTATGGCAAAAAATAAATAAATAAAAATAATAAAACCTCTCGCTGACAAAGAATTTCAACTTTCTGAGAACACAGAATGCAAAGATGCCCAATATAAAAAGTACTTAATACCTAATTGCTTACAATGTGTAAAAATCCCAATTTAAAATGTGCTATCATTTCAAGGGACATGGGAGACCTGGCCATTAGAAGACCCCAAATTTGCAGTCAAAGAAGATAATATGAGTTATTGATACAAATATAGAAGAACATATTAGTAATATAATCTCTTAATAATGGACCTTCTAAGATTCACTGAATAAACCTAAAAGACTGTTTCTTTCTTGAGTGTCATTTTAAAATTAATAATTGAATGTTTTCCATATCCTGAAGGAGGACTAGGTCCACATTAACCATAGTCAATAGGAACATCTATTATTTATTAGGCATATTGGATGTTCCAATCACCTGGCAGCCTTCAGGCATGTTTATAATGGAAAGAAGGATACTACACAGTTTCAAAACAGTCTAAATTTGTAGATTTAACTATAGGAATGCAAAGGCTAAGTTGCCTACAAAACATTTTTATTTATATATTCATCTAATATCATTTAAGGTGGAACTTTCAAAAATGCATTTATTTCTGTGTTATTCTGTTCATATAACCACATTTAACAATAATATGAGCTCATAAAATTCAAGGACCAATTATATCCTGAATGTCACTCACCTGGGAAGGCTGAAAGTTATAGACCTGCAGGGTAAATGTCAAGTGAATGTGTTTGGAACATGGCCATAACTGATTAGCAAAGCTGTTTTCAGCATATTCAATTGCCAGTCATACGTAATTTGCTCTGTGTTCCTGAAACATAATGGGAGAAAATAGGGCACTCTGCAAACCCTGGACAATTAAGGCAGTGGAGGCAGGGATTCAATTATAATTAATAGACATTTATTAGATATCTAAAATTGTCAAATAAATGGGCTAAATTTTGTCAAATCCTTTCATGAAATGACCTTCACAATCATAAAATGCCACTTTGGCAATCTAAATATTTGAATTTGGTCACATATATTGACTATACGATCAGATACTTGTCATATGACATAGACTATAAATTGTTTATTAATATATGTCTTCTCTCCCTTACTAGATTTTAAAAGTGTTTGCCAGTACCAACATTTAGTATTAAGGTCATCTATTATTAGGGTCTTCTGTTTCCCTTTGTTTTGCACAGCGTCACACATAAAGTAAATATTCAAAGAATCCATAATTAAATGAATTAATAGATAAAGTAATGGAATTTACATTTGTACTTCTTTCTAAGTATGAAACAGCACTTGCATAATACAAAACCTCATGAATACTTAAAAGCTTTTCTGAACTCAGAACAGGAGAGTAAGATTTGGATGTATTGAAGGGATATATATTAGTAGGCTTTTCAAAGGAAACAAGGTGAGACCTATGAATAAAACTGCTGTTGTCCAAAAGTGACATTATTAATTTGGCTGAGAAACCTTGATAGGCTTGAACTAAGCAGTAAATGATTGACTCCTTCCCACTGACAATGATAATGAGAAATGCAAACTCCAGGAGACAAGATTTAACTATTCATATGCTATATTGCAGAATGACTTTTGATGAAGTTTATCTGCAGACATCATAGAAATGTAAAGTGATCGCTGTCACCCCATGAAAGTACTGCATAGAGGGCAATCTAGGTATCCATGTGGGATTAGTCTAAACTGTGAATACCCTGGGGTAATCTAATTCCTGAAATTAAAGTCTGTAATGAGTGCTATACAGACTTATAACTTCTCAAAAAGCTAGTGTATTTTTATTCTATACTTACAGCTTAGGATAAAAATAGAATAATGCACAAAATACATTTAGTATAACCATAATGTTTTTATACTGAGACATTTTCATTATTTTTGCATAATATAAATCATCCAGAAATGGCATTTGTTAGGGGGTTTCACAAATATCTTTTTACAGTCATTCCTTAGAAAGAGGAGGAGGAAGAAAAAGAAGGGGAAATGGAATACTAGAGATATTTCTAGAGTTTTATTTTCAGTGTTCACTGAAAGGCTAGCTCCTGCCCTGAAGTCATGGTTGGGCCTGTGACTATAGACACATCTGACAACATAGTGTACACTAAAATATAAAGTCACATTTTATAATACTTTACTCAAGTTCTGCCTATTTTAGAGAAAGTAAATTTAATTTGCATAGTCTTCTATTTACCCCAGTGGAAAATATTTTTTAAGTAAAATGTATTTAAAAATTTCTCTAGACAGTCCGTCCTTTTGGTATTTTAAGGTAATAAAGGTCATACCTAAGACCATGCCAGTAGTTTTCTTTGTTATTAACAGTGACTTCCCAGTGGTAAAAGACATTAGCTACCCCTAATGTATAATATAATACATTTGTTTGAAATACCTATGTAATAAATACAACTTCATAAAATATAAACAAAAACTGTACAATAAGAAATCTCATATAAAAACTAAGCTAAATATAATGAACATGATCAATTGATGAGTCAGGAAAAAAATCGAATTCAGGCTTGGCAAGCCTATCCATGGCTTTTTGCAGGTCTCAAAAGTAATATTTGTACATAATTCTGTCAAGATTCTCACACTCGATAAGAAAAAAACAGCTTTATGGTAGAAACATGACTACAGAGCCCCTTCCTTAGAAGAATGGTGGAGAAAACCACATACAGGTTCTTTCTTAACTATTAAGCATATTTAATATACTGTTTTGCAGTATACAGTGTGATATATAAGGGGAAACTAAGTGAACTAAGAATAAAGTTGAACAATTTTTGAAGTAGAGGATGGCAATTATTTGATAGAGAGTAATAGAAAAAATTCAATGGGAATTCTTTGGAGAAGTTAGAAAAAATTGAAATTTGAATATCACACACATAGGTAAGTCCAATTTGTAGCTGTCATTAATTAATATCTAACACTATTGTACATACAGAGTGCTCAATAAATATTTTCATTATGAATAAAAATTTCATTATATTTTATTCTCAGGAATTTATGGGCTCCAATGTTTCCATTCAAATAGGAAATCATTTATGTAAAAATGAATTTTAGGTATTATAAAATGACCACTAAGTGGGCCTTATATTCTCTATACACCATTGGTAAGAAGTCAAATAAAATTCATGTGAGTTGAAAGAAAAAGAAATATACATTTTTACCTCAGGCAGACATAGACACTACAACATGATCTTAAAAAAGAATCATTAAAGAATTAAAAAAAAACTGAGATAGAATAACAGTATTTTTTTCAAATGTTTAAATAGAAAAAGAGTTTTTAAAAAGCAAGAATGGAACTTCAAAAATTATCCTACTTTTCCACTAACAGCAGACCTCACGTTGTCAGAAATAAATCATTTTTAAAAGATGAAAGTGGGCACTTTTCTCATTTAAAAAAGGAAGAAGAATTCACCAGAGAACTCTTACCATATATTTAATACGTTTTCATGAATATCACATACCATGAAATTATTTTTAAGACATTATTTAAAAATTAAAATTAAAGGATTGTGGGGTGAGAATTCAAGATGGTGGCATGAGAGGTGAGACAGAAAAGTACTCCCAAGCCACATACAGTGCGAAAATATAGTTAATACAACTAATCCTAAAAAGCAACAGGAAAGAAGACTGAGCCAGACAGCATGCATCTGGAGAACAGAGAAGACCTCGTGAAACAGGACACCAGCACCACTCCCCTGTGACCCCTGACATAACCCCAGGGATTGAGCAACTCCAGAAACTAGATCTTATGGGCACTAGAGGGTGCCACATCGAAATATGAAATGTCAAAGGAACCAGGTTCAGACCAAAATCTCACAAACACCAGAAAAGGGCACAAGTGAAACTAAATTCACCAATCTGCCTGAAAGAGAGCTCAAAATAAAAATCATAAACATGCTCACAGAGGTACAAGAAAACATTCAAGAACTCAGGGATGAATTTAGGACAGACATTCAATCATTAAAAAATTCCATATCTGAAATGAAACATACAGTGGAGGAATTTAAAAGCAGATTAGATGTATTAGAAGAGATGGTAAGTGGAATAGAAATTAGAGAAGAGGAATACAAAGACGCTGAGGCACAGAGAAAAAAAGGATGTCTAAGAATGAAAGAATATTGGGAGAACTGTGTGACCAATCCAAATGGAAAAATATTCCCATTATAGGGGTACCAGACAAAAAAAGAAATAAAGGGATAGAAAGTGTCTTTGAGGAGGTAATTGCTGAAATCTTCCTCAATATAGGGAAGGAGATAGTCTCTCAGGCCATGGAGGTGCACAGATCTCCCAACACAAGGGACCCAAGGAAGACAACACCAAGACATATAATAATTAAAACGGCAAAGATCAAAGACAAGGACAGAGTACTAAAGGCAGTGAGAGAGAGAAAAAAGATCACCTACAAAGGAAAACCCATCAGGCTATCATTAGACTTCTAAATAGAAACCTTACAGGCCACAAGAGAGTGGCATGATATATTTAATGCAATGAAACAGAAGGGCCTTGAATCAAGAATACTCTATCCGAAAAGATTACCATTTACATTTTAAGGAGAGATTAAACAATTTTCAGATAAGCAAAAGCTGAGAAAATTTACCTCCCACAAACCACCTCTATAGTGCATTGTGGAGGGACTGCTATAGATGGAAGTGCTCCTAAGGCTAAGCTGTCACCAGGGGAAATAAAACCACATTAAAGAAAATAGAGCAATTAATTATTAATTACTAAGCAGATGCAAAAGCAAATCAAATACCCCCAAAGTCAATAAAGAGATAGAAAAGAGTACAAAATATGATACCTAATATATAAAAAATGGAAGAGGAAGAAAAAGGAGGACAAAAAAAAAACCCTTTAGGTTGTCTTTGCAACAGCATACTAAGTGAGTTAAATTAGACTGTCAGATAGTTATGGAATTACCCTTGAACCTTTGGTAACCACGAATCTAAAGCCTACAAAGGTAATACACACATACCTATTGATAATCACCCTAAACGTAAATGGACTAAATGCACCAATCAAAAGACATAGAGTTACTGAATGGATAAAAAAACAAGACCCATCTATATGCTTCCTACAAGAGACTCACTTCAAACCCAAAGACATACACAGACTAAAAGTAAAGGGGTGGAAAAAGATATTTCATGTAACTAATAGGGAGAAAAAGCAGGAGTTGCAGTACCTGTATCAGACAAAATAGACTTCAAAACAAAGAAAGTAACAAGAGACAAAGAAGGACCTTAGATGATAAAGGGGTCAGTCCAACAAGAGGATATAACTATTATAAATAGTTATGTACCCAACACAGGATCACCTACATATGTGAAACGAATACTAAAAGAATTAAAGTTGGAAATAGAATGCAATGCATTCATTCTAGGAGACTTCAACAAAACATGCATTCTAAAGGAGAGATCAACCAGAAAGAAAATAATTAAAGAGATATAGGCACTGAACAATGTATTAGAACATATGGACCTAACAGACATCTACAGAACACTCTATCCAAAAGCAATAGGATATACATTCTTCTCAAGTGCACATGGAACATTTTCAAGAATAGATCATATACTAGTCCACAAAAAGAGCCTCAGTAAATTCAAAAAATTGAAACTGTAACAACCAGCTTCTCAAATCACAAAGAAATGAAACTAGAAATAAATTACACAAACAAAATGAAAAAGCCCACAAACACATGGAGACTTAAAAACATGCTCCTAAATAATCTATGGATCAATGATGCAATAAAAACAGAGATCAAGCAATATATGGATGCAAATGACAACAACAATTCAACACCATAAAATCAGTGGGATACAGGAAAGGCCGTGTTAAGAGGGACATATATTGCAATTTAGGCCTACTTCGGGAAAGACGAACAATCCCATATGAACAGTTTAAGCTCACAATTAACAAAACTAAAAAAGAAGAACTAATTAAACCCAAACTCAGTAGAAGGAGGGATATAATACAGATGAGAGCAGAAATAAATAAAATCAAGAAGAATAAAACATTAGAAAGAATCAGTGAAAGCAGAAGCTGGTTCTTTGAGAAAATAAACAAAATAGATAAACCCCTAGCCAGACTTATCAAGAAAAAAAGAGAGTCTACACACATAAACAGAATCATAAATGAGAAAGGAAAAATCACTATGGACACCACAGAAATACAAAGAATTATTAGAGAATACTATGAAAAATTATATGCTACCAAACTGTATAACCTAGAAGAAATAGAAAACTTTCTAGAAAAATACAACCTTCCAAGCCTGACCCAGGAAGAAACAGAAAATCTGAATAGACCAATTACCAGCAAGGAAATTGAACTGATAATTAAAAACTACCTAAGAACAAAACACCTTACCAGATGGTTTCACTGCTGACTTGTATCAAACATTTAGTGAAGATCTAATACCCATCCTCCTTAAAGTTTTCCAAAAAGTAGAAGAAGAGGGAATACTCCCAAACTCATTCTACAGGGCCAGTGTCACTCTAATATCAAAACCAGGCAAAGACACCACTATAAAAGAAAATTACAGACCAATGTCCCTGATGAACATAGATGCAAAAATACTCAACAAAATATTAGCAAACTGAATGCAAACATACATACAAAAGATCATCATGATCAAGTAGAATTTATTCCAGGGATGCAAGGATGTTACAACATTCAGAACCATCAGCATCATCCACCACATCAACAAAAAGAAGGACAAAAACCACATGATAATCTCCATAGATGCTGAAAAAGCATTCGACTAAATTTAACATTCATTCATGATAAAAACTCTCAACAAAATGGGTATAAAGGACTAATACCTCAACATAATAAAGGTCATATATGACAAACCCACACCCAACATCATACCTAACAGGGAGAAGATGAATGCTTTTCCTTTAAGATCTAGACTAAAACAAGGATGCCCACTCTCCCCACTTTTATTCTACATAGATCTGGAGGTCCCAGCCATGGCAATCAGACAACACAAAGAAATAGAAAGAATCTGGATTGACAAGGAAGAAGTCAAACTGTCCCTCTTTGCAGATGACATGATATTATATATAAAAAACCCTAAAGAATCCACTCCAATACTACTAGATCTAACATCTGCATTCAGCAAAGTTTCAGGATACAAAATTAATACACAGAAATCTGTTGCATTCCTATACACTAACAATGAACTACCAGAAAGAGAAATCAGGAAAACAATTCTATTCACAATCATGTCAAAAAGAATAAAATACCTAGGAATAACCTAACCAAGGAAGTGAAAGACCTATACTCTGAAAACTACAAGACACTCATGAGAGAAATTAAAGAAGATACCAATAAACGGAAACACATCTCATGCTCATGGATAGGAAGGATTAATATTGTCAAAATGCCCATCCTGCCTAAAGCAATTTACAGATTCAATGCAATCTCTATTAAAATGCCAACAGCATTCTTCAATGAACTAGGGAAAATAGTTCTAAAATTCATATGGACCCACAAAAGACCCCAAATAGCCAAATCAATCCTTAGAAGGATGAATTAGTGGGGGGATTACACTCCCTGACTTCAAGCTCTACTACAAAGCCAGAGTAATCAAGATTTGGTACTGGCAGAAGAACAGACCCATAGACCGATGGAACAGACTATAGAGCCCAGATATAGACCCAAGCATATATGGTGAATTAATATACAATAAAGGAGCCATGGATATACAGTGGGGAAATGAAGCCTCTTCAACAACTGATGTTTGCAAAACTGGACAGCTACATCCAAGAGAATGGAGCTGGATTATTGTCTAACCCA
The DNA here is from genome assembly GCA_029783875.1 of Phataginus tricuspis. Classification (NCBI taxonomy): domain Eukaryota; kingdom Metazoa; phylum Chordata; class Mammalia; order Pholidota; family Manidae; genus Phataginus; species Phataginus tricuspis. The sequence continues at coordinate 3,001,937 of JAQQAC010006877.1, read as the reverse complement.
TACACAAAAGTAAACTTAAAATGGACCATGTAAGTCACGAAACCATACAATTCTTAGAAGAAAACATAGGCAAAATTCTCTTGAATATAAACATGAGCAACTTTTTCCTGAATGCACCTCCTTGGGCAAGGGAAACAAAATAAAAAATTAACTAATGGGACTACATCATGCTAAAAAGCTTCTGTACAGCAAAGGACACAATCAGCAGAACAGAAAGGCATCTTACACTATGAGAGAATATATTTGTAAATCACAAGGGATTAACATCCAAAATATATAAAGTACTCACACACCTCAACACCCAAAAAGCAAGTAACCCTATTAATAAGTGGGCACAGGATATGAACAGATACTTCTCTAAAGAAGAATTTGAGATGGTCAACAGGAACATGATAAGATGCTCCACATTGCTAATTATCAGGGAAATGCAAATTAAAACCACAATGAAATATTACCTCACACTGTTAGGATGGTCAACATAGAAAAAACTAGGAACAATAAATGCTGACAAGGATGCAGAGAAAGGAAGCCCTCCTACACTGCTGGTGGGAATGTAAACTAGTTCAACCATAGTGGAAAGCAGTATGGAGGTTCCTCAAAAAACTCAAAATAGAAATACCGTTTGACATGGGAATTTCACTCCTAGGAATTTACCCTCAGAATGCAGGATCCCAGTTACAAAGAGACATATATATCCCTATGTTTATTGAAGCACTATTTACAACAGCCAAGAAATGGAAGAAACCTAAGTGTCCATCAGTAGATGAATGGATAAAGAAGATGTGGTACATATACACAATGGAATACTATTCAGCCAAAAGAAAGAAACATATTCTACCATTTGCCACAACATGGATGGAGCTAGAGGGTGTTATGCTCAGTGAAATATGTCAGGCAGAGAAAGACAAATACCAAATGATTTCCCTCATTTGTGGAATATAACAATGAAGCAAAACTGAAGGAACAAAATAGCAGCAGATTCACAGACTCCAAGAAAGGACTAGTGTTTACCAAAGGGGAGGGTGGGAGAAGGGGATTGTTGGTTATCATGATTGGTGCACATAGTGTGTGTGGGGTCACAGGGAAGACAGCATAGCTCAGAGAAGACAAATAGGGACTCTGTGGCATCTTACTACACTGATGGACAGTGACTGCAATGGGGTATGTGTAGGGATTTGATAAGGATGAATGTAATAACCACATTGTTTTTCTTGTGAATCCTTCATAAGAGTTTATATTAATGATACCCTAATAAAAATAAATAAATAAATAAATAACAGCATTGGAGACAAGTAATAAGTTATGGTCCATTTCTAAAAAAAAAATTAAAGGATTGTGTGCTTCTCTTTTCTCCACAGAGATATTTACCTATCATTTTTACTGATTAAATTTGGTGTAATTCCTACACAATTAATATATTTTTATAGTTCCCTAGAATTTTCTGTGCCCTAGGTGTTTTGTAAAGGGTATTTCCTACAGCAGTGATCTCCCAATTTTATAATTTTGCTGGTTAAAAATTAAGTCACATATAAATATGTTTAGTCATTTATTTATGAATTATATATGTGTTATTAATATATTATATACATATTACATTTATATAATAATGGAGAGAATAATAGGATGAGAGAAAATGAATGTGAGAAAAGTTCTAATATTTTCTTCTCATACCAAGATGCAAAACCCTCTTGGTAATATTTTTTGGAGTCAATAGGCTGTGAATATTGTGCACTCAAGATTGCCTCAAATCTCCCTACCATCTTTTCTTTGGTTCTTTTTCTGTAATTGATGATGCCACTCTAGTCAAAATTAAATTTCCCAATACAGATATCATTATAACTCTCATCCAAATGTGACCCATTTTCTACATATCTTCCTATGTTGTCCAGTGCCAGACTAATAATATTTTAAATAGTATCCTAGCAGTGGTCATTTACCTAACAAAATTAAATCAGATCTTAATTTTATTTGAGAAATCAAGGCTCTCAATTTTTTGACAGATATATATAATGGAATTAATGTAAAACAGAATGTTTTTAATGGCTACATTTCTTTTTTATTCTTACATACTCATCCATTACCACTCACATTTATGGTGGAAATAGTTTTAACTTCTTTTTATATTCACAGTTATCTTTTTATATTCGCAGATATAATTCATAAATCACTAAACTCATTAACTTTCTTTTTTTAATTGAAATATTGTTGATACACAATCTATCTGGATATAAACATATTTTCAGTGGTTAAATGTGAATGGCATCTCTAATTCTTAAGAAAAGAAAAAGCTGAGTGAATGTTCCTTATACACTCACGATATCTTAAACAATTTGCATTACATGTTTATTTTTCATTTCATATGTTAAGTATACACATTATATTTTGAAGTTAAAGTACTTTATTGTCTACAGTCCTAGGCCATCTGGATTGACAATGCTTCCCTGCGTCTGTGGTTTAGCTAAGAACATAGGGGGCCACAATTCTCATATTAAATTTAAAAATATATCCATATGATACCTTTAACCTGTGACTCAAAGCGGATGGTAAGCATTAATTAGCAGAGCCTGAGAGCAACGAATGAAATATAAGACAAGTATCATTCAAGACACTGTAGAGATGAAAGTGTAATTGTAAATGATCAATATAAATCCTCATTCCTAAGAAGTTACATGTTTCTAATTTCTAAACCAATAAATTCTAGATAAAAAAGGGGGATATATTAAGATTGTGAGTTCCAAGCAAATTTGACAAGCAAATATTTTTGGCAAATATTTTGACAAATAAATGACCCAATTATTAATTTTCTCAATGTATGCTCAGGATTTAAATAATAATGTAAAATCAGTTATGTGATGATTAAATCCTCCCCGAATGACTTGCTTTGTCTTCTGTTGTTTGCTGTTTTTGCCTTGCAATAATGAATACAATACAAAATACATATTCAGCTGTTGCATACAGAATGCTAGTCTGTGAAGACCAGACAATTAGTGAAGGATCCTTGGATTAGAATTATGCAAAGTAGTTTTTGGGAGTGAGAAAATAATGCAGTTGCAACAACTGTTCCTTTTAATTACAATCCTGAGTTTACTAAGAGACTGTGTATAGTGAAAGTAAAAACAAATAGAAAGGTGAATGAATGACTGTAAGGTGAGTAAGGAGAAAGCATAGTTAGATCTTTTTATTTCATTCCAACTTTATAAAGTATAAATTTGCGAAATTAATTAGAAACTAGAATTTACCTACTTGGCAAGTCTTTTTAAAGAGCACTTTCATGATTTCCTTTCTTGCTGAACTTGACAAAGCATATAAAAGAATAATAATTTTTTATGTTAGTATATTTATTAACAATATCCTCCTCTCAGAGTTCTTATGAATTCTTGCCATCACCCTTAAGTGCTGCTTGAACTATCCTTCCTTAGCCTCCACATTGCCATAAAAAAATACTATACTTTTTGAATCTCAGAATCTAGTCTTCTCTGACCTCAGCCCCCAGTAATCTCTTTTCCAATGGAAACTCTGTATCTCTTATTTTTACACTAGAAAAATACAGCAAAATGTCTTAGACCCTTGTTTTAAGTTTTAAATTAGTTTTCATATTTTTTATCTTTTAATAGTATTAAAGCTCTTTTAAGGTAAAAATGCTATCTTGAATTTGTTCATACATATATCAAAGAGCACTAGATTCATAATCTGCTAACTGCATTTTAATTTTTTTTTGCTAATTAGCTTTTGACAAGTAATTTAAGATCTCTGAATTTCAGTTTTCTCATTTATAATTAGAGAATGGCTCCAACCTTGTTCAGAGGGTTAAGGAACAGGCACTGAGGTAGGACAATGCTGTGGTATTGAGTAGATCTTCAATAATTATTAGTTAAATCAAAATTCACATCCTGTCATACATCTAGAACCTGTCTACATATGGATGGAAAATATATAAGTAATAGGAGTTTTTTGCTTGTATGTCATATTTATATTTTAAAACAAGCATTGTGTATGATAATTGATGTTCAAACTTCATAAGAAAGTTAAGACAGATTTTTTCCATACTACATACTACAGCTGCAAATTTTACGTGAAGTGATTTCATCACATAATTTTGTATAATCTAAACTGGATTCTAGATCCCTGATTCTTAACTCCAAAATTTTCTTATTTAGTTGTTGAATTAAGTAAGTTTATTTAACTAGGTAAAAAATTCCCATTTTCTCACATAGTGAAAAAAAAAAACATAAATGCAGAGCAGTTTGTTCACATTCACCCACAGTGAGTAAATTTCGTACCTTATATAGTGCCTGGCCCATATTTGAATCCAGGTTGGTATCAATAAAAAGTTAATTGGTTTAAAAGGAAAAGATAAAGAAAGTTGTGTTTTCTTGTTTCCTTATTTGCATATACTGAGAAGCATATCAAAATGCCAAGCTCTCTTAGTTAAAATGGGCTGCTTTGATTACCCTTCTATAAATCATATAAATCAGCCATTTTGCTTGTGATTTAAACAAGTAATTAGAACTGTGTTTTTACTTAGTTTAAACTGAGCAATTTGCATGGCACAACATGAGTAATATGTAGAAGGTATAATTTTATTTTGTTAAGAAGCATGACTGTAAGTTTAAGGGTTGTATTTTTCATTCACTACACTTGTTGCAAAAGTGGCGCAACAGTAACCTAAAACAAAGTAAGGGAAAAGGGAATTCAGCGTTTGCTAGTACCACTCTAAGCATGCAAAAGGAGAAGTTAATGAGAAGCTGGAGTAAAGAACTACCTTGCTGTTCCTGAATGTAGCATTGGTTCCTGGAGTGTGGTAATGATTATGCTGAAGCATTTTTGTTTCTCTCACTGTGCTAACAGCCACTACATAAAAATACACTTCTTTCTAAACTGCAATGTTCCTCAGCATTAATATACAAAATATTCAATCACTGTTAACATGGAAATGGGTTACACAAGAAAGTGTAGAGACTAATATGTTTTTATAACAGTGTAGTTTTTTTATACATTGAATTATTAATATGAGTTGATGAGAATAGGACTGTAAATAAATTTATGAGATTGAATTATGCCTTGTTTTCTTCTTATTTAATTTCAACACGGTATTATGTTTTCAAAATGTAATAAGACATGGTGTTCATTAAATTATACATGGTTAAAAAACAAAAGTATTTCTGATGCATTAGAATTAGTGAAGATCACAATAATTATGCTATTAATCACACCTAAGTTATCAAGAATATAGTTTGGTTTCCATGTATATGTGTGTGCACATTCCAACCCTGTTCTTCAGAAAAAGTCAAAGCACTTTCCCAAATGATGGACATTTGAATTTTGAGCAAAATATTATATCCTCTGTGAAACCTGCCTGTCATTCTAAGCACTCATATATGCTTGTATCATAAAATATGTGTCATGCATTCTAGACACTGAACCTTCTTTTCTTCATCTGTGTTCACTCATTAATCAGTAGAACACTTAAAATGGATTATCTAGAATTGAATACAGTAATATAAATGTGCTAGCTTAGTCCAGAATACACTGAAATTATCACTGTTCTTGACCCCTATACTACAATATCAGACACTGTTCACTGACTGTTTAACATTCATTCCCCATTTTGAACTGCTAAGAGCCCTGACTCTGCTAATAGTACCCTTCACATATATTCACTGCTGAGGGAGTAAATCCTGATATGTCTAAATCAATTTCTGGTCCCAACCAGTGGTGTGCTAAGAAATATTTAATAGTAAACACATTAGGTTAAAGATTAGAGAGACGGACAGAGGACAGAGAAGACAGAGTGGGGGCGAGGGAGGGAAAGAAAGACAGTGATGCAGAGAGAGAAAAGGAGAGGGATCCTCATTTTAGTGTTTTCTGATTATTTTAATATAAATACTCCCATTGTGGAGTATTGTAAGCTTTTAAAACAATGTCACTGAATACGGAGTTAGAAATCAATGACAGGCAAGCAGCTCTCAGGACCTGGTTCCAAGCTATGAACAAGCTGGTCTCATCTCTCATCCTGAGACCAGCTCTGTGCAAGAACTTGGTTTTGATATAGACACGTGTTCCAGCTCTGGCTAATGAAGCAGGTTCTCCTTAATCACCCTGCAATCCCACTCACCTCAGAAATACTCAGATTAAACTGTTTAACGTTTACCCATCCATATCACTACGAAGGTTATTGGTAGATTGAAATATATTCATGTATAACATGCATACTTATAATTGTGTGCACTTTCTTAATTGAGATCTATTCATATTTAGCTGAAAACTATTCATATTAGCCTATGAGCTTGATTTTTTTAATTAACAATACATCTTAAATATTGGAGATTCTTTCATAATCAGTAATCTGATGTTTAAAAACATCTTATGCTCAAAAATTTGCTTGACTTTGAACATCTTATTTCTGTTGCCCATAAATCTTCATTTATAGTTCTTCTTGTAAAAAAAAAATTAACTGTGCATATTTGTTCCCTATTTTCTTTTGCATTTCTGCTTTTCTCTTAAGTTGTATAAGCACTTTTGCTATATAAAGGAGATAAGACTTCAAACACATACAGCAAATATTTTTTGCTCAGTTTCTCTTTAAAAAAATTGTTACAATAGTTAATGCTGCATTTTTTTTCTTATTAGATTCTATCTTTTGTGAAAGTATTTTTAACATGGAAGTTCTTCTCCACACTAAAATAATGAAAAACAGTCATATATATCCCCTACTAATTTTATTAATATTTATATTTCCAGGGTTTGAATAATTATGCAAAACAAACATTCTTACCCCATGGTCTGTAATCCTGGGAAGGCCATAGGGAGGCACAGGGAGATGGGGCGAGGCACAAGCTTGCAGGAGGCTTGGCGATCCCTCCTGAGTTTGCTTTTTTCCATCTTGAGTTATCCTTCATATCTAACGGGCACCTTATATTAGCTGTATCAAACTGGCTGTGATAAAGTGTTCTTTGGCATTCAAATCAACAGCATCTAGGGGCATTTAGGAATGTACAAAGGAGGCTGGAAACCTTGAAAATAAATTTCCCCTTATTCATAATTTCTGCATAAAGCTTAACTTTAAATTGTATTTTTAGATAGACACTCCCCAATAATAGTTTTCTCTATGGGAAGGTGATCTTGAAAACATATTTTTTCTGTCTATTTAAGGACATTATTATTGCTATTTCTCCCCCTCAGTCAGCACACACCATTTCTTTTTATTATAAGAGCTTGGGAGCAAGCCTAAAACCCACTCTGCTAACCTCAGGCTGACTTCATGCTTTTACTCCAAATTAAACCACCATATCTACTTACTGTCTGTTTCTCCAATAATGTCATGGGTATACTGCTCCAAAATAAAATTTCTACCTTCCCTTTCCTTCAGCTGTCTTCATTGTTTGAGTTTATTGGTTATTCTTCAGATGTTCACACAAAGGGTTGTTCTGGCATGATGCCTGTTGATCAAACTGCCATATTACATCCTCAAATTCCCTCTCTTAGTTTTTCTTCTTAACACATTCACTTAAAAACAAGGAAGAGGAAAAGGGAACTTCTGCGAATATCTGAATACTTTTATATACCTACTGTTTCGGCTTAAAGTAAAAATACTTATGGTGAAGAACTGCCATACAAATATAATTAGGTGTATACATTGTTAAACGTCTGTAGTTCTTTTACCTTCTTTTAGCACAGCATATTTTTTCATATCCTCCTACTCTTATGGAGGCTTGAGTTCTTCTTACAGAATACATGAGTGTGTTTTTTTTTTAATGTACCTTGAAGTACTTATATGCAAGTACAAAATGGCTAAGGTTTTCTTGAATTGACTCCTATCTGTGCTTAAAATAATCTCTAAACCCCAAATGAAATGTCTTCGGGCATCATTATATGCTTCTAACTTCATTTTAAATAAAATATCCTCCAATAGGCTTTTCTTGACTGTTTTCTATTTATCCTGAGTTCTGATGATATTCAGAAGCAGGACCATTGCCACAGTTAATACGACATATTACTTCGTGAGCAACTCCTTTTGTCAGACATGCCTCCAGGTACTGGATCACAGATGTACAGAGGTAAATGGACACATATCACAGAACTCCTACTCACACTGCTTTATGATACATGCTTTTTTGTTTTTTCTTTTAGCTTGTTCAACTTTAAAGTTTAACTGCTCTCTGTAGGAATACCCATCTCCCCTAAAGAGATCCTATGACTTTGAATTATTCTTGGATGCTAAGAAAAGCAACTAAGACACCAGGGAAATTGGAGTCCCCAAAGCAGAGACGGTGTCTAATTCTTCTTAATTTCCTTTTACTCAGCAGAGTGCTTAGTATATAGGTAAACATTCAATAAATTTTAGTAAAGTGAATTAACATAGATTTGCTTGTATTGCTAAAAATGCTCCCTACCTCAGCCACATATAATAACACTACTTTGTACAGTTCTTTGTAAGAACATCCTTGGAGATCATTTAAATAAAACTTCGGTGGGTTGGTGGCAGGAACAAGTGATCAAGCCAGTAAACAGTTATAAAGATGGGATAGGATGGTGTTATAAAGGGAAAGAAGAAAACAGGAGTGAAGTCAATAGCCAAAGAGATCAAACCACCGACTGAAGAACACAGCATACCAAAATAAGTGGGCTAATCTATGTTTTGAGCCTACAAGAAATGGGGGAAAAATACAGGCTTAGATTATCAACAGGAGGAGCAGGTTATAACAGAAATTTAAGTTCATGGGAATCATAAACATTAGCCTGTAATTGGTTTTACCTATGTTAGTCCTGACATATCTGTTTCTCCTAGTAACTCCCAGGTTCCTATTTACTCAATGGGAATAAATGGGATAGAGAAAAATAACTTGAGGGGCCATTAAATTGTCTTTACATTTGGAATTTCTTCCAGGGTTCAAGGAACTTCCCATAGGGAATCAGTGTTTGTTTCTCCAGTTCACTGCTCCATCTTACCACACAGAGCTGACCCTAGAAACAAACTCGAGATGACAACGTAGATGTAGTGAGATGAAAATAAGGGAAAGCTGAAAGAGGCAGGGAAGTTAAGACTTGCTGTCCCCTAACACAACCATCCAAAGGGAGTTGTACTCTACGTATTACATCTTTCATTTAATCTCTGCCTGGCCTGGAACAGAACACATAGTGTTTGTTTACTTATAAGTGTATTATTCCCTTAATATAAGAACCAAGGTATATCAAAAAGATTTAGAACAGTTGTTCTAAATGAGGACCCTGCTGAAATTTTTCTCTGTGCCTCCAGCTTTGAAAAGCAGTTAATGTTATTAAGGCCTTTAGTAGGCTTTGCTGACAACCATGGTATCAATTTCAGAAGAAGGAAGAAAAATAAACTTGCTAGTGTATGGGCATGTACTTAGTTATCCAGAAAAAAAGGATTATCCATGGAAAAATCTTTGTATTAATACTATTTTCAAACCTAATGCCAGAGGAAAAATATGTGAACAAATATGCTGCATAGCACATAGCATAGGTATAATTAACAATATATAGCACACAGAATTTATAATTTCCTATGTCTAATAAAGCTAGCAATTGTCTGAGATATCAGATAGCTTGTTTGTATCTTTCCTTAAAGGAATCAGTAATGAAGACTTCTGAGCAAATATTGACAATATATCAATTTCTTAACATCAAAAGTTTATAAAGAATAAAATCAGAGGTGATTATACTAAACAAACAAGTATGTTAAATAAATCCAGGTGCTTTAATTCCAGATTCAGAAACATCAACCAAATATGTCCTATGTCTACATGCAATAACCCTAATTTATATTTTTATAATTCTTAACTAAATGATGTATTAGGCAAGGTATTTAATTACTCTGGTTCTCATCTCAGTCCATATGTGGAAAAAGTGAAGCATTTATGCTAGATTATCACAAAGACTTCTTCCAGCTCCGTAATGCTGGCGTCCACCTTTACTACCTCTATGTCCGTTTCCCAATGTGTCAGGTGTAGTGTGAAAGAGGTCATCTTGTAGAGTGGTTAAGAGGACAAAAAGACTCGTCCTGCCATTTCTAGATCTGTGGAATGGCATCACTACGTAAATTTTGAATGCATAATTTGAAAAATGTTCAATGAACAGAGTAGCTATCCTTATGAGAATAAATTTAAAAATATATACAAATTACTTAACAGAATGACTGTCGTTCATTATGTGTATTATGTATGTTAATTATAGAGCTATTGTTGAAATGATGGGGCTTCATACAGAAGCCAAAAATCAAGTGAAGAAAGTCAGAAGATATTAATGTTTTTGAGTTTCAAATCACAATAATTTAATGCTATATACACAACAAATTAAAAACTTTAAACAAGAATTCATTTTATGTCAACTATAGAAACAAGAAGGCTCATGGATTACAGAGCAATAGATTTGACTGAATGCACACACAAACACACACACACACATGCCACACACAACTTCTATAAAGGATAAATGGAAAAAAAAATTCAAGGTAAGAAAAGTAACAAACTATGGAAAAAATGGTGCAAAATGCACCGCAAAAAAAGGCTTAACATATGTGTAATAATAATAAATGGAAGTAACTATCTAGTAGAAATCTTCCTAAAGACAAGTAGTTAAAAGAGAAAGTGTTTACCTCAAAAATATATTAAAAATGAAAATTAAGACAACACTGATATGTTGTTTGTACATTTCAAACTGAGGTATGCCATATAGTTATAGTAATGTGTGCACTTGATGTAGAGGAGAAGACAAATAACTATTCAAAGATTACAATACCATGTATTAATTACCATAATAGAGATATAAACAAGTTAAAAGAAATACATAGACAACTAAGTAAGAAACTTAGCTGGACTTTGTGCCAGAAATACTAATTTTATAACTTCTGAAGTAAATTTTTATAATATGCATGTCAAATTTTATCTCAAATGCTGGTTCTGGGGATAGAGCAAGATAGACAGATAACCTCTATCTGTATTCCATTGGGTAAATCTGGGCAATTTCTTGACAAGCATCAAAAGTTCTAAGAATGATGAATCATCTTTGACTCAGAAATTCTACTCTAAGGAAGGTATTACATAATTATTATTTCCTTCGTAACACCTAATATTTACTGGGCTGTTTCATGTTCTAGTGACTGTGCTTAAGAGTTATTAACTCACCCAATTCTCCCAACTCAATAGGACAACAAATATTTTTATCTATGTTTCAGTTAAAGAAACTGGGTTACAGAGAGATTAAATAACACACCTCAGACTATTCAGCTTGAAAGAGCCTGACCCTATTCCATGGCCTGCCTTTTATCTACTACATTATGGGATTGCTATGTCCAATAGTAGAATATTTCATTATTAAGACTTTTTAAATTCTCATTGGTGAATAGAATAACACCATGAAAAACAGAGTTACACAATACTATTTCATGATATGGCAAGATACAACTCAGATTGTAAAGTGAGGGATCAAATTTATCAAATATCATAACTATTGTGATTCTAGTCCTGGGGGATGGGGAAAATAAATAAACAAACAATAACATTCATGTCTGTTTGGTGGACTAACGGTAATATTAATTTTTGTTCTGTTTATATTTTCTTTACATATTCTACAATGAACCTCTTTATTGTAATATAAAAATACATCTGTTTCTTTTAATGACTAGTCCATTCTGAAGGCCTTGAGAAACTGAACAAATTAGTCTTAGTTGCGAAGTTTATGCATTTTAGTTAAAGTCAGAGGGAAGTAGTCACTTGATTATTACTACACACAGGTAGGTAAGGAATAGTCTATTATTTTAAGTATGATTCATATGATCAAAATTATTTTTTCTATTTTTACCTCATTTTTTTGTGTTTGCTTTGTTTGTAAAGTGTGATTTTCACCCTTAGAAAAGTCACATTGTAGCTACTATAAATTACCCAATATTAACCTTATATTATAAATATCTGCTCAAGATAAGCCAAAATTTAACAATTTGACTGAAGGTATTTAAGAACATGAAACACACTGAATATTTCTTTCATATGTCAAACATTCAACATCTAAATTCCTGCTTTTATATTCTCAGATTTTAATTTCTTTAAATTTCCCAATAGATCAGTTTTCTGGGTTTGTTTTTAATACCAAATGATGAACAAAAATTCTTTCATTTAAATATCAAAGAGCTTAAATAACTGTATGTGTTTCACCTGTTATAACTGTTTAAACCACAGGAAAGGTGTACTGTTATTAAAGAAATTCTAATTATGACTACAGACTCCCTGTGATGTAATCATTTTCTAAGTGTCTTGCAAATGAGTTTCAGCTCCAGGCAAGTTCACTATAGATTCACTGTGACCAAAGAAATTTACAGCAAGGGGTTCTTGGGGTGAAAAGTTTATAACACAACTTTATTTCCAGGTGACAGCTCTGTCACTAAAATCCCGTTCACTCAGAGCGAGTCTGTGTTATCACTGCTGCTTCGGATGCAGCAAGCCGGTCTCTACCTCTGGGCCTCTCTGCACAATCGTCCCGCACAGCCATCCTCCGGGCCTCTGTCCTCGGCGCTGCCACCACTCCAGCCCTCCTCTCTGCTCTCCTTCAGCCTTGCAGCCCCACCACCCAGTCTCCGGCAGAGTACTGGGCAGAACTCCTTATATTAACACAATAATGGCTTATTGCCTAAAGGTATGGAAGCCATAGCATAGCAACAGGCCAGTTACATTTAAGTTCAGTGAGGATCCTGGCCATAGGAACCCTTTATCCACGCTCTACTCTTCCAGGATTCTTGCTTTATGATCTACACGCTTTCCATCTTCCGCAATGGTCCCTGTGTGAGAAAGCTGGAGCACTGTAACCAGATTCCACAACAGCACCAGAGGATAACAACAGCTTAGAGATAATAAAAATTAAGATACAGGTAATAATCCTCAAGCTAGAGGATTCAGCTAGGTTCAAACCACCATGCAGATCAAGTCCAAAGCATGTCCATTCCAGCCATCATGTGGTCTCCGGTCCCCCCTGGTCCCTCAGGGCAGACACCTTGACCTTCCCCTCAGTCAAACCATGTTCCCCAATCACCTTCCTGTGTGGGCTCAAGTGACGTTGGCTTGATTTTTAACAGGAAGTCTTGCACACACACAAGCCGCACTCGTGGCTCTGTGTCTGATCTCTGCCTCTTTGGTCTTCATGGCTGGAACTGCTGCTTTGGTTTCAGCTGTTGCCATAGCTCCAGTAAGATCCTATTTGACTTCCCATCTAATTTCCTTCCATCTGCTCCTGCCCGTATTAAATCAACCCACATCTGGGTCCTCGTAACCTTCCTGGGGCTCTGTAAATTCTTCTAGTGAGCAACAGGTCTTACTTCTTTCTGAATTCTTGTGGCTTCAGCCTCTCCTAAGTCTGCTACTGTACGTGTCACCTCGCTTATGGGATGCCCCAAGTGAGGGGAAAGAATGGCCACTAGAGACCCAAAGAGGGATGTAGGAGCCATTTGAAGTACAATATTTCTCATCCCAGTAGTGAAAATCTCTTCATCTGGGCCCTAATTCTCTGGACTATAGATGGCATTTCCCATGCCTAGCTCTCGTAGCACCTGTTGGAGTTCAGCATATGTCTGCCGTCTAACAGGAGAGGATGGTAGATCACCCAGATTGGGCCACACAGCACAAAGTGCAGCCATGAGCCAATCGAGGAGGGTGTGACTCCCTGGGGTCTGATGTGCATTTTGTAATCGCTGCCTCAAGGCAGCTGCACTGTCAGGGAAGACAGCTTTCCCATCTCTGACCCCGGCAGAACAATTCCGTCCACCCCTAAGTCCCACAGATGCAGGAGCCAAGCTGATATTGACTCCGAGGGCTTCTGCCTAAACCAGGAGCCCAAATCCACCAGCTCAGCCTGAGTATAGGGGCGGACCATAGAGTGCTCCACGACCTGGGGAGCGGGCTGCTCCTCTCCTTGGGGAACCTTCAGCTGCTGGGTCTTTATTTTCTTTACAACCACGGGGTGTGCTTTCAGTACAGGAGGTGCCAGTGCCTCCGGCATCACCCCATCATCTTTCTCCAACTTCTCCATTTCTGGGGCTGATGGCACCTTTCTCTCCCCTCCCCCGAGTGCCTCCTCTGCTACAACCTTTACCTTTTTTTGTGTACCTCGCAGCAATGCTACCTCAGTCTTCAGAAGGTCTCTTACGCTCAGTGCTTCCCAGCTGACGTTCTCGGACCACCTCCGCCTGTGCTTCCCTCAGGAGTTCGTCTTTTTCCTTGATGGCCTCTTCCTCCTTCAGAGCACCTGACAGCACTGCCATCTTGTCTCCAATGGCTCCTTGCTGCTGGCGCTCCGTGCTGCCTCCTCTCGCATCAAAGCCATCTCCCTCCTCAGGGAATCCACAGACGTTTGCAGCTCGCGTTCCCGTGCCGCCATTTCTTGGGTTTCCTCTGTAGACTTTTTTAATGCCGTGAGAAGCAGCCAACCCACAGTCCCTGCTGCCTCACAGGCACTCTGCTTCTGAAAGGATCTACTTACTATACGCAGGGCCAGCTCTACACCCTCAGGTGTCACCTCCACTTGCCTCCAGTCCTGGGGTGGGGCCCAGCCCTCTAGGAGGCAAGCCACCTCAGACCACATACCCACTGGGGGACAATCCACTGCCTCCCCATTCACAGGGCCAGCCCACTGAAGCACCCCTCCCATAAGGGCAGCTTGTCTTTTTCCCCAGTCAACAATGAACCCTGTCGACTTCGCCAATTGTCTTGCAAATGAGTTTCAGCTCCAGGCAAGTTCACTATAGATTCACTGTGACCAAAGAAATTTACAGCAAAGGGTTCTTGGGGTGAAAATATTATACCCAACTTTATTTCCAGGTGGCAGGTCAGTCACTAAATCCCGTTCACTCAGAGCGAGTCTGTGTTATCACTGCTGCTTCTGATGCAGCAAGCGGGTCTCTACCTCTGGGCCTCTCTGCACAGCCGTCCCGCACAGCCGTCCTCTGGGAATCTCTGCACAGTTGTCCCGCACAGCCGTCCCGCACAGCCATCCTCCAGACCTCTGTCCTCGGCGCTGCCACCACTCCAGCCTCTGCTCTGCTCTCCTACAGCCTTGCAGCCCTGCCACCCAGTCTCCAGCAGAGCACTGGGCGGAACTCCTTATATTAACACAATAATGGCTTATTGCCTAAAGGTGTGGAAGCCATAGCATAGCAACAGGCCATTTACATTTAAGTTCAGTGAGGATCCTGGTCATAGGAACCCCACTTTATCCACAAAAGCAAGTTAAGGAAATGTTTGATATAACTGGGAATTGAAAGGATTTTTAGGGTACATGCTACAATTCCTTCCAACATTTCCCCTCCCCTGAATTGCTGACAGAGTTGTAAAGTACAAATGCCCAAATCTTTTTAGGGTTAAGGAGAACTCAGTCTAAATCAGAAAAGGCAAAGTACTGTCGAAGTCTTCACCATTTTACATATCATTGAAAAATGGTTTTCTACTTAAATAGGCAGTTTATCCCCACTTTACTGTTGGGCTGTCTATAATCCTGTTCATTAGTACATTTTCTCAAGTGCATTAGACTCATTATTAATTATTTACTGTTGTTTCTTGTCTTCTACTGGCTACCATATGTAAGGATGTGAATCCTAGTGGAGATGTTAAATGCAACTATTACGTGCCATAGGCAGAAATTTGTTCAGTAGGTCTGGAACAGATGGTGAAAGAAAACACTTCAAACAAAAGTTGTTCAAAGAGCACAGGGTTTGAAATCACAAAAAACTGAACTGAGTTAATAGCAAATGTGACTTTGACCTAGTTACTTAATCTTCTTAAGCTCAGATACCTCCTTTTTAAATGGGTATAATGATAACAGCTATCATCTGATAGTTAAGAAGATTAACTGAAGGGCTGCATGATAAGCAACGAAGAGTGATTATCTACCATGTAACATCATAACTGCTCAAAAATGTATTATCCTTATCCTTATTATTATTGTTATTCATGAGTAAAGCACTTCAATACAGTAAAATCTTTTTAATTCTCTTTAAAGTTCTGACTACATTTTGATTTGCATTATTCCAGGTTCAAGGTTAAATTCTGATTCAGGTAATGATGAATAAAGATCAGATTTTATATTATTTGACTATGTGTAATTCTCATTTAACTTGGAAATGCTAGTTTCTAGCCCTTTAATAAATTTTACTTTTGTCTTGAAATGCAATAAAAAGTTTTATACAAGGACAGCTCTGCTCTAAATATTCTATCAAAAAATGTAGATTTTAATTTAGTAAAATAAATGAATAAAACTAGAACAATCTGATTACCTGGAAGACAACAATGAGAAAAAAAAGTAGTAGGCAAACACTAATAAGAGAGTTATAAGAATGATAATTAAAAACATGCACTTAAAAATAGCAAACATGTAAAAGTAGCACTTTGAATATAGCAGGTATTATAAACTTTATTGTAAATCAAAGACTATCTTTATAACTTTGCCTACTAAAGATATGTCTTAAATGCTAGAGGTATGAAGTCTATAAAATGAAGGCAGAATCGTGGCAGATCAGAATGGCAAAGAGAAAAATCATCATCCTGAACCATAACTAGTTATGATTTCTCATTATACAAATGTGCCTTGAATTTCCCCATTACTGGAGGGTTATTACATCCAATAACTATTGACCTCTAGGTCACATATGAAAATCAACTACATCTACAACTCCATTTAAATTATAATACACCTCTCATTTCCTGGAAGAATCTCATCAAGGAGATCATAATTGTAAATTGGCCACCATACACATTAGAAGTACTTAGATTTATTTTAAATTAAAAAGTAGCATCTAGTATATTCCATAAACATATAAGAAGATTGTTTATAACACATTTAAAACAAGTCTGAGCATCTACTTACCTACTCTTAAAACAATATAAGGTACATACTTAAGTTAATAACATGTCTTTTCAGATAAAAATGCATCAAAGACAAGTATTGCAACAAATACAATTCACCTTTATTCTCTTTCCATAAGCTCTTACCTGAAATATAGTAATTATAATAAATCCTCTTTCTACAAAATCTGTCTCTGACCAAAAGGAAACAAAAAGGCCAAGACAAATTTTATTAAATAATATTAATAATAAGAACTTCTCATGCCCCTACTTAATAATGAAATTCCATGTGAATTACTTTCGCAATGACATATCATTTTAAATCCAAAATAGTCACTTCTCACAATAAAGCAAATAAAGTATGAGGCTCATAATTTTAGAAATGTAATTTCCAGGTGGGAAATTAAAGAAGCCAAATGATGCTAAGAAAGTAGAAGGAGTCATTTATCCTGGACACCTGCTTTACAAGAATTCCACAAGAAACATCCAGCCAGGGTATTTATGTGCTGCTGTCTGAAGTATCTTCAGAAGATAGACCTTTTATCCTTTATAGTTTTAGCCTGGACCTCACAGTCAGTATACCAGGTAGTATTTCCTAACACAGATCCATCTTATGGAAATATAAATTTCTTGATTTTTATCATAAGTTAGTGGGAGTATAAATTAATGACTCTGCTAACTGTTCAACTTAAACCAGGCTATTTGCATGGCTCAGTTCCTCCTTAGAATAACTCTGACATCACCACGGTTCCTAATGTGTCCAAGCTTCCAGTGAATTTAGCATTAATTACTGGTGCGAGGCTCACATGCAGACCTTGTTAAATAAGGTTTTAATGTCTGTTTATTTGTCTTTTAATCTAAAAATCAGATAAAGATAAATAAAAAATCTTTTAGTAAGTGATTTGAGGAAATTGGTTATTTTAGGTTTCATATGTAACATACCTACTAATTGTGTATAATCAACTTGTAATTTCAGTATATATTCCTGTGTTTAAATCAATAGAACACTTAAAATAATTTAAATATTATGAAGTCATAAAAACACTGACTGCTAACATAATTTATGACTTGTTCTTACAAGTTTTTTAATTCCTCATTGAAAACACTTAATTTTTTAAAAGATATTCTTTTTGTTATGATTAAGATTGGTAAAATAGCCCTATTTATCAAAGCTACTATTGTAGCTCAGTCTTAGTCACTTCTTATTTATGAGTTTATAATTATGAATGAGTGTTAATATTTTCTGTTTGATTCATTACAATTCTCTCTCTACTCTGGAACTTTCTTATGGGCATTTAAACATACTTTATTTTTTTCCCCTCTTCAAATTATTACATATGTGCTTAATATAGAATACATATTTCATGGATACAAACACATATATGGAAAAAGAAAACTCTTTCTAAAGCCCTAAACCACACTCTGCCCCTATACTATTATTCTATGCCTTTAGTCCTTTATTAGGATACAATTAAGCTAATCAAGAAATACATTGGCTTTTTAAAAAAAGGCTTTCAGAGAGAGTAGAACCAAAATCTTGAATGTCTTCAGGACTATCATACGCCTCTTTTTCTGCCTTTTTTGTTTATTTGCTACATTCTCTTTCACTGCTGTCCTGTTTTCTCCATGCAAGATGTGCTTCTAGATCATCTCACAGCTACAAGAGCAGAGTATCTTTTTCCCAGCTGTAGTTTTAACCCTGAATACCCTCATTTGCCTGCTCTTTTTACTGATGTCTGTGACCAACAGAAAGGATGATTTATGACCGGTCCAGTGTGGGTCAAGTGCACACGCTTGGCACAGACGAATAAGGAAACAAAATCTGGGAAGACTGAAACAGAATTCACTAAGAGCTCTCCTTCAAGTCTTCTTTCCTGTATGTTTTACATGACATTTTGTCTGCTTTAAATTTCACTAACTAGTGATTCCGAATCTGTATCACAACTCAGATTTCACTATTAAGTTTCAAATACTCATTTAAATGACTCATACGCATCTTGACCAAAAGTTCCCGTGAATCTCATATCAGTAGTCCAAAACCCCTACCCAAACATGCGTCTAAACCCAGCTTTCCATAGCTCAGTAGATGACATTATGAGACACCTACTTCACTAACCTTGAAACATAATAATCATCTTTGAAAACTGCATTTGCCTTATCTCTCATTAAGGCCTAATGAATCAAAATTCTTTCATATTTCTCATTAATCCCCTAAATATAACCCCACTATACATCCCTACATCAGACAAGCACCTCCACTAGATTAGGCTAAAAGAGTGGACCACTTATTGATTTCGGTACCTCTCTGTTAAATAATCTCAAACATTTTTTTATAAATTGGCATTTCCAAATTGATTTTATAAAATTTTTGTAGCAAACATAGGCTTCACACAACAAAATGCTTATAATAAATGTCATACTTACTTTGTTACTTAATAAAATGTAATCCATTCCCCATTCTATCCTACCAGAGGACCAAAAAATTCAGTGAAGTCATTGAAAGATTATCTACTCCCAATTTAAGACAAGGGTCTTGAGGGGCATACAAAATCCCAAACTGTAAATAGATTCAGATTTGTATCTATCAGTATGGGTACACTCCAAATCCACATGGTGTTTGAGAAAAGGGAGCTTGAAATTAACAAAATTCTAAAATATATCTCTCTTAATCCCCACCACATCCTGTGCATATATTACTTGAATATTGCAAGAACTACTATGTCTGTTTCCTAGTTTAAAGGGATGCATTTGACATCTTTCCTTGGAAGTCTACTTCTATCTCCTCACTTTTCAAATCCCAGCCCCATCTCTCCCATATTTGTATATGAACCTGGACTAGAGATCCCAAAGATCTCTTCAGGGTCTTAAGTCTGTTTTGTTTGGAATGAAGAATGTATAATTGATTAATTAAATGCCAACATTTAAAACACAGGTAGTTTCATATAAAAATCTGGATTTATAGCTTCTGAAAAATTAAACATCCGGCCAACATTAGGCTTACATTTCCTCATGTGAGGAAAGCTGAGTAATGGCTCCCTAATTTATAAACTTCTCTTTAGTTAAAACAGTGTCTAACCTTCTTTACTCATTTCTTTTTTAATCTTATTTACTTTTGATGGCAAAATGTTGTGAAGTAAAATGCAGACACCATGATATTCATCTCTAAATGCTTCAATGTGCATTTCTAAAAAATCTAAAATAATTTTTTCTCTACATAACCACAATAACAATGTTGCATCTAAAATTTAGCAGAAACTCATTAATATAATCTAATATACTGGCTATATTTAAACCTCCAACTACTCCCCCAAATATCTTTTACACTTAATTATTTAAACTGCTTATTAATTTCTTACACATAACCAAGTTTTCTCATTTATCTTACTAGCATTATTCAAGTTCTCACTTGAGTTTGTGTACTGGACTTAAGATATTAAGAAACAAATTCATTTTAAATATATATCTTAAGTCTTCTCTTGGAACAAAGAAAACTCTAAGACTTTAAAACCTAAAACTCTAAATTATTTACCTTTTTTGGGGGGAGGGTGAATAGAAAGGAGAAATTAAAACCAATAAAAACTTTCATTTTTTATGATTATTTTATAGCAATAAATTAATCTCCAAGTTTTTCTGACACATATCAGTCTTTTTTTTTCAAGGTACAGGCTTTTATTTAGAGATAAAGTGAAAGGAAAGAGCTCCTGGTTCATGCCAGGAGGGGAAAGAGAGTCCCAAATCAGTCTTTTTTTGACTGCTGGCCTATGCATATTTTGGCATGGAGAACTGGGGATGAACTCTAGGCTTAGTATGTGGAGAATCAGTAATAATAATAAAAAAGAAAGATGCAGACAAACGTACCTGAGTCTTGGAAGAGGAAGAATGCTTCAATCCATTCTGAGCCTTCCATGATTCTAGAGAAGATAGAATCAAAATCTCTGAAAGTGGCTTATAATCTACTACATGAATTACCTTCTGCTTAAATGCCAATTTTT
Organism: Phataginus tricuspis; assembly: GCA_029783875.1. NCBI lineage: Eukaryota > Metazoa > Chordata > Mammalia > Pholidota > Manidae > Phataginus > Phataginus tricuspis. The sequence goes on along the minus strand of JAQQAC010006877.1, from coordinate 2,981,104 downwards.
TCCTGCCATTCTACCCAAGCTGAACATGTTCTTGTTCCTTGAATGTGCTACATTTTCCCCATCTCTGACCATTGCCGGAAACACTTGCTCTAGGCTTAAGTCTTAGCTGAAATGTCACTAACAAAATGAAAACCTCACAATTACACATGTCTGAGTCAGCAGCCCTCAAATGTACCTCTGCTGACAGGTTACTGAACCCACCCCACTATGCTGACCAAGTGTCAGTTTTCAGAAAGACTGCTTGCTCTGTGCAACCTGGAACCACCTCTAGCTCACCATCATCATTTTGTCTTTAGTATCTTGTATAGTCCTGAGCATGTAACAAATACCTAATAAGTGAATTAAAATAATACAGGTACAGTCTTATTTGAAGATCATTTTTGTTGAAAATGCAAGAAGAGTTGATCAAAATATACTGCAAAGTATTGTTACATGTACTTCAAAACCCCATCTTATTTTGTCTTGAAATGTGCTTCACAATAAAGGGTAGGATACATTGTATGAAAGAGACAGAGATAGAGAAAGACAGACAGACAGACAGACTTGGACTAATGTCTTAGCAGATCATTATTGTGTTCTCCTTTTGTTTCTACACATTGTTATTTAATTATGTATTTCCTGACTGTATTTTCTTTTGCTTCACCAGTAAGTAACAAGAATGAGATTCTATTCCTTTTGCACATCTCCTGATCAATGGTGAGGAAGTTTTGACACAATTATTACTACAATATTAGTTTTAGACTATAAGAACTTAGACACATATAAATAGAAGAGTAGGCTTCAAATGGTTAAATTCACCAAAAGATTACATAAAAGATATCAGCAAAGAAATGAAATTTCTGTCAAGCCAGTACATAAAAGTAAAGCAAAACATATAAATATATTAATTTTTAACACTGAAAAATAATATAGTTTTCTTACCAGTAAGTTAAGGATTCTAAACTGAAACTGTGGTTCAAGCTCTCTTTCAAGGGCTCTGCGTTCACTTATGCCTCTGCCCAGCAATCTGTGACCTTGTGCGACTATCTTACCTGTTCTGGTCTCATTTCTTTCACTTGTAAAATAAGGGTATGGTAGATTCTCTCTGAGGTCTTACTCCATATTGAAATGTTCCTATTTAAATTTCACTGTCTGCTTTCGAAGTGGGCATATTGGAGACAGCACATTCGCCTGACTTAAGGGTAGGCCATGTTCCATCCCCCTTTTTGAAATCCTTATATATTTTGAAAAACTTTATAATGTAAATTTTTTTCTCATTATCTCATTTGAAACCCAAATACATATATACATATATATATATATATATATATATATATATATATTTTTTTTTTTTTTTTACACATGAAGAGACAGAAACACAAGAACTTAAGTGAACTGCCAAATAAATTTACACTGAGTAGTAAGTGATAAAGCCAGGAATTCAGGTCTCTTAATTAATATGCAAATAGTCTTGCTTCATTCCAACTCATTATGTAATTGCATCTAGTTCCAAGGGCTCCAACTTTAATGTATAGTTTAACAGTTTTTACTACAGAGAGCTCTGCTGAGTGTGTCAGATATGAATGATCAGCCTGGTTCCTATATTTGGCTGGCTGTGGACAGTGATACCCTAACAAATTGGCAAGAAATTAGGAAATGAATCTACTAGCTGACACTAAAAAAAATAACAATAATTAAGGAGATTGGGATATATGTACAGTGGAGTTGTTTTAAAATATGACTACAAAAGGAAACTGAACATTAGAGATGCTAAATGACTTGTCCAAACTAACACAGCTAAACTGTAGCAGACTGCTGGGCTCCACTTATCTATTATATTGCAAATCTTTTTAAAACCGTCATTTTTAAGTTATTTCAAACTTACAGAATAGTTTAAAGAATAATCTGGATAACCCATGTATACCCTTTTTTAACCCAATTTTCAACATTTCACAACTGCTGCTATATAATTCTGTGTCTTTATTTTTTCTAAACTATTGAAGAGTTTCTGTATACATCATGCCCCACTCATCCCTTCATGCTTCAGTATATATTTTAAAGAATAAGAATATTCCTGCAACTAGAAGATGAGACGTTCTGGAGATCTATTGCACAGCATGTAGTGATTATAGTCAACAGTACCATATTATACTCCAAAACTGTACTATATGTAATATTGTATTATACACTTTATAAAAGACTACATCTTAAATGTTCTCAGCACATAAAAGAAATGACAATGATGTGATATGGTAAAGGTGGTAGCTAATGCTACAGTGGTAATCATATTGCAGTATATTAATACATAAAATCAACACCTTGTAAACCTTCAACTTTCACAATATTAAAAAGTAAAGATGACTGAAAACTCTTTTGTTGCCAGGCAGCTGTACCTGGGGAGGTCTTTCCCTGTGCACTAGATGAAACCTCAGCCTGGACAGGGGAGGGTTCTTGACTCTGATGGAGAATGAACCTCACACAGGTCAGTGACTGTAGGTAAGGAAGGAATTCATTAAAGCGAGAGCAGCAGCAAGTGGCAGCAGCCACACAGGCAGCAGAGAGCAAGGAAGGACAGGAGGAAAGGAAAGCTCACTGAACTTCTGCTCATTATAGGGCAAATCTCTTGCGAACTCCTGAAGCCAGGGTCAATTGGCATCCAGTGTCTGCTTGAATCTGCATAGTGTGGGAACTAACCCCCTTACACCCAGAATCGGGGGAAACCAAAGAGCACTGGTTGGAGTGAGATCATTTTCTGAGAACTTCCCAAAGGCAAAGAAGGGAAATTTTCAGGAAGGCTACTAAAGAGCATGATTGTACAGCTACAGTCCTGTCTAGGTCACCCAGGCAACAGGAACTTGCAAGCCCGAATCAGAGATCTCAGTAGGCCTTCCCTACTTGTCTGAAGTAGAACAGAGAGAGTGAATGCTTGTGCTTAAGTCTAGAAAACAGAATGAAATAGTGGAGTAACAAAGACAGTTATCATTGGAAGAGTGCCGAGACAAAAATGCAGTAAGTTAAGCCATGAGAAGTCTTTATTTAAGGCAAAAAGTACACAGTCAAAGAAAGGGGAGTGCGGGCACAGATGTGTACCTCAGAGAGGAGGCACACTTAGGGACTTAGGATTCTGTCTTTTAAGGCTTTCAAGAATGCCACGAAATGTAGCGGGGGTGGTGGTGGCTATTAGGTATTGATCCTGTTCTTCTCCAAAAATAGTGGTTCCCCTCAAGCCATGGGGACATATCATGTAGGATTACTCACCCTGCCTTAAGATAGGGTAGGTTATTGGCTGATTACCTAAAATATGTCAGGAATCTTACCTCCTAACTCACGTTTTTAAAATGGAATCTTAGTCATAAGATGGAGTGTCCCTCCCGCTTATATCTTGGCATTTTCATCACAGGCAGGAAAAATTAATCATAATGGTCGTCCCACATCCCTGCCCTACTTCACTCTGACATTCCTCTCATTCTTGGCTTTGACACACAATCTAAGAAACAGAATGCTGCAGAACTGGGACCATGACTTCCGAGACTAAGTTGTCAAACCTTCCACCTGGCTTTCTCTCTTGGATGCTTTTTTCTAAAATCCACCAATCAAGCCATGACAAAGTCCAGGACACCTGAAGAGGACATGTAGAGCTGTTATGGCTCACAACCCACCTTAGTCAGCACAAACTACCAGACATGAGAGTAAAGAGACCTTCAAGATGACTCTGCCCCAGCTACGGACCGACTGAAACTCCATGACAGCCCAACTGAGAACTGCCTAGCTAAACCCATCATCAGAATAGAGATTGGGAGTACGTTATGTAACAAGAGATAGCTAGAACATACACATTTTATCTGAAGTTACTTTTATTTTTTCTCTCACTCAAGAGTTTAAACAGACAGGTCATAAGACTACTCCTCATGTTCCCACATAACTTTAGATTGTATATAGCTTATATATTGGTACAATAACAGCTATTAGAAATAAGAATTTGAACACTGGGATTAGACATCACTGGGTTAAAATTCTGACTCCCCTCATTGGTGTGACCTGAGAAAATTACATAATTGAAGCATCAACTTTCTAATCTTTAAAATTTAGAATATACTGGGACCTCTCCTGTTAGATTTTTTTTTTTTAACATCATCAAGCAGTATTAGTCATACAAAATGCCTGGCACAAATACTAACCATGCTAACATACTGACTGGAGGACTCACAGAGTGAATTAACTTTGACTCCACGGACCCTACCACATTAGTTCCACACACAGGCTTGCCCTGGTTCTCACTGCCCAAAGGGCAACTATAGATGTCTCTGCAAAAACCCCATTAAAGTCACCTTTAGAAGATTCTCAAATCTAGACAGGAGGTATGCAGATGGAAGAAGTGAACTATATACATCTAACCTAAAAGAGATTTCACCACAGTCAATTTCTTGGAGGACAAGCTTGCAGATGCATTTGTGTTTATTCCAAGAGTAAGAAGCAACACCCTTACTAATACAAATATGATAATAATGATGACAGAGTACACTAAAAGATTATCTCAGCACCAAGCAAATATTTTCTTTTCATGCTTTCAGACTGCTAGGTGCAATGTAGATAATAAAATATCCACTGAGGAAAATTAAGTTTATGGAATCAAGTCAACTCATTTTATGGAATTTTACCTTATAATACTCACTTGACTTGAAAAAAAAATACATTTCTGAACAAGTTTAAATATTTCCATTTATTTCTCAATGGACAAATATAATGACATTTGTCTTAATATAATGGACAAAATCTCTTGAAAAACTCTATGACTTATGAAATTCATGTCATGAACATACAAAATGCTAAAAAGATTTCTTTACTAAAGCAGAATTCTGACCTATGAGAATTGAGTCTGACAACTTTATTAAAATGAGATGACGTAGGGATGAATTTTCCATTTCTCATTAAAATCTATTACCTTGCACTTACAAGTTTAATTGCTTTGGAGAATGAAATAATAGGAATGTTAAAAACAAAATAAAAACATTTATTTCATATTTTCTATTCTTCAATTTTTAAAAATCTTTTTAAAATAGCTATTTATGTAATTTTAGAGATAAGAGGAAATATTCTACCATCTTAAGTATGGTGGAAAAGGTTCAATTTCAATTTCAAAGGGGTTTATCTTAAGATAATTGACTTACACACACATACATTCATCTTATCCTATGGATTTTCTAATAATCAAGGCACGGCCAATAATTCCATGCCGTTCATCAAAAATAACAGGCTCAATTATTACTGAGTAAAAATTATTTGGTAGCTTAGATATGCATGGCATCTTTCAAATAATAACTATATCCCAAATTACCCTTTTCCTTTGAGGAGCTTGGAAGAGGTAAAGGGAAGTCTTTCTTTTATCAATTATGATAGTTATGATAGTTATGGCTTACATAAAGCAGTAATTTATTAGTACTAACTTTTAGAAAAAATAATATTCTGAATAGTTTCATGTTTCCATCATTTTTTTTGAACTCCCACTTATTTTTTTGTGTCCATTATAGTTTCTTATTTTAGTTTCAAGTGTATAACACAGTGGTTCAATAGTTACCCATATTATGAAATCTTCAACCCCACTAGTACAGCTACTATCTATCAACATAGAAAAATGTTACAGAATCATTAGCTGTATTCTCCATGCTATACTATTCCCATGACCAATCTTCATTATGATTGAAAATTTTTACCTCCCTCACACTCCGCTACAACCCACCCCAACCCTCACCTATGATAAACACTAGTCACTTCTCAGTGTCTATGTGTCTACCACTATATGGTTCATTTTGTTTTGTCATTTTTATATCCCACAAATAAGTGAAATCGTATGGTATTCTTCTCCACATGGTTTATTTCATTGAGCATAGTACCCTTTAAATCCATGGATGTTGTTGCAAATGGTAGATTACTTTTCTTTTTATGGCTGAATAATATTACATTATGTATATGTACCACTTCTTTTCCATTCACCTATTGATGGACACTTAGGTTGCTTCCCTATTGTAAAATAATGAAGAGGTAAAAATAGGGTAAATACATCTTTTCAAATCAGAAATTTTTCTTTGGATAAATTCCTAGAAGTGAAATTGCTGGGTCAAATGGTATTTCTATTTTTGGTTTTCTCAGAAATCTCCATACTGCTTTCCATAAGGGGTGCACCATTTTACATTCCCAAAAACAGTGTAGGAGCATTTCCATTTCTCCACATCCTCAGCAACATTTGTTATTTCTTCTCTTTTGGATAGTGGCCATTCTAACTATGGTTAGATATCTCATACTGGTTTTGATTTGCAGTTCCCTGATGATTAGCGATGTGGAGCATCTTTTCATGTGCCTATTGGCCATTTGTATTTCTTCTTTGGAGAAATATATGTTCAGGTCCTCAGCCCATTTTTTAATCAGGTTATTTGTTTTTTGGTTGTGGAGGCATATGAGCTCTTTATATATTTTGGATGTTTACACCTTATGAGATGAGTCATTTATTAATAAGTTCTCTAATATTATAGGATGCTTTTTTGTTCTGCTGATGGTGTCCTTTGTTGTACAAGTTTTTAGTTTGATGTAGTCTTACTTGTTCACTTTTTATTTTGTTTCCCTTGTCCTAGCAGATGTGTCCAGGAAAAATTGCTCATGCTATGTTAAGAGATTTTTGCCTATGCTTTCTTCTAAGAATTTTATGGTTTCATGACTTACAGTCAGGTCGTGGAAGGTTGTATTTTCTAGAAAGTTTTCCATTTCTTCTCGGTTGTCCAATTTATTGGCATATGATTTTTCACAGTATTCTCTAATAATTCTTTGTATTTCTGTGGCATCCATTGTGATTATTTCTTCTTCACTTCTGATTTTCTTTATGTGTGTACATTCTCTTTCTTTTCTTGATAAGTCTGGCTAGTGGCTTATCTATTTTGTTTATTCTAAGAACCAGCTCCTGATTTCATTGATTTTTTTCTACTGTTTTATTCTTCTCTATTTATTTCTGCTCTGATATGTATTATGTCCTCCTTCAACCAACTTTGGGCTTCATTTCTTCTTCTTTCTCTAGTTTTTTTAATTGTAATTTTAGACTGTTTATTTGGGATTGTTTTTATTTCCTGAGGTAGACCTGTATTGCTATATATTTTCCTCTTAGAAATGTCTTTGCCGCATCCACAGATTTTGGGCTGTTGAGTTTTTATTTTCATTTGTCTCCATGTATTGTTTGATTTCTGTTTTAATTTCTTCATTTATCCACTGATGATTTAGAATCATATTTTTTATCCTCCATGTGTTTGTGGGCTTTTTTGTTTTCTTTGAGTAATTTATTTCTAGTTTCATACTATTGTGATCTCTGAGAAGCTGCTTAACACCATTTCAATCTTTCTGAATTTATTGAGGTTCTTTCTGTCGCCTAATATGTGATCTATTCTGGAGAACATTCCATGTAGATGAGAAAAATGTGTACCCTGCTGCTTATTGTTTAGAGCCTCTGTTTCCTTATTTATTTTCTGTCTGGTTGATCTTTCTATTGATGTGAGTGGTGTATTAATGTCTCCTAAACTGTTGCAATCTATTTCCCCCTTTAATTTTGATAGTATTTGTTTTACATATTTAGGTGCTCCTATGTTGGGTACATAGATATTTATAATGGTTATATCCTCTTGTTGGACTGACTCCTTTATCATTATGAAATGTTCTTCTTTGTCTCTTTTTACTTTCTTTGTTTTGAAATAATTTTTGTCTGATATAAGTACTGCTACTCTTGTTTTTTTCTCCCTATTATTTGCATAAAATATATTTTTTCATCCCTTCACTTTTAGACTGTGTCTGTCTTTGGCTCTGAAATGAGTCTCTTGTAGGCAGCATATAGATGGGTCTTGTTTCCTTATCCATTCTGCCACTCTATATCTTTTGATTGGTGCATTCAGTCCATTTACATTTAAGGGTGATTATTGATAGATATGCACTTACTGCCATTTTATTAATTGTTTTCTGGCTGTTTCTATAGCTCCTCTCTGTTCCTTTCTTCCTCTCATATACTCTTCTCTTGTTATTGATGGCTTCCTTTCATATTGAGATTGGATTTCTATTTTTTAAATTTTTTTTGTGTATCTTTTGTAGATTTTAGTTTTGTGGTTACCAAATGTTCAAGGATAGCTTCCTTAATATATAATAGTCTATCTTAAATTGCTGATTACTCTACTTCAAACACAATGTAAAGGTACTTTTTTCTTCTTCCTCCTCCTCCACACATTTTGTATTAGATGTCATAATCTGCTCTTTTGTGTATTCCTTGACTGACTTTTGTGTATAGTTGATTTTGCCTGTTTTCTTTTAATTTCATACTTGGTAATTAATTGGTCTACTAGTTTATTTTCACTGGTGAAAGCTATTTAGCTTTAGGGACAGCAGTTCCTTTCAAATATTCTGCAAGGCTGACTTAGCCATGGTGAATTCCTGCAACTTTTGTTTATCTGGAGATTGCTCAATACCTGCTTCAAATTTAAATGATAATCTTTCCAGGCAGGGGATTCTTGGTTAGAGGTCCATCTGTTTCAGTACATTAAATGTATCATGATATTCCCTTGTGACCTGTGTTGTCTGCTGATAGCCTGATGGGGTTTCCTTTATAAGTAATCTTTTTCTCTCTCTGGTTGATTTCAATACTCTCTCCTTATTCTTTATCTTTTTCATTTTAATTATTACATGTCTTGGTGTTTTCTTCCTGGGGTTCTTTTTGTTAGGGGCTCTCTGAACTCCCATGACCTAAGTTTCTATTTCTTTCCCCAAACTGGGGAAGTTTTCAACAATTATTTCCTCAAAGAGACTTTCTATCCTTTTGTCTCTCTCTTCTTCTCCTTCTGGTACCCCTATTATGCAAATACTGTTTCATTTGGATTGGTCACACAGCTCTTTTATTCTTTCATTCCTGGAGATCCTTCTTTCTCTCTGTCCCTCAGCTTCGTTGTGCTCCTGTCCTATAATTCCATCTCATTCACTGCTCCCTCTACCTGCAATCTACTCTTAAATTCCTCCATTGTATGTTTCGTTTCTGGTACCATATTCTTCACTTCTCAGTGGCTCTTTTTCACATCTTCTATCTCTTTGTTGAAGTCCTCTCTGAGATCTTGAATATTTTCTGTAAATCTGTTAGCATGTTTATGACTTTTATTTTGAAATCTTTATCAAAAAAATTGGTAATCTCCATTTCATTTAGCCCTCGTTCTGGTGTCCTGTCCTAGTTTTGTTTGGAACATATTATTCTACCTCCTCATTTTGTCAGGGTTTCTTGTCTCTCCCATTGCATTAGATGGCTCTGCTATGCTTCCTGGCCCACAGAGTAATAGCTTTATGAAGAAGGCATTCTATGGTGCCAGATGCTCAAGACTGTTCACTCTCCAGTGGCTGGTTCTACTTTGCTGGAGCCCCAGATGTTGGCATGCAATGAGTGGGTTGCCTTCCTGTCTGTCTTCTGTAGAGGTCTAAGTCTGTGCTGGCAGTTTGCTTCAGCTGCGCATTTGTGGTCAGGGCAGAAGTCTTTGCTGGGTTTGCTGTGGGCAGGGCTGCCCTCTACCTGCCCTCCAGCCTTGGCAGGTCTGCAGGGTTAATAGGGTGGGTGGGTCGATATGCGGCTCTGCTGGGGTCATACATGTAGCACTGTTTGGACACTTGACAGGAGGAAGGAGTTCTTGGGGATGGCTCCTGCAGATGCCTCCCCAATTGGGCTGAAATGGAGCCAAGAAGGCTGGGAGAGTCTCCACCTGCCTGCCAAGCAGCAAAGTCTAACACTGCTGCTGGGCTGAGTGAGGTAGTTGGCAGTACAGGCAGGGAGGAGCTTCGGGGCTGTTTTGCAGGTGAGGGGGATGGAGCGTTTCAAGAACTTCTGAGAGTTCCTGACTTGTTGGGCTGATGGAGGACTGGGCGATATCATCTACCAGCCCTTTCTCCTAAGGAGAGAGCTCTGTCCAAACCTTGCCCCTCTGGCAGCCCTTCCACTGCTGGCAAGTTTTTCAAACTGCTGCCTCTGCTTTGGGTCTGGAGGAGCATACTCCACAAGTGGCTGGAGTCTCAGCCTCCAAGAGTGTTTACTTGTCCCTGCTAATTACTGGAACCCAATGCAATATGGGCTCATGCTCCCAGAGCCCATCTCCAGGCCCATGTGTGCAGTGCTCCTGGGCTCCTACCCACACTCTGCTCTATTCCTCTTTCTCCCGCTTGTAGGCTGGGATGGGGGGAGGACTTGGGTCTCACTTGATCATGACTCTGACTCTTTACCCTTTTCTGTATGTTTTTCTTTTCTTTCCTAGATGTAGGTGGTCTGTTCTGCAGTCTTCAGATAATTTTTAAATTTAGCTATATTTGCTGTGTTTCTATTTGTATGTGTTTCTGGGATGAGGTTTCTGCCTTGCCTTCCTACTCTTCCATCTTTTTCTTTGCCTTTGCCAGGTATTCTCTATATTTTAATTATCTGGTAAACTTCAAAAGGAGAGGGGCTGAGGATCTTTTTTCATTTCCATAGCTCTAATGCTCTAATGATTGACTGAATTACATGTCCACTAAATATTTTGTAAATAAGTGAATTCATGAAAGATTTACCTAAATCCCTCTGGGCACCAACCATGAAATTTATTTTCAACCTAAAAAAACGATTTTGGAAAATAATATCTCTTATGTAAATGCAGTTCAAGCCAGCAGATGGTCATGTTTATTCAGTGCTTAATATGGATAAGGTATTTGCTGGAAGGTTATAGCCAATGAAAAACTTGTAACTTGGCAAAGAAAATAAAGTTCTATTGAAAAATGAAGAAGGAACCCAGAAACAGCCATATCAGGTGTTATAATACTTTGGGGTAATATAAAAAGAGTACAACTTATTGTGATTTGTGATTTGAAATCTATCCCCAGACCATGTATTCTAGAATGTGTTCTAGGTTTTACCTTTCATTAAACAATGTGGGCTCTGCTTATTTAGTTTACCAGGTTGCAGAATGTGTATCAGGATGCATTAAATCTAGCATTCTCCTCATTAACTTTTCCTTGGAAAGTGGCCTGAATCTATTGGCATACTCCATGTCTTGTCCAGATTTCAGTTTTTACCTGCAATAAGGTCAAAAATCTACTTAATTGACTTACATATGTTGATTACAGAGTAACTTAAGCACCCCAATGACTTCTCTTCACTCCCTCCCTCACCTACAAATTAACTTTATCCTCCATTAAAAAAACTATGGAAGTATATTGTATAATCATAATTATACATAATTTTATGAAATATTATTGGAGCATGGTAATCAGAAACATGAAATCAAGTAAAGGAAACTTTGAGTGAGTTGAATCTTGAGGAGGGAAAAAGGAATGATCCAAAGTATAGGATAAGAAGTAGGAGTTCATAGCAAAGAGATATTAAGAAAACAATTTCATTTACAATTGCATAAAAAAGAATAAAATACCTAGGAATAAACCTAACCAAGGAAGTAAAAAACCTATATTCTGAAAACTATAAGACACTCATGAGAGAAATTAAAGAAGACAGAAATAAGTAGAAATGTATCCCATGCTCATGGATAGGAAGAACTAATATTGTCGAATGGTCATTCTGCCCAAAGCAATTTACAGATTCAATGTAATCCTATCAAAATTCCAGTAGCATTTTTTTAATGAACGATAAGAAATAGTTCTAAAATTCATATCACACTACAAAAGACCTCAAATAGCCAAAGCCATCCTGAGAAAGAAGTGCAAAGCTGGGGGATTATACTCTACTACAAAGCTACAGTAATCAAAACAGCTTGGTACTGTCACAGGAACAGATCCACAAATCAATGAAACAGAATAGAAAGCCCAGATATAAACCCATGCATCTATGCTTGATTAATATATGATGAAGGATCCACAAAATATACAATGGTGAACAGACAGCATTTTCAACACTGGTGTTGGGAAAACTGGAGAGCTACATGAAAGAGAATGAAACTGGATTATTGCCATCCATTAAGGGATTAACACAAAATATATAGAAAGCTCATATGCCTCAACACTCAAAACAAATAACCTGATTGAAAAATGGGCTGAGGACCTGAACAGACATTTCTTCAAAGAAGAAATACAAATGGCCAACAGACACATGAAAAGATGTTCCACATTGCTAATTACCAGGGAAATGCAAATCAAAATCACAGTGAGATATCTAACCAGTTAGAATGGCCACTATCCAAAAGAGAAGAAATAACATATGTTGGTGAGGATGCAGAGAAATGGAAACATTTCTACACTGTTTTGGGGAATGTAAATTGGTGCAGCTCATATGGAAAATGACATGGAGATTCCTGAGAAAACTAAAAATAGAAATACCATTTGATCCAATAATCTCACTTCTAGGAGGTCATCTGAAAGCAAACAAAATACATGAGTCAAAAAGATATATGTGCTCTTATGTTTATTACCATGCTATTTGCAATAATCAAGATATGGAAGCAACCTAAGTATCTACCTATAGATGAATGGATAAAGAAGTGGTACATATACATAACGGAATATTATTTAGCCATAAAAAGAAAGGCAATCCTACCATTTACAACAACATGGATGGAGCTAGAGGGTATTATGCTCAATGAAATAAGTCAGGTGGAGAAAGACAAATACCATATGATTTCACCTATTTGTGGAATATAAAAATGAAGCAAAACAGAATGAACAAAACAGCAGTAGATTCATAGATACTGAGAAGCGACTAGTGGTTATCAAGAAGGAGGGTTTGGAGTGGGCCAGGGGTGAGGTGGAGGGCGATAAATGTGCATAATAATTCACAATAACAATATACGCTGGTCACAGGGATGGTACTACAGCATGGAGAATATAGTCAGTGATTCTGTAACATCTTTATACATTGATAGATAGTAGCCACACTAAAGAGGGCGAAGATTTGATAATATGGGTGACTAACTTTTGAACCACTGTGTTGTGTATTTGGAAGCAATGTAAGATTGCATATCAACAATACCTTAATTTAAAAAAAAGAATATACAGAGAAGTAAACAGAATTATAATCCAGTGTGATAAATACTAAGAAAGGATAATTCTTTGGTGTAAGGTCACACAGGAAGGACATCAAACCTAGACATGGCCTAAGGACTGAACAACCCTGATCAAAGTTTGCCCTTTATCACAGTGTCCCCCAAATTTGTAAGAGACAGAAGGTCCTTTCACCTAAATTAAAACAATCTCCTTCAACTGATTTAGTTATAATTCATTCTGGTTTAGTGATTGAATAACTGTTAGGTTACTTAGTTTTTGTTGTTTTAGTTTGGTTGCTATTTATCTTGGAAAAAGATAACCGTACACATTACATAAATGACAGAGCCCTTCTTTTATGTCACTAAACTGTATAAGGAAAGTAAGTAAATTTGGACTCACAATCTTCAAGGAGGGCTTGAAAAGTTCTCTGTTAGTGAAAATAACCAGTTACTGGGTTCAGTAGTAATTAACAAAGTATGGTGAAAGAAGGTGATATCTGTTAAGATCTGTTTTATCACCTGAAAAAAGCCTCTGGAACATTCAGTTTCACCAACCTCCATCGGACCAAATATATGCAATGTCAGATGAGGTGTATAGAATCATTAAAGGGCCCTGTTGAATTTAGGATGGTAGTAAAGTATGTACTATTTACAATATAATATTTATAATATCTACATGAGGTAGATTAGTAATAAATTTCTCAACAAGTTTATACAATATATACAATTGAGTATATGAGGTATAATCTATTTACAATTATCACTAACTTTTAAAACACCAAAGAAATCTTTCTAAGCTAGGTTTTCGCAACTCTAAGTTATATTGTATGGATTGAAATCTTGGCATTCTAATGTATTTACTATATACATTTGGAAAAGTTATTTTTCTGAGAATATGTTATCATTCTTTAGAATGTAATCCACTGTAAAATAGAAATGCAAAGAATACCTTGCTTCATATGTTCATGGTATGATTGAAAGAAGATAATACATATAAATTACTTATCAAAGTTTCTGGCTGTTGACAAAAGTGCTAATACTCAGCAATACCCATTTTCTTTCCCTTTTATCTAGTAGTAATTCAAAACTATATTTTCTAACTATATAGAATATAAGTGGGATTATGTAGTCCTATTCTAAGTAATGCAGTACATACAGAAATTATGTATGTAACTTCCAAACCCTTCAATAAAAAACTCATGAAAAATCTTCAACTCTTTCTATTTATGAGGCCAGATCCATTTGAAGGTCACTAGATAAGCAAGCTTGTATCTTTGAATGAAAGCATGGAGCAGAGACCTCAGTCCACAATCCACACTGGCCTGTGATGTGGGCTAAATTAAGGATACATCTACTGAGCTTGCTTTAGGTGAGGTTTTTGGAAAATGTACTTTACTAGTGTGTGTAGATTGTGATGGGCCATACTTGGCCAGGTATTCAACATAGGGCACAAAGAGAGGGAGTTGTTAACAATCAGGTGAATAGTATTACCTGCCTTGTGAATATCATCATATTAGTTTCTTATTACTACTGTAACAAATAATCACAAATTTAGTGGCTTTAAAGAAAAACAAAATATCAGTTTTAATGGTCAGACATCTTAAAATCAAGGTGTCAGCTATTTCTTATATAAACATTCTTCAAGATAAATAATCCAGAACAAAGGGTAGTCAATATCTTGCTTTTATAAGACATGCAGAAACATAAGAGATCCATGGAGAATTCCCCCCCCACCCTAATGTGGCTGTTCTCCTGATCCATTTTTCAAGCCCTGAGCTAATAACAAATCTGGGTGATAGTGGTAGAAAGAATTATGTCCTCCCCAAAATATGTCCACATCCTAATCACAAGAGTTTGTGACTATTTTTGGTTACATGGTTAAGGATGTTGAGATGAGAAGATTATCCTACATTATCCCAATAAGTCCTATGTAGTAATAATGGTCCCATAAGATGAAGGCTTTATAGTCAGAGTCAGAGAAGGAGACATCACAGAAGCAGAAGTAGGAGAGGAAGGGAAGGTAGGAGAAAAAGAAAGACAGAGGATGAGATTTGAAGATGCTATGGTGCTAAGCTATCAGCAATGAAGATGTTATACATATTGGAGGAAGAGGCCATGAGCCAAGGAAGCAGGCAGTGGAGATTAACTAGAACAAATACCCTAAAGCGGAAGTAGCTGCTGGCTTATTAAAAATATGAGAAGACCATTGTGACTGAATCAAAATAAGTAAGGAGGCAATAAAGTAAAAAAATAAGTGGAAAGTGGAAACAAACGGGCATATCACATAGACCTTCAAAAGTCATTGTAAGAACCTCGGATTTTTATGCTAAATTAAATAGCTCCCTATCAAGGATGATTCAAGATAATTGAAGTTTTTGTTCTGAGCAAGTGAAAGTATGGTCTTGAAATGAATTGAGATAGGGAATACTACAGGTGACATAGGTTTTGTGAGAGATTAGGAATTTAGTTTTGGAAATGTTGTATTTAAGATACCTATAGTGTACATCCAAGTGGAGAAATGGATCAGTATGTTAACAATAAAGAGATATAAATTTGGGAGCCATTTACATATAGACGAGGTCTGATACCATTGGACTGGACAAGATTGCTAAAACGGTGCATGTTGAGAGATAGGTGGAAAATCAGTGTGCCCTGTACATTCTCAAATAAAAGATTGGGAGGGAAAAAAAGGAACAATGAGAATCAAAAAGAAGCAACCAGTTTTATGGGCAAGGGGGCGCATGGAGAGTGAAACATTCTAGACACCAGGTAAAGAAAGTGATACAAGGATGATGACCAACTCAGTCAACTATTTCTACAAGCTCAAGTAAGGCAAGAATTGTGAATTGGCCAGTTGGATTTATCAAACCAGATGTCTATGTGCTCACAACAAGAAGAGAAGAGGGTAAAGACTTACTGAAATAGAATCCATAAGGTTAAAAATGACGTTAGAGAGAGTTAGTGATATCTCTTTTGAGGTGTAGTGTTATAAAGGAGGACCTTGAACTGGAAGGGAGGGTAATCTGGGTAAACAGAAGCAAGAAAAGATTTGTGTGTGTGTGTTCATGTCTCTCTTGTTTTGTTTGTTTGTTTTGTTTTCTCTTCAAGTTGAAAGAAACAAGATAATATGTCTATATTTTGATTAAAGTGACCTAGCAGAGAGGTTAAACTTAATAACAGACAGGGGAAGAATTACTTTAGTTTGATCAATAAGGTAGGAAACATGGCCACTGGCTAAGGAATTAGGCTGGGAAAGAAACCAAGGTCTTAAAAGAGGGGAAAAATAGTACATAAAAATACAGAAAATAAGGTGAGTAAATGGACTAGAGATGTAGAGTATGATTGGCTAAGGCTGTAATACTTACTTCAGGTTTGTAGTCATGAGTTTAAACTGAGATCATCCGGTTTGGTTGGATTTTTTCTTTTGTTTTTTGTTTTTGTGTTTTTTTTTTTTTTTACTGTACTGAAATTCAGCTGCCTCGGCACAGATGGGAAGTAGACAGAGAGATTAATGGAAGTGAGGCTATCTATGGTTTTGACAAGAGTTTACACAAATAAAGAGAAGCCATGGAACTGAGAGAGTATGCGAGACATGATTGTACTGATTAAACATAAACAAGGCGAACATCAGGCAGATGAGTTGCGTGAGGGTTATCCAAAAGTTGGTAGGGACGTCGCATTCGAGGATTCAGTGTGATTGAAAGATTGTTGAAGACCAGGCTACAACAAGATGAGCGGGGGTAAAATAAGACACAGTGGTCAGAGGTTAGAAGCATGAAATTGAAACTATTAAAGCTTTGCAGTTATTTTTATCGATAACATTGTGAATATGATCCTGGGAGTGAGGTGCTGAGATAGAGAAAAGGACAGTATCTTTAAAGAGGACTTCAAGGAAAGGCTTGGCTGTAATGTTGGAAGATCACATGTGTAGCTGTAGAAATTGCAATAAGAGTAATATCGTCGGGCATGCATGGGGCAAAAGCTACCAAGACTTGGAGCTGTTATAGTAAAACAGATTAAAAATAAATATCATTTCCTTGTCAATTACAGATATTTACAGGACCTTGAGGAAACGGATATTATATAGAAATGTAGAATTTTAAAAGTTAATATTATATTTTAGTTTAGTGTTATTTTGCTTCCTAACTAGACTTTTGACATTAAAAAGGAAAGGTCCTGAGAGAAGAGAATCAAGTTTATCCTATAAATAGAATAATAGAAAGTGGTAATAAAAAATGAAAATCCTATTCCTTTCTGCTACAGAGACTCTATGGGGTCAGCTCCATCAGGGTAGGGAGAGACTACCTGGGGGCAAGTAACAAGCTAATAGTCTTGTGAAATGGCCGTGAGCAAGACGATTGAGTGGAAACCAAGCCAACGCCTGAATAGCACCATCCTGCATGGTGGGATGGAGAGCCCTGCGGTCCCCGGGCGGAGGACTCGTATCCGCCGCTCTCATTCAGTATGTTGAAGAGCTGCCTGTCCATCTATGGCTCTTCCTACACAGGAACCCTCTTCTGAGCCACTAGACTTGAATGAGTATATGAATTTTAAAGGTGGTGACCTTTGTTAAAAGCCAATGAGTCTCCCCACATAGAAAATAGAAGTGGAGTCCTTAATCTCAAAGGTGTCACAGACACACTAATGGGAAAGTTTCAGTACAGTGTCCCAATCCTATATCACCTGTTTCAAATATTTTGAGCCCTGATGTAAGATTAGTTTTGATAAAATCAGGCATGTGACCTAATGATAGTTTAATGCTCATTAGACTGATGAAAGAATCAGAGAAAATACCAATTTGCATTCAACTTATTTCATAATGAAATACTGCATTGAATTAGGTTTTGGAAATGATAATTCTTCTAAGTTCCAAAGGGAAAAAGAAAAGGTATCACCTTATAGCCAAACTCAAGAAAGACTGTTATTATCAAAGATAAAATGTCAACATTGATAACAATCAGAAATTAAGGCAATACACCTATAGATAGTAATGCAATTATGCATGGAGTCGCTCATTAATGGGCTTAAATATTTCTAAAATATTTTCTTAAAGATGGAAAGAGGAGGTAAGTAAAATGCCAAAAATGGCATTAAACTAGAATAACACTGTCTGGGAGCTTAAATAAGAGAATGAGTTGATCTCTGAGAAAAACAATAAAATAATTACCTGGACAAGAGCATGAAAGAGAAGAAAAAGAGATAAACTGAGATGAGGTTAATAAAGAAGACTGTGGCTTTTTATTTTTCCTACAGAGAGAAGTTTTCTACAAATTGTGGGTCCCCATCTGTTTGTGATATTAGGGAAAGTTAGATTATAGTTCAAACTAGACTGCATGACTTCTAAGCACACAATCAGTTCTAAAACATTTTTCATATATCCATTCCAGTTCATTTTCATGGTCACTATTTTGGCTCAGGTATTGATCATACAACCCCTAGCAACCAAGATCGAGTGGAATTTCTCTTTTTTCTGTATTCCTCAATACATTCTACAAACAGCATTCCTTTACTCATACAAGAAATCTTTATAAATAAATGCAGATATTTAACAGTCCACACACGGAACATGGGCCTGTCCCCACATGCAGCAAAATGAAAACCAGCATTCCTTTCTACTTGCATGGGAGAAATTAATTGTCTTTGGTCATCCAGCAAATACTTCTTTCAAAGGTCCCCAAAAAGGTTTAGCTTTTTAAATTGCTTTTTCTATTCACTGTTTTTCAATATGTATTATTCAACCAGGGAACTACCTTTCTGCTTCCCACCATTTTCCCACCAACTGGGAGTAGAAAAAGCCATAGAAAAGGTCAGGTTTCTGTTGGTAAGGTAATACTTTCAGGACAGTATCTTTTCAAAACAGATAATTTACATAATTGCCCTTGACTATGAGTTGTTTTGTCAACTACAGGAATGTTTCAGAGTTATTTTTTAGAATGAAAATCCTAAGAATTCTGGAGAAAAATTTTGAAATGAGCAAAAGGAGGTTCCAGGAACAAACACTGTGGTTTAGATTATTACTAGTTCAAAGGAAAATCTTGGGAAAGTAAAGTAGACTTACTATCAGGTTGTCATTTCTAATTGGCAGTGGAAATAATTTTAATTAATTAGGCTGAAATATATCTTCTGTCAATGATTTATGCAAATAACCAGTAAGATTAACTTTCAGGTATATTTTTTGAAATATACAATTTTGATGACAAATAGAAGCTAGCATGAACAGTCAATATTATTACCTAAATACATCTATTTTCCTGACATATGACACAATAATTAGGATATTAAATTTAGACTATGAGATATATAAAAAGATCAGAAATGTATTTTATCTTTTGAAAACACTTTTTGTAAGCTGTATAATTATCACTGTCTGCTAACAATAGTATTCCCATTTTATCCCTTGACTCTTTCTTTAAAAAAAAAAGTATGTGAAATTTATTTTAATGAAGTACACTAAGTGTAAGTGACACTATAGCTGACTCTTTTGTGATCCACAAAGTTACTATGATTAAAACATATAGCTTTCTTATTATTTAGCTTTATCCTAAAAGGGGACAACTAATACATTGGAAAGTGCACTGGTGACAAATTCCTTGTTCTTCCTTAACTAATACTTTCAATCAACTGAATTTCTCCAAGTTAAGAAAAATTAAATAAGTGGGCATCAGGAAAAAATAGTTATTATATTTGATCCATGTGGTTCTTATGATAACAAGGTAGAAAATAGTTGTCATCTGCAGTTTGGAAAAGAAGTAATTAATATAATTAATATCTTAAGTTATTCCTTAGCCATGTAATTTGTACTCTATTTATTTGAGATTTAGATTCAAAATATGTTTCAGTATTTTGCAGACATTGAATATATTTATCTATCCATAAAACTGATAGCTTTCTGTCCTAATAGTGTATACATAACTATATGTTATTGGAAACAATACTGTTATTGTGTGATAATGATGATGCCGGGGTTCTTGTTCACGAAGCCGAAGAATGAGCTTAGCAAACAGGCAAGGTAGGAGAGCAAGGTACAGGCTTTTATTTTAAAATAAAGTGATAGGACAGAGCTCTCGGCTCACGCCAGGAGGGGACAAGAGAGTCCAGTGTGCTGCGTTGTCTAGGGGTTTTATAGGCAGATGAGGATTTTTCGAGAACATGAAAAAAAGGTTTAGGGGTGTAGATCTGCTACATGTGTCTGAACACCCCGAATTAACTTAACACAAGGAATTCCTCCCCCTGAATTTCTCGCCTGGGCCTTTTAGCATGCTAAAATGAATCTTACAAGTGATTAGAATAATAACAACATGGGGTACTCTTCTTTATCTGGGGAACACCCACTGATCTTACTGAAGAATGACCCTGGAGCTTAATGTTTAACACACGAGTTTTGGTAAGGGGTTTCCTTGCTTGTAGTTACATTGCTCTGACTGTAAATATCCCACCCCGCTTTTTCCAGAGGCCCTCCCCCTACTCTGACTACACCCACAGTCCCTGTCTCAATGATGATGTTGTATTATGCAGTTGTTTCAACTTTTTCTGTTTACAGATCCTCTCCTTATTAACAGAAGTTGCAAACCTATACTGCTGTTCAAAAAAAGAGCATTCATTCAGTGTTGCTTTTACATCAGAAATGTCATGTGTAGTCAATATAATCCATAGTAACTAACAGATTATTACGTATATTTTAAAAATTTGAAACTTGTGATTTGTTGTGTCAAATCTGAAATAAATAGGAAAATAATAATTTCAGGGGTATATCAAACAAATGAAGGAGAGACTCCCATGAAAATGTAGATTAAAAAAATAGTTTCAAAGATGTAGACATTTGATTTTGTGTCATTTTTATTTTAGACATTTAACATATTGTTTCTATATATATATTAAATAAAAATAAAGGGTATGTAGTTATGCTCAGTAAGACATAAAACACTAACAGATATGAATACATAAGCAGCTACACTATCTATTCATGTTAGTGAGACAGGGACTGTGGGTGTAGTCAGAGTAGGGGGAGGGCCTCCGGAAAAAGCAGGGTGGGATATTTACAGTCAGAGCAATGTAACTACATGCAAGGAAACCCCCTACCAAAACTCTGCGTTAAACATTAAGCTCTAGGGTTGTTCATCAGTAAGATTAGTTAATGTTCCCCAGATAAAGAAGAGCAGCACATGTTTTTATTATGCTAACCATTTGTAAGATTCACTTTAGCATGCTAAAAGGCCCAGGATAAACTGGGCAACTAATTTAGCATGCAGACCCAGCTGTAACAACATAGTAAAAGGCAGGAAAGATTCCACCTTAAAGATAAGATGGTATTTTAACACCCAGGAAGTTTGGAAAGCAGGATTCTTAACTTACTCTTTAGCAAACAGACAATACCTCAGTCCACCTTGGGGGCTGGGCAGGCCGCCTTTTGATATGCCCCTAGAACAAGACAGCCAGTATCCCAGAGAGAGATGGGGTGAGAAATTCCTTGTGTTAAGTTAATTCTGGGTTTTCAGACACCACTTAGCAGGTCTACACCCCTAAACCTTTTTTTCATGTTCTCAAAAAATCCTCATCTGCCTATAAAACCCCTAGACAACGCAGCACACCGGACTCTCTTGTCTCCTCCTGGCGTGAGCCGGGAGCTCTGTCCTATCACTTTATCTCTAAATAAAAGCCTGTACCTTGCTCTCCTACCTTGCCTGTTTGCTAAGCTCATTCTTCGGCTTCGTGAACAAGAACCCCGGCATCATTAGGGTTTATCTTTTCCTGAGATTTAAATTTCAACATCTATCAGGCATCAAAATCCTTGTCCATAGCCTTCAGGACACTGTCAATAATACTCAAGCATTCTGATTAAAGTAATATACTGTTTGCTATTTGGATGCAATCTTCCTCTATGCAGAATGGAAGAAGGAATGTAGCTTCATGTCAAAAATATATTGTGGGGTACTTTTTCAAATGTAGTTGTGGCAGGCTACAGAATTGAAAAGGAAATACATTACAGACAAGGATGTTGAGTTTGTCCTCCACTGAGGCTTGAAAGCTCATAACTTTTTGATTGCTATTCTGCTAATGCTCTTTGACATTCACATATAATTTCATTGATCTTTTCATCAACCACTTACCCTCTTTTATTTTCTTTTGATATGGAAAATTTGCATATTAATGTGAGTAAAACAGTAGATGAATTATGTATTTGTAATGATAGTGAGTGAATATAATCTTTACTTTTCAAAAGTGCATTGTTGTTCAACAGTAAGAATTATTATTTATTGTGTGTTTACTATATGCTGCCAATTTAATAAACACTTATATACACTACCTCATTGTCCCATCCAGTAGAGATATTTTCCACTTAACAGGTGGGACTTAAACTGAGATTAAGAGCCGTTACAGGGTGAGTGATAAAGCTAAGATGTGAATATTAGTTTGCTTGATTCAAAAATCTATACTTTGTTATACAATCCCTCACTATATTTTTCTTTTTTTTTAGTAGTCTTATATTTTGCTATGAAGGCACATATGCAATTATTAATGAGAAATGACTGGCTTGGTATTATTTTATAAAAGGATAAAATTAAAAATGAGAAAATTTATGTTCTCAAAATTTTAGGTGAGCACAGTAACACCAAGTTCCTTTTCACTGGTTTTAAAATATCAACCTTATGCTCCAACCTAATTACCCTCTTAAAAATATATTGCTGGGATATTTTCAACATGTACAAAGAAAAAAGATGAAACCGTATAAATTACAGGCATACAGTGATTATCCCAGAATCCTAGTGCTGAAAAATGAAGTTTAAAACCAGTTAAGCTGTCACTAAGTAAGAGTTATATGCATAGCCAGGTAAAATTCTTGATAATTGCTTATAATTATCAGTGTTTGGAAAACAATTTCCTAGGCAGATGTTTCTGTATTGTCCTAAATGTTCCTGTCTCTACCGAGTGCTGAACGTTTTCTCTGGTTTATGCTCCAACATGTTAATCATTTCTAGTCTTTCAAGATGATTACCTGGGAATATTAACATACAAATGCACAGTGATTATTACACTGTTATGAATTCCTTACACTCTGCGCACTTGAAAAAATCAAATTAGTCTTTGTTAATCTGGTGTGGTGCTTTGTTCAAAAAATGAATTTACCATTAAGTCACTGGCCTTGAAAATTATGTATTAATTGGGATTGGACTATTAGAAAATTATCTCAGAAAAACACCATTTAGCATGTAATTTCTTTAAATTTGTGACGTTATAGTGAGGTTACTGGGTCATAAGCCTGTTTATGCCAATGGCATAAGTTACTGTCATTTTTATTTTTAAGAGCAGGGAATGCTTATCAAACCTCCATTGTCAAGTTTTATTTTAAACTACCTTTCAACTAAGAATTAACTATTTAGGAGTTAATTTTATGTTTTATGGCTCCTCTGCACTTTTATTTCTTATTTCTATATATTTTTCTCTGTAGCAATCAAAATTCCAAAATCTACAGAAAATGGGAAAAGGAACATATAATGATTATTCAGTTGTGTTAAGTTTATGATAGATTATAAATGGCTTTAATAAAATAAGGCTGACTTGTAAATTTAATTTTTTCTAGAATAATGGAGAATTGTGTTGTAATATTTTGAAAAAGGAAGTTAATCTTAAAGGAGTAAATACTAGTTAATTAAGAAAGAATGATAAATAATCTTAACATCTTAAAACCGTTCTCTATGAATGATTTCCTCATCACCATTAATGTCAAAACATAATCAATATAAAATGACTTAAACAGTAGAAATATAGAAGGCATCCTATGTAAACACTTCTACAAATAATACTTATTCCAAATTATTCTATGAATAAACTGATCTAAATGTTTCCAAAAGAATCTCAGTCCTTCCTAAGAAACAAAATTTAGTGCTGTTGAATCTCTTATTATTTTCATCACTGGAAAAAAAAAATTTCAATGTTCTAAAAATAAAATCTGCCTTGAAATGAAATATCACCATTGATATTTCCCTTAAGCAGTTTATAGCTTTGATAACTGATTTTCAGTTTTATAAAAGAAGCACACACACAACAATAGTTACTTCCACCCTTCCAGTCTCAGGTCAAAGTCATTATTTAACTCCTGTTTTTTTCCTCTCACACACTAACTTTATTCCATTATCAAATCCTATTGACTCCAACTTAAAACATACTCAGCTTTTATTACCACAACCATCTCACATTTTCAGTCTAAAATATTATCATTTCTTGCCCATATGACTACAATATCTTCCAGTTCTGCATACAAGGAACCTGGAAGTCATCACTCCATCCTTCCTAACAAGTAAAAAAAAAAAAAAAAAGGTCAATACACTGAAAGTCAACAGCTTTTCTTGGATATGTAAGAGAGAGAAGGACACAGGGAAAACCATGCCAAGAATTGCACTCCTTGGTATTTACCCGAAGCAACTGAAAACAATATCCACACAAAACCCTGCACAGGGATGTTCACAGCAGCTTTATTTACAGTTGCCAAACTTGGGAACAACCAAGGTGTCCTTCAGTAGGTGAATGGATAAATAAATGGTGATACAGCCAGAAAATGGACTATTATTCAGCACTAAAAAAGGGAACTATGAAGCCATAAAAAGACATGAAAGAACCTTAAGTTCATATTGCAAGGGAAAGAAATCAATCTGAAAGGCTACATACTGCATGATTCCAATTTATGACATTTTGAAAAAGGAAAAACAATGGAGACCACAAAAAAAATGGATCACTGGTCATCAGGATTTTGCAAGGTGAAAGACGTGAATTTATAGAGCACAGAGGATTTTCGGAGAAATGAAACTACTCCTTATGATACTGTGATGATATATATTATAAATATAAATGCATACATATGTCCGAACCCATAAAATGCACCACAGCAAGAGTCCGCCATAATGTAAGCTATGGGTTTTGGGTGATTTTGATGTGTCAGTGTAGATTCATCAACTGTAACAAATGCACCACTCGGGTTGGGGATATTAACAATGGGGGAATCTATGCATGTGCAGCAGGAGATTTGTGGGAAATAACTGTATTTTCCTCTTAGTTTTGCTGTCAAGTTAAGACTGCTGCAGAGAAATTAAATCTTTAATTTAAAAAAAAAGGAAAACATTGGTGTCCTTGTTTCTATCTTCATAGGAATCGAAGTATTCCTCATTGGACAACCAGAAGGTTCTTTTAAAATTGAAATAAAATTATGATAGATTTTTTAACTCAAAACCCAATAATATATACTACTAAATTAAAAGCTAAAGACATGAGAACTTCCGGGAAGATGGCAGCGTAAGCAGAGTGGTAGAAATCTCATCCCAACACTATATATATCTATGAAAATACAGCAAATACAACTATTCCTAAAAGAGAGAACAGAATACACAGGAAAGCACACAGTGTGCAGCTACACCTGAGAGGACTTGGTACCCCGCGAGGTGGGTAAGATACAGAGCCGCAACCTGGCAGGACCCGAGCACTCCCCCACCCCAGGGCACCTGCGGGAGGAGAGGATTCAGAGTCAGGAAGGAGTGGAAGTACAGGCCCACGAAATAACCAGCCCCGGTGATCTGTCCGGGGAGTGTTGACTCACATCGAGCAGTGTACTGGAGATTGGAGAGACAGAGGGTGCCGGATCTGAGCGGGGAATGTGCCAGGTTGCTTGCAGCCGGCTCCCGGGAAGGAAAAAAATAAAGAAAGAAAGAAGAAAAGCACGTGCTTTTTTCAGCGGTCTTAAAGAGACAGGAGCCCAGTGGAGGAGCTGGATCGCCCCGGCACACTCAGCCCAGAAGGCTGGGAGTCCTGGGGAGTTTTGGACCCCTCAGCTGGCGACTGGGAAAGGGTGGCCACACTTAGACTTCCCACAGAGATCAACAGTCTCCCATTCATTCCCACCCCTGCCAGAGCTATGAAGGGCCCTGCGGAGCAGCACGGCCATGGCTGTGGAATAGTGGAGCAACAGCGCCACCTACAGTATCCCCACAGAATCCACACCCAGTGGGCGTTTCTTTGTTGTTGTTTTTTCTTCTCTTTTTTCTTTTCATTTTTTTCCTTTTTTTTTTCTTTCTTCCTTTCCTTTTTCTCCATATTTTTTCTTTTTTTCTTTTTTTTCTTTTTACAGTCTTAAAGAGCCCAGCTGACATACGTGGCAACTACCTGTGACCACGTCTATAGCCATGAACAGACAGAGGAATATGATCCAGACTAAGATCAACCAGACAATCCCTGAGAAGGAGCCTGAAGGGATGGAAATGCGCAGTCTTCCTGAAAAAGAATTCAGAATAAAAGTCATAACCATGCTGACGGATCTACAGAGAAATGTGCAAGAGCTGATGGAGGAAGTAGGAAAGTGAGGAAAGATAATGCAGAAATCAGACAAGCGATTGGCAGGCTCAACAGCAGACTGGATGAGATGCAAGAGACTGTTAATGGAATAGAAATCAGAGAACAGGAATAAAGAGAAGCTGAGGCAGAGAGAGATAAAAGGATCTCTAGGAATGAAAGAACATTAAGAGAACTGTGTGACTAATCCAAACAGAACAATATTTGCATTATAGGAGTACCAGAGGAAGAAGAGAGAAAAAGGGATAGAAAGTGTCTTTGAAGAAATAATTGCTGAAAACTTTCCAACACTGGGGAAGGAAATAGTCTCGTAGTCCATGGAAGCCCACAGATCTCCCAATACAAGGGACCCAAAGAAGACAACACCAAGACACATAATAATTAAAATGGCAAAGATCAAAGATAAAGACAGAGTATTAAAGGCAGCTGGAGAGAGAAAAGATCACCTACAAAGGAAAACCCATCAGACTATCATCAGACTTCTCAAGAGAAACTTTACAGGCCAGAAGAGAATGGCATGGTATATTTAACGTAATGAAACAGAAGGGCCTCGAACCAAGAATATTGTATCCAACACACTTATCATTTAAATATGACAGAGGGATTAAACAATTTCCAAACAAAAGTTGAGAGAGTTTGCCTCTCATAAACCACCACTACAGGACATCTTTTAGGAACTGCTCTAGAGGGAAGCACCCTAAGGCTAAAAAGATGTCACCGGAGAAAATAAAATCATAGCAAAGAAAGCAGACCATCCAAATACTAACTAAAGGCAAAGAATAAAACACTTAGTATATAAAGAAAGGAGGAGGAAGAATAATAAGGGAGAGAAAGAAAGAAACATCAGACAGTGTTCACAATAACTTAAGAAGAAAGTTAAGTTAGATTCTTAGATAGTAAAGAAGCAACCCTTGAACCTTTGGTAACCACAAATCTAAAGCCAGCAATGGCAATAAGTACATATCTATCGATAATCACCCTAAATGTAAATGGACTGAATGCACCAATCAAAAGACACAGAATAACAGAATGGATAAAAAAGCAAGACCCATCTATATGCTGCTTACAAGAGACTCACCTCAAACCCAAAGATATACACAGACTAAAAGTGAAGAGATGGAAAAAGATATTTCATGCAAACAACAAAGAGAAAAAAGCAGGTGTTGCAGTACTTGTATCAGATAAAATAGACTTCAAAACGAAGAAAGTAGCAAGAGATAAAGAAGGACATTACATAATGATAAAGGGGTCAGTCCAACAAGAAGATATAACCATTATAAATATATATGTACCCAACACAGGAGCGCCAGCATATGTGAAACAAATACTAACAGAATTAAAGGAGGAAATAGACAGCAATGCATTCATTTTACGAGACTTCAACACACCATTCACTCCAAAGGACAGATCAAAAAGACAGAGAATAAGTAAAGACACAGAGGCACTGAACAACACACTAGAACAGATGGACCTAACAGACATCGACAGAACTCTGCACCCAAAAGCAGCAGGATACACATTCTTCTCAAGTGCACATGGAACATTTTCCAGAATAGACGACATACTAGGCCACAAAAGGAACCTCAGTAAATTTAAAAGTATTGAAATCCTACCAATCAACTTCTCAGATCACAAAGGTATAAAACTAGAAATAAATTTTAGAAAGAAATCAAAAAGGATCACAAATACATGGAGACTTAACAACATTCTCCTAATTAATCAATGGGTTAATGACCAAATCAAAACAGAAATCAAAGACTATATGGACACTAATGACAACAACAACACAAAGCCACAACTTCTGTGCGACGCAGCGAAGGCAGTTCTAAGAGGAAAGTATATTGCAATCCAGGCCTATTTAAAGAAGGAAGAACATTCCCAAATGAACATTCAAAAGACACAATTACTGAAATTGGAAAAAGAAGAACAAATGAGGCCCAAAATCACCATAAAGAGGGACATAATAAAGATCAGAGAAGAAATAAATAAAATTGAGAAGAATAAAACAATAGAAAAAATCAATGAAACCAAGAGCTTGTTCTTCGAAAAAATAAACAAAATAGATAAACCCCTAACCAGACTCATTAAGAGAAAAAGAGAATCCACACACATAAACAGAATCAGAAATGAGAAAGGAAAAATAACGACAGACCCCACAGAAATACAAAGAATTATAAGAGAATATTATGAGCATCTATATGCTAACAAGCTGCAAAACCTAGAAGAAATGGACAACTTCTTAGAAAAATAAAACCTTCCAAGACTCACCAAGCAAGAAACAGAAAAACTAAACAGACCAATCACCAGCAACGAAATTGAAGCGATAATAAAAAAACTACCCAAGAACAAAACCACCAGACCTGACGGATTCACCTCTGAATTCTACCAGACATATAGAGAAGAAATAACACCCATTCTCCTTAATGTTTTCCAAAACATAGAAGAGGAGGGAATACTTCCAAACTCTTTCTATGAAGTCAGCATCACTCTAATACAAAAACCGGGAAAAGACCTCACCAAAAAAGAAAATTACAGACCAATATCCTTGATTAATGTAGATGCAAAAATACTCAACAAAATATTAGCAAACCGAATTCAAAAATACATCAAGAAGATCATACACCATGATCAAGTGGGATTCATCCCAGGGATGCAAGGATGGTACAACATTTGAAAATCCATCAACATCATCCACCACATCAACAAAAAGAACAAAAACCACATGATCATCTCCATAGATGCTGAAAAAGCATTTGACAAAATTCAACATCCATTCATGATTAAAACTCTCAACAAAGTGGGTATAGATGGCAAGTACCTCAGCATAATAAAGGCCATATGTGACAAACCCACAGCTAACATCATAGTTAACAGTGAGAAGCTGAAAACTTTTCATCTAAGATCGGGAACAAGACAGGGATGCCCACTCTCTCCACTGTTATTCAACATAGTACGGGAGGTCCTAGCCACGGCAATCAGACAAAACAAAGACATACAAGGCATCCATATGGGTAAAGAAGAAGTCAAATTGTCACTATTTGCAGATTACATGATACTGTACATAAAGAACCCTAAAGAATCCACTCCAAAACTACTAGAACTAATATCTGGATTCAACAATGTTGTAGGATACAAAATTAACACACAGAAATCTGTTGCTTTCCTATACACTAATGATGAACTAACAGAAAGAGAAATCACAAAAACAATTCCATTCACAATTGCATCAAAAAGAATAAAATACCTAGGAATAAACCTAACAAAGGAAGTGAAAGACCTGTACTCTGAAAACTACAAGACACTCCTAGGAGAAATTAAAGAGGACACTAACAAATGGAAATGCATCCCATGCTCTTGGCTAGGAAGAATAAATATTGTCAAAATGGCTATACTACCTAAAGCAATCTATAGATTCAACGCAATCCCTATCAAACTACCAACAGCTTTTTTCAATGAACTTGAACAAATAATTCTAAAATTCATATGGAACCAGAAAAGACCTGGTATAGCCAAAGCAATCCTGAGAAGGAGGAATCAAACAGGGGGAATTACAATCCCTGACTTCAAGCTCTACTACAAAGCCACAGTAATCAAGACAATTTGGTACTGGCACAAAAACAGATCCACAGACCAGTGGAACAGAATAGAAAATCCAAACATTAACCCAAACATATACAGTCAATTAATATTTGATAAAGGAGCCTTGGATTTACAATGGGGAGATGACAGCCTCTTCAGCCACTGGTATTGGAAAAACTGGACAGCTACACATAAGAGAATGAAACTGAACTACTGTCTAGCCCCATACACAAAGGTAA
>JAQQAC010006877.1:2714796-2950562 GCA_029783875.1 Phataginus tricuspis | reverse complement strand
ATAGATGCTGAAAAAGCATTTGACAAAATTCAACATCCATTCATGATTAAAACTCTCAACAAAGTGGGTATAGATGGCAAGTACCTCAGCATAATAAAGGCCATATGTGACAAACCCACAGCTAACATCATAGTTAACAGTGAGAAGCTGAAAACTTTTCATCTAAGATCGGGAACAAGACAGGGATGCCCACTCTCTCCACTGTTATTCAACATAGTACTAGAGGTCCTAGCCACAGCAATCAGACAAAACAAAGACATACAAGGCATCCAGATTGGTAAAGAAGAAGTCAAATTGTCACTATTTGCAGATTACATGATACTGTACATAAAGAACCCTAAAGAATCCACTCCAAAACTACTAGAACTAATATCTGGATTCAACAATGTTGTAGGATACAAAATTAACACACAGAAATCTGTTGCTTTCCTATACACTAATGATGAACTAACAGAAAGAGAAATCACAAAAACAATTCCATTCACAATTGCATCAAAAAGAATAAAATACCTAGGAATAAACCTAACAAAGGAAGTGAAAGACCTGTACTCTGAAAACTACAAGACACTCCTAGGAGAAATTAAAGAGGACACTAACAAATGGAAATGCATCCCATGCTCTTGGCTAGGAAGAATAAATATTGTCAAAATGGCTATACTACCTAAAGCAATCTATAGATTCAACGCAATCCCTATCAAACTACCAACAGCTTTTTTCAATGAACTTGAACAAATAATTCTAAAATTCATATGGAACCAGAAAAGACCTGGTATAGCCAAAGCAATCCTGAGAAGGAGGAATCAAACAGGGGGAATTACAATCCCTGACTTCAAGCTCTACTACAAAGCCACAGTAATCAAGACAATTTGGTACTGGCACAAAAACAGACCCACAGACCAGTGGAACAGAATAGAAAATCCAAACATTAACCCAAACATATACAGTCAATTAATATTTGATAAAGGAGCCTTGGATTTACAATGGGGAGATGACAGCCTCTTCAGCCACTGGTATTGGAAAAACTGGACAGCTACACGTAAGAGAATGAAACTGAACTACTGTCTAGCCCCATACACAAAGGTAAACTCAAGGTGGATCAAAGACCTGAATGTAAGTCATGAAACCATAAAACTCTTAGAAAAAAACATAGGCAAAAATCTCTTGGACATAAACATGAGCAACTTCTTCATGAACATATCTCCCTGGGCAAGGGAAACAAAAGCAAAAATGAACAAGTGGGGCTATATCAAGCTGAAAATTTCTGTACAGCAAAGGACACCATCAGTAGAACAAAAAGACATCATACAGTATGGGAAAATATATTCATAAATGATGTATCTGATAAGGGGTTGACATCCAAAATATATAAAGAACTCACGCACCTTAACAAACAAAAAGCAAATAATCCAATTAAGAAATGGGCAGAGGACATGAATAGACACTTCTCTAAAGAAGAAATTCTGATGGCCAACAGGCACATGAAAAGATGTTCCACATCACTAATCATCAGAGAAATGCAGAATAAAACCACAATGAGATATCACCTCACACCAGTGAGGATGGCCAACATCCAAAACACGAACAGCAACAAATGTTGGCGAGGATGTGGAGAAAGGGGAACCGTCCTACGCTGCTGGTCGGAATGCAAATTAGTTCAACCATTGTGGAAAGTAGTATGGAGGTTCCTCAAAAAACTCAAAATAGAAATACCATTTGACCCAGTAATTCCACTCCTAGGAATTTACCCTAAGAATGCAGTAGCCCAGTTTGAAAAAGACAGATGCACCCCTATTTTTATCGCAGCACTATTTACAATAGCCAAGAAATGGAAGCAGCCTAAGTGTCCATCAGTAGATGAATGGATTAAGAAGATGTGGTACATATACACAATGGCATATTATTCAGCCATAAGAAGAAAACAAATCCTGCCATTTGCAACATGGATGGAGCTAGTGGGTATTATGCTCAGTGAAATAAGCCAAGCCGAATAAGACAAGTATCAAATGATTTCACTTATATGTGGAGTATAAGAACAAAGAAAAAAACTGAAGGAACAAAACAGCAGCAGACTCACAGAACCCAAGAATGGACCAATAGTTACCAAAGGGAAAGGGACTGGGGAAGATGGGTGGGAAGGGAGGGAGAAGAGGGAAAAAGGGGCATTAAGATTAGCAGATGTAATGTTGGGGGGCACGGGGAGGGCTGTACAACTCAGAGAAGACAAGTAGTGATTCTATAGCATCTCACTACACTGATGGACAGTGACTGTAATGGGGTTGGTGGGGGGGATCTGATGAAGGGGGTAGTTTAATAACCATAATATTGCACATGTAATTGTAGAATGATGATTCCAAAATAAATTGTAAAAAAAAAAAAAGCTAAAGACATAACATGCCTCAGTAGGTCCTACATGTTCTGTGCCTCCCCATTCCCCTACTCTCTGACTTCATCTCCTCCCCAGCTCCAACCTCTCACTCACTTTATCTCTGCCATGTTGGCCTGGGTGGTTTCAGGAATCCACTAGGCATGCTTCTGCCATAGATCCTGGCACTTCTGCTTCTGCTGGGAAATGTTTATCTCAGATACGCAGAATGTGTATTTTCTCACTTCTTTCAAATGTTTGCTGAGATACCACTTTCTCAATGACTTTTCTTTTTAAAATTGCTTCGACACAAAACCCATATCCCTTTTGCCCCTTTTTGCTTTGTATTTTCTATTATAGTACCTCTTAAAATACCATGTAAATCAGTCACAATTTTTGTGTCTGTTTCCCTTCTAATATAACATAAACCTTGCTTTTTGTACTCCTGTATACCCACACCCCTACAGAAGTACCTGTCTCCTAATAGGCAGGCACTCAGTGGATATTTGCTGAATAAAATATCAGTAACAGATGAAAAATTTAATTAAAATAAAACATAACCAAGATATCAAAAGTTAATAAAATACCTTAGGACATGCTTTAAATATATGTATTTCTGTTAAACCTGCAACGATTTTTCAAGGATCAGTAGGGATAAAAAGCAGCATAGTAAATGCAAAGCATGAGAAATAAAAGACCTCAGTTCTCTCACAAAACATATTGCCTTCGAAATAAATACTAAAATGGCCTTATTCATTTTACATAATATGACAAAGCAGAAAGTAATACAATTAGTAAATGAAATGACATGTCAATTAAAAAGAAATAGAGACAAGGTTCAGAAATTTAGATTTATCCATAAGATCTTCAGAACAGTATCTGGCCAGGAAGTGTGCTTACATATATACAAGCATAAAACTATAGCCTTCACCTCGGTGTTGAATTGTGTAATACTGCATCAGAAAGTCAAATGCAGAAAGTCAAAAGGAATTAACCTTCAAAGGAAAAATTAATTTCCTATGCTTACATAGGAAGCTATGAATTTCATAGTCACAAAAATATTATGATTTCTTATTTATAATGAACCTAACTAAGCCTTTGAGGCTTCCTCCATGCTGACGATGAGAAGCAGATCAGCAAACCCGAGGTAGCTTTGTTATTAATGGTATGAACTCTTTGAAAAATTGTTTGGTTCATGTCTCTTCTCATGACTATCTGCCTTCTCCTTCCTTGGTCCGGAGGTGTGACCTAATTCATGCGTTGGGCTGTTATATCTAATCCTGGAATAAGGACCTGACGAGTCAGCCGGTCTTTGGTGGTCTTCAGTCCACACTGGCATCACTGAAATGTGCTCATTTCATTGGGTTTTGGCATTTGTTGGTCGCGGTCATCGCTATTCGTCACCAGTCATCACTACTCCTCCTGTTCTTTAAACCGAGTTACTGTTTTTTTGCAAGTTTGCCTTCAAGGGGACACAGGACTTTACCACTTGAGTGTCAAATTTTGAAACAGGATATAAGAGAGGTTTCCTTAATTGACAATTGAGCTTTTAAAATTTATCTTTATTCACTTTATCTAGAATAGGCATATGAGGTATTCTGGAACACAGACTTCTTTTAATTAATTTACAATAAATAATAAGCACATTGACCCTATTTGCCCAGGTTTTATCCTGCTGCAACATGATGGAAACCAAATCAGGGCTTGTCCCATAGGAGGAGCTTGGCAATCATAGGTGATGGATGGAGAACAACAGATGTTCTCTGCTTATGGACAGGAAACAGAAACAGCAGCCCTCTCGCCCTCCAAAGAATAGAAATGGGAAATGTGTTTCATTGAGATGGACAGAAAGGATTCTGGGTTCTCAGCTTAATAAAAAATAAATAAATACATTTTTGCAAGGCCCAAATAAACCCCAGATATCTTTTACTACCTGTGGATGTTTTTATCTTTCTAACACCTTGACTGTAACCTAGGCACCTAGTTTCAACTGTAACCACATGGCTTTCTTGGACCAGAGCAATTAACTAGACAAATGGCTGTATATAATTCTAATGATACTTAAAGAGTAAGATGTTCCGGGGGAAAGGAAAACAAATAGTCTTTATCTTTATGTTATATGCATTTCCATGGCTCAGGAAGCCAAGACTTTTTATAGGAGCACTGAAATATGCAGGGAGTTTTAGTTTCCTCTGACAGAGATTTCAGCCAGTCTGGCATCCCACTCTGGTGGAAGCTGTTCTAGGAGGATTCAAGACAGGAGGTAAAGGGCGAGGCCCTCTGTTCTCAGATTCCCACAAACCTTACCTGCGGCCCATTTTTGAGCAAGTTCCTTTCCAGCACAGAGCAAATATCCCAGCTCCAATTCTACTCTTACTTTCTAGTCTTTCAGCTGATGAAAACTGAGTTTCTTTGGGGGCAGAAACTAGCCTGTATACTTAGGCATTCTTGAACTCCTTTATTATCTAAATAAATAGTTCATATTCTAGCTATGATTTATGGAATGTCAAAACACCTTTTCTCTAAAGTGCAAGATTTCTGCGATTGAAAGCGTTTTTCAAAACTGTTACTCATTACTTTGAGTTTAAAAACATGTCTTTTAAGAATAAAGGCAGGGACTAAATCAATTATCATCTAAGAATTGTATCCAACTCCATTTACTTTAACAATCTGTTAAATAGAATTAATGAGGCCCCCACATACAATGTGGGACTTAACTTCATGCTAAAAATTAAATAAGTATGCTAAACACTATTTAAGAAATTTTTATTAAGCAGCTACTCTGTATAATAGTGCTAGTGAATAAAACACAGAAAGATTACTGCCTTCATCAAAATTGCATTTTAGCTAGGAGACAGAAAATAAACAGCATAAATAAATAAAAATATTCAGTGTGATAGATAACAAGTGGAATGAAGAAAAAAAGGCAACAGGGAAGATGGGAAGGGTTCTTTGGGAGATGGAAGCAATTTACATTAGGACGCTCGAGGCAGCCCTCACTGAAAGGGACATTTGACTTGAAGGGAGAAAGGAAGAGGGTCATGTCTAGGTGACATATCTAGGTGAAGACATACCTAGTCACATAGCTACATAAAGAACATTTCTATCAGTTACTGGATTTTAAAGTAACAGAGTAAAAACCTGTGAAAAATTACCTAGGATAGTAAGAATTTAAATCTAATAACTGTTGCATGAATGATACTGACCACTGCCTCCACTCTTCTACCAAGTTTCAGAGAGAACTCTCTAGGGTCTTTGCCTTCTTTAGCAAAGAAGAAGGCAGGCAAGAAGGGAGGATGAAGATGGTGGAGAATCAAAAACAGAAAAACAGGACCAAATTTTTTAATCACAGTGAAAAAGGGCAACGGATCGCCCCAAAGCACATATGAAAGAAGGAGAGGTTTAGCTGATAAAGCCAGAGCAGCTGGTTGTAACAGGCTACTTAGGCCATTTCATTAACCTCACAGTAACATATCCCTGAAGATTTTATTATTGATCTTTTTGAACACACCATACTGTGCTATGTTGAAATTTTACTGGGCTTATATCAAAGCAATAGATATATTTTAATTTATAGCTACATGAAGAATTTACTGGAAAAAAAGAGTACTTTCCCCCTATTGTAGAAAAGTCAAATTAAGGCTTGTTGAATTTAAGTTAAGCCATTGTGTGATTGTGCGTGTGTGTGTGTGTGTGTTGTGTATGCATGCGTATATATAAAATTTATGATCTGCAATAAAACAAGGTCTAATCACAAGACAAAAAATTATTTCCACTCCCCTTGATGATTCAGTAGCTTAAGTATCAGGAAGTGATTCTTTCAATATCTTTTCAATACCTATAATTATATACAGCAAACCAACATACCCTTCCCTGACCCCATACTCAAAGCTTTGGTTCTTCTCCTGATTTTCGGTTCAAGGAGAAAAGTGTGAAGTGACTTGGGATAGAGATGGCAACAGCAACAAAAGATGAACTGCTCTCCTCTCCAGTTTGTATAAAATTAAAAGCTAGAAGAAATGTTGACATTTACCTAACCTAATTCCTTTTTAAAATCCTTTTTTCTGAAATCAGAACCAGAAGTCATAAAGGTCCTAAGGTTGCACAGCAAATTAGTGGCAGTCAGACTAGAACCTACATTTTCTGATTCTATCATATGTGTTCTTTCCATTGTGTCATGCTAACTACTCAAGAAAAAGGAATATTTTGGTTATTTGAATTTACAATGTTGCCTTCCTAAGCAAGATACAGTAATTGGGCCAATACTTATAATTTCTCTTAGTTTTAGGAAGAAATCATTCAATGAACAATGACACCTCTTTTCATATAACAGCAGGTGGTCCCACATAATTTCCAGGATCCAGAACAAAATGAAAATGCATGGTCACTTGCTCCAAAAAATTATGACTTTCAAGATGAAGACAGCGGAGCATGAAACTAACCATGCATCCATTGCGAGCTCAGGGTCCTGTTTAATGGCACAGTTCACATACCCCTGAAGCTGACCATGTATAACAGCACTGGGGAAAGGATCAGAAAGAAGCAAGCATATATTTGATGAGAAGAGTTGATCAAAAGTTTGAAGGAGTTTCAGAGGGAGTCACCAATGAGATCTGGTAAGTGGACAACTACAGTTTATCTGTGTGCATCAGTCAGAATCAATGTGGTCAATGTCTTCTAGATTCACCAATGACTCTGAAGATATGCTGAGGCGGCCAATTAAACCGACTCTCTCCCAGGAGGAACTGATGGGTCTGTATTTGCTCTCATCCATATCCATCCAGCAAGAAAGAGTGCACAGAACTTGAGAGTATCCTGGTGCCCTGAGAGCAGTGTTAAGAGACAGGTATAGGTAATTGTTGACAATTCCTATTTTGCCTACTATATTTATTACATTTTTTAAAACAGAGTTTCTGGACAGGAAGGCATAATTCAGGCCACACCAATTATCTTCAAGACTATGAAATAGGTTTTTATTTGTTTTGCTAATTTTAGGTATTACTTAGAATAAGTATTGGGGGAAAAAAAACAAGCATCAAAAATGTCAGCAATAGTGCTGCAATAGTATGCTCTTCAAAGAAAATTTCCTCATGCTATTTATATTTTCTATGATTTTATTGTTTTATATGAATAGTGCTCTAGCCAGTAGAGAAAGTGAAAGGATATTATAATGAAAGTAAGAATGTCTTGTTGTTAACATTCTTGATGCCATATCTCCTCTAAGATTTTCCTTACAGATATTTTTTTTCATCACTTTTGGGGTCCTCATTTCTGACCATCTTATATAGGGAAAACTGGTAGATTCTGTTCCAAGAAGCCATTCATTAAATAATGTAAATATGAATGCACCATAAGAGAGCACAAATAATGAGAGATTTAGCCACTATTGTCTTGGTTTTTACACATAGGTATACACTGAGGAAACAGTACTGAATTTTTAAAGGAACTTGAGACATTACAGTGCCTGGACAAAGCTGCATAACAACTATTATTTTCACCTGTGTAAATGACTTAGCTTCTGCAGACATAACAGTAAGTGGATTTAGAACCTTTTAATTATCATTAAAGTAATCCAGAAAGCAAGTTCTCTAAGGAATACACCTTACATTTTTGAGTTGCAGAGCAATTTTATTATCTTATTTATAAATCACGCTCTACACCCACTAATTAACATATTCTCATAAACACAAAACCACTCCAAAATAATTTAAAGCATGGTCCATTCTCCAGAATGTCAAATGTAAATTCCTTTTTGAAAAGATCATGAAAATGACCTGTTGCTGCTCAAGTTTAACTAAGTTTATTAGACCTTTTAATTAAGGGAGAATACATCTTGACAGAATCTTCATATTCACAGAGAAGGGAGAGGTTAGGAGAATATGTAAGTGTAGAGAAAGTGAAGGCTCCTATGGCCAGGATTCTCACCTGGCCCTGGTAGGTTTGCTCACTACACACGTGTGGCCAATACATTGTTACTGACTCTATGTAAAGAGCTCGGCCCAGTACTCTGGGTGACAGGACGGCATGGCTCCAAGGCTATAGGAGAGCAGAGACGAGACTGGAGTGGTGGGAGCATTGAGGACAGAGACTGGGACGGCCTTTGAGGGGTGAAAGGGAAGGGGGAATAGAGAGGCCTAGACGACGGCAGAGGGGCCCAGAGGCAGAGACTGGCTTACTGCATACAGACTCGCTCTGAGTGGATGGGATTCTAGTGACTGACCTGCCACCATGGGAATGAAGTTGGGTAAAACCCTTTTACCCCAGGAACGTTCCATTGTCATTTCTTTGGTCTCATTGAATCCGTATTGGTCTCGTTCAGGTCACTTGGCCACCCATTGGCAAGACACTTATTTAGTAGGGTCAGATGGAGTATGTCAGGAGATTACATGCATAAGATTTTGCAGTTTGGCTCAAGGCACAGAACTGTTTGAGCTTGACCAATGTTTGTGACGTTATAGTTTAGAATTGATAAGTGTAGTGAAGTTAGCAGCTCTTAATATATAGGCTGTTGTTTGTTTGAGTAGGTGAACAATCTACTGTTCTGATGGAAGAGGTTTTTGCCCAGATTAGTGAACTACTTGGAAGTATGGCTTGACTCTTACAGTATTATTAAGATAACTGAATTAGCTGAATAATTTGGTCTCCAAGACAGTTTTAAGTGTTACAGTATTGTTTTCAAGAGTTAAAAATATAACTCTCATACATTAAGAGAATGATAATTTATTATTTTATTCAACTTATTGTTAATGAACTAGTAAGATGGTGATGCCAAAAGCATTTAAAGAACCAGAATATATAGTCCACTGTGAAAAGACTATTCTTTTTAAAAGAATAGTATGAAAAGGTTGCTAGGTTGGATGCAGACCTAGTTCATGGTTATAGACACTGGAGTTATGTCTTCTACCAAAAAGAAATTTATGTTTACACGCAATTTTACAGTGACTGGACTTTAATTACATAGCAAATAACAGGTAAATTCTCCTAAAGAGATGAATAATTTTTAGGTGGGCTTGCTAAAACTGCCATAATACTCTTTTTTGATATTCATAGGTTTTTTATAGTTTTTCATAACAGTTTCCCCATTTCGATCATTATATAACCTCAAACAGTACTTGATTTAACAAAAAGATTGGTCTCATTTTGTTTTATTCAGAATGTTTACAACTAAAGGTATTAACTAACTATGTAAACTTCCTTGAACACAAATTATTGAGCAACTTTTAAGGCCACAAAATTAATTTCTATTCTGAACTTTCATTAAGAAATACAAGTTTGGACAATTTAAAACCATCTATTATTTCACCTGCAGTACTTGTTGGTTTTGTAGAATTTCTGTCTACTCAAGGTTCCCAAAATATACTGAGGTTTTTGATTTGCCAGAAAGTGAGGCCATGTTCCTAGGTAGCAGGTCAGTTTTCCTAGATTTTTTTTTCACGCATTGCTTTTCATACACATAAGATATAATCCTTGTTATTTAATAGTGTGTTTTTCAGTTCTGATTCAATGAGATTTATTCTCAAATATGACATGTATTATGTCTTGGTAGTATAACTAATATTAGTTAAATAAGGTGAAGGGACAGATTCTTATTGAACGTATACAGACAATTACATTGCCATAAAAATTAAGGAAACAGTAAAATATTTGTTTCTGAAATTTGAAGTCAAACACAGTAGATCATCAGCAAAGGAATGATTAACTCAATGGCTGTAAAGCAAATATTCCCTGAAATTCTGTATCCTGTAATTCTTCTAACGGTATTGTTTTGTGATTTTGTTTTTCTCTCCTAAGGCCAACTCACTTTTTATCATAAAAAAAAAGCCAAAATGTTAAAGGGCAAATTCAATTGGATTGACTCAATTGTACAAGAAAAGCAGGAAGTTAACTTAATGATTAACTTCCCATTGCAGTTGAAGTTGAACTTGAATATTTCTTTGAGTTGCCTACAGGTATATAGTTTTGTAAAAGATTGGATTTGTAACCAGCTGTGAGTTTTCAAGACAAATGTTTTGGGTTAAATGAATTAGCAAATACCTTCAGCCAGACAGCTTAATGTATGTGTCTAGGAAGACTGCAGCACATTTAATCCATCGTTTCTCTCTACTACAATTTGCTTGTTTCATTACACCTGACTTTTCTTTTTGGAAGAAAAAGATGCACTTTTGAATTATATGCAATGACTCAATAAAAGTTTTAATGATTTATGACTGTTATACCTTATAGACCTCAAATCTAAATGAGATAATCCCCATAATTTTTGTTAAATGTTTATTCTCAGTCTATTTCAATGTTTCACGTCAAATTAACTACATATGCTTATGTGATTTTTATGTAACCTATCCAAAATAGATTTAGTAGTTATGTATAGTAAAATATAGCCACTAACTTTCCAAAGTCGTGACTGTTTCTCAAATTAATGATATTTTATACTCTCCCCCATCCATTTCTTTGTGTTTGAATAGAGTGACAGAATTTTAAAACCAAACTACTTTATAAATCTTAAAACCCAAAGCAT
Organism: Phataginus tricuspis; assembly: GCA_029783875.1. Taxonomy (NCBI): domain Eukaryota; kingdom Metazoa; phylum Chordata; class Mammalia; order Pholidota; family Manidae; genus Phataginus; species Phataginus tricuspis. The sequence continues at coordinate 2,939,685 of JAQQAC010006877.1, read as the reverse complement.
TTCATCTACATATGAGGGAATAAGAACCAGGAGTTTATGTGATTTGTTCAAGATTCTAGACATAGTGGGTAGGAACTTCAGCCAGTGATCCAAGACTCTTAATCCAATGTTCCTGCCACTCTATCATTCTGCTATAATGGAAAGATTAAGCTCAAAAATCTACTCAGGTACATTCATAGAGGGTATCTTGGTATCATGTGTAATTAGTTTAAGAGCCATTCTGTGAGTCTGATAAAGCAATTAAATGAAAGTGGACTTGATTTTTCACACCGTCCTATATTGTAGGTGCTAGTCACCTGCAGCTACTGAGCACTTGAAACGTGTCTTTCCCAAGCTGAGATGTGCCGTAAGTGTAAAATATTCCCTAAAATTTGAGGGCTTAAGAAAAAGAAAATAATGTAAAGAAACTCATTAGTAATTTTATAATGATTATATAATGTAAATAATGTTCTGGATATATGGGCTTAAATAAAATGTACTAAAAATATAAAATTAAATTAATTTAACCTGTTTCTTTCTACTTTCAAAGTGTCTAACAGAACCTTAAAAATTGCATATGATATTCATATTATTTATCTATGGGATAGCACTGCTATGAAGGGATTTTGAGTCCAAATTGATAAATTTAATTCTGTTGACCTCTTAAGACTATGTCTTTATGTCCAACTAAATTAAAGCTTCTATTAAATAACTTCTTTAGGAGGGATGGCCAATTAGTATCCACTTTTATAAACAGTTTTTGTCTGAAATAAAGGACTTGATGTAGCATTAATATTTACCTTGGTATTTAACTGTTCATATTCAATCTCTTGCATTCTGTTACATCCCTTACGGGAAATGTCTAAGAGTCATTTGTTTTGTGGCTTGCATTACTTATGTAAGAGATCACAGACTGCGGATAGTTCATGTGAACCTGTGAGCGGCTGCAACCAGAATGCAGAGAAGCTGGTTAAAGATGACATCGAGCAAGTGTCAAAACATTTTGACTCAACACAGTAAAAGAAAGGAATTTTGGCTCAGATTTTAATTTAAATGTTACTGTTTTGCAGGTAAAAAGAGTGGAATGAAATCTCTCTCCTATTGCAGTAACAAGGCCAGAGCAAAAAGAGGTTAACAAAACCACAGATATTGAATACCCACACGGAGGTATCCATAAACACAGAGGCTGCTCCCAGGGCTGGGAGGCAATTTCCCATCGAGCTCTCGTGTTTCTGTACATCTTCTAAGCAAAGGCACTGGCCACTTTTGTTCTAACTACCTTTCAGACTATTTGTATAGTGAACAGTTTAGAAGATGCCGATAGAGTCTCCCTCTGGAGCAAAGGACGAGCATCTGTACTGCTGATTAGATTCAAGTTCCCTAAGATCAGGGTTACTATCCTGTGAGTGCAGGTCCCATTTTATCCCCACAACGATGCCTTGTGAAGACTTGCACTTGGGGACTCACATAAGGAAATGCTGATACATTGGCTAATGTTACTGCTCTGAGTGATAAACGCCCATGTTTCTGACCCAGTATTCTCTCATTTTCTTCCAGAATCTATGAAACTGTTTGGCAGATTAATTGTTAGCTTGCAAAGAGTAAATTCAGACCCTTCAAGGTTATTTGCAGGGAGTTAGTACACATATAGTATATATATGCTAATTTGTTTTTTAAGTTAGTATTGAAGAACTTAATATGTCAAATACATGTGCTTAAAAAAATTCTGTACTTTAACAAAGACTCAGCAACTTTTTCCAAAACTCATGAAGAACTTTTACAACATGACAACATCTGAGCACAGGTTGGACTAACATATGACTATAACCAAGGAAACAAAATGAAACAAAAAAAACTGCCATAGAATTGAACAAATTCAACGAAAATTCAGGTAAGAATTGAATAGAGATCTTTCTTTTAGCAACATTGGCAAAGACCTCCAAATCTCTCCCAAATGAAATATTTAAAATCCATGCCAAATCTTTAACCATGATAATTTTATTCAACAGTTAACTGAATAGTAAGTATGTAATATATATTCATACACTTAAATATAATTATATAGCACATGTAAGTATATATTAAATAAACATGTATGCTTATATATTAAACTATATAATAAAAAGCACACATATGCATACTTACACATTTTATATATTAAAATCATGTGATAATATGAACTCTATCATTCAAATAAGTATTTCTGTTATATCTGTTACTATATTTGAGTCCTGAGATAAAGGACTTTTATGAATATGTTTAAAGAGAGATATGTGAATTATGAGAACCTCAAGTGAACATTACAGTCAAAGTTCTGGTACACATAAAAGGGAAAATAGTAACACTTTTTATAGATAAGAAACTGTCCTTATGTAGTATCCAGTATATCTCACATGAAATGACAACTAATAAAATATGTCTATGTTAGCTGTGCTAAGCATTCATTACTAAAAAAAAACAAAAAACAAAAAACCCTATCTCAGTGACTTAATGCAGTCAGAAATATTTCTCACTCACTCTCAGTTCAATGGCATTTGGACTTTGGAAGACTATACTTCACAGTTACTCAGAGATCAAAACTCACTTTTGTACCTTCTAGAAGACCTTGCAGTGATCCACTAGATCATTTGCATCTTGCCATCAAACGAGAAAAGTGAGAAAATCTGGGAGATTAGTGAGCAATTTTACATGTCTAGGAGTCAGGCCTAAAACTGGTATCCACCACTTCTAACAATGCATTGGCCACAACTCTGTTGTGGGTCTCCAAGGGACAGCAGAAAGCCTGAGAAATATCCAGCAAGGTGCCAAGGAGGAAGAGAATGCAGCCACTCCCAAATACTAACTAGATATATCAGCAGTGTCCTAGAAGGCAGGGAGGAGTAAAATAGAATACGCTATGGTAACAAATTTGAGAAAGAAATTCTAGTCTCATTCACGCTATCACTACTTACCCTCACATTCTTTGCACTAAAATGTTTCAAGTTAGTTCCCCTTTGATAACATTCTAGTTTCCTAACATGTGTTACCTTTCTTCCTCTTTCAGCTTCCAAGAATAGAGAGGAAGATTCAGAACTGAAACTGCTCACGTGTGATTGTTCGAAACGATTCAAGGCAATTGTTTATATGCCTTGGTTTATATGATTGCCACTCTGGTTTATATGGTTGCTCTAGAATAGTTAGCAGATCAGAACCTAAAATACAGAAAAATTCAGTATTAATTCATTATTACCATTAAGACAAAATAACAAAAGGCAAAGGATGGATTGTTTTCAACTCTGTGACTCAATGTATGTATAAAATAATGTTTATAAAAGATTCATGGGAACCAGAAAGTCACGATAGTTCCAAAAAAAGTTTTATAATAATTCCACAGAAAAGTTTATTCCTTTGTATTGTTTTGTTTTTTTAAAAAACAATGGCTAGTTTTTACATTAAAATATTTTGCGAGCCAAAAGGGTTTCGTCTGTATTCATTTGCTCTCAAAATATGTTCACATTTGATTAAATTTGAGAAAGCAAATGTTTGAAACATTGTAGAATGAGAGATACTACAGAAATTCTCAGATACATAAACTCATTTTTTAAAATATCAGAGTCGGTGGTTTTATTTTATTTTGATTTATCAACCGAGAAAAAATATTTTACATTTGAAGTAGTTTAGCTATGGAGAAATGATATATAAACTGCTTCTTTTGCATTTATTTATGATGCAAAATATAAAACCACCATGCAAAATAAATTTTAATAGAATTTGTGTTTCCTATCATTCATTTATTGTAGGCAGCAGTGTGAAATTTAGACAGGCAGATGGAAAAAGTGTTTATGTAGGACAGCATATGTAGGAGACAGGAAATTCATGATTAAAAGCAAAACAGGAAGCAGTAATTTATATAAGCTTGTACAAAACCACTGAGGGTCAACGGACCACTGAACAGTGGTCAAGTAACATGCAAAAGGTCATTTTAAGATTTTTTTCCATATTTTCTTCTCTAATGATAAAATTGCATTGTTTTAATAGTGATTAAGTATTCATTGTACATAAGGCAATGAAGCTGAAATTTTTTGCTTTATTATTAGTATTTGAGTGTAAAACTAAACCACAGCAACCGTGAAATTGTCAGAAGAGATTAAATTTATCAGGTATAGATTATAAAAACTACCAGATAATGACTCATTTCAAGAATAAGGTACTGAAAGCAGTTGGTATTAAGAAGGAACTTTGAATTCTTGGAAAAAGTTATGCCTGTGAAGTACTGCATGTGTATAGAGAATTATAGAAATGTTTTTAGATATTAATTATGGCCAGTATAATAAATATGTCCTTATTTGTTCTTATAACTATCTAAGCAAGATCACAGTAAATCTCAATTTTCAAATTCAAGCCATAACTACGTACAGTTAGTTTGTTTTGGGGAAACAAATTACTGAATGAAATTTACAATGAATGGAAATTACAAAGGTACTTTTGCATATGCCTCTGTGTGAAAAATATTTTTATAAACCAAAAGGGCTCTAATTTTCCCCTCAACTTGAATAAACATTACATAGGTTTCTTTCTGACTACAGTCCCCCGACCTCCCTTTTATTAGAGCCTTTACCTTAGAAAACCTGTCATTAAAAATTCTTCCTCCATTCCATGAGATATAAACCTACAACCCAAGAACCTGGAAGTCATACCTTTGAAATGTAATCATCAAGATAGGGCCCCCATCTCCCAGTATATGTAGGAGGGTAGGACACTTTATAAGTCAATTAGAAAACACAGATGACCTTATCACATGAACCACCCTCCATCCCTAATGGACTCCAGTACTTTTCATTAGCTTACTCCATTCTTTAAAAATATTCTTGCCTATTATTTCAGTGGAATTGAGTTCAGTTTCTCTCCCCTATTGCAAGAGTCTTGACCTCTATTGCAATAGTCTTGAATAAAGTTTTTTTTTTACCTGTTTAACTCTGGTGAAATTTTTCTTTGACATTTCACATAATATCCTCAAGAAAATTTCAGTATTAATTCATTGTTCCCAAATTCTCTTCCTGCTGTATTTCCTCCCAGAATTAAAATATACCAATCGGCCACACTAATGATTGTTCTCAAAAAAAAAAAGATGAAATGGATAACAAAAGGCAACTGCTATAGTTTATGTTTTCCACCTATTCTAAAAATCATTGAAAATGAGTTAAATTTCCTTTGTATGTGTCTTTTAGAATCCCATACTGTTCTGTTCGGATTGCTTTTGAGTTTAATTTATAGTCAGAAGAAATTAAATTTAACAGGTTTAGCTTATAAAAAAATACCAGACAACTGGACTCAAATCGATAATAAGCTATTGAAAGCTGTTGGTATTAAGAATGAATTTTGAATTCTTGAAAGAAGTCATTCCTATGAATTAATGCATATGTATATAGAAATATAACACAGTTCACAATGAGTTCAGTATGAGAATCCCATACTGGAATATTGTTCACTAAAGCCTTATTTTTAACACCACTATTGGCAAAAAATCTCTAAGGATTGTTGAAATTATGTGTTAGTAGAAAAAAACTAAAATTCACAATATATATAGTACATGAGCAGAATTTAACTTAATAGAGTTTTAAGTAAAGAAGAAAAGTTACAGCTTCACATAGTGTCTGTAACTAAACATCAAGATAAGGTAAAGTAAAAGTGACATGCTTGATTGTTTATTACAGAGGTAAAACTAACAATTGTCTGAAGAACCATCCAGCATGCAATCTGCTGGTGAGAAGCCCAGAGCCACCTGATAGGATAGATGTAACTAATTCTTCCCCCAGTTTTATATGAACTTTTATTTTGAACAAGTCTAATCAAGATTTTTCTCCATAACTTTCTAAGTTTCTAGAACCACGATAAGGTTTTCTACACTGTGAGATAAAAGAGTAATAAAAAGTAAAGGTTTTAGTAAATTAGGCATTGACTTTGCTTAATTATAAAGGATTTCAAAAAGAAAAGGAAATAAAATAACCATAAAGTCAATGACTACTTAATTAAAAAATGCTAGAAGAGTTTTAACTCCTTGTATAAAGTGACTATTTTCTCAGGTTTTCAGATGATAAAAGCAGTAGTAGTTCTTTGTTCTGGGCCACTAAGTATTGATTGCCATGTGTCTGACTACAAGAGCTGTTTCAGGATGTCATTAAAAGGCAGATAACAAGTAGGCTATTAACAGACAATCTCTGGGACAAGCAACATTCTAGGCAAATTCAACCTAAATCAGAAAAATGCACAACCACAGGAAAATCGTCAAGAAAACACACTATTCAAATACAGTATTCTAGCATTACAGAGTAAGGAGAATGAATGAACTACTACTACAATGATGTGATGGATCTCACAAGCATCATACTAAGACAAAACAAACCAATTGAAAAGGGTCCATTTTGTTCTGAATAGATATGCAGCCATAGTTTCAGCAAAAACATGTATAAGAATGTTCATAGCAGCACAGTTCACAAGAATCAACATCTGAAATCTACAAAATGTCAATCAACATCAGAATTGATAAACAAATTATGCTATATCCATTGCAATGAAATACTAGGTAATAATGAGAATGAATGCAACTATGGCTAGATACAGAGTACTGAGAGAAAGGAGCCAGACACAAAGGAGTATACACTGCGTGCTTCTGTGTATATATAGTCAAAAAAGGGCAGAATTATTCTGTCATGAAGGAAATCAGTATAGTGGTTACCTTTTGGAGGAATCACCCAAACAATCCAAAACGGAAAGAAAACAGAAAATACTGTTTTCTGTCTTGGTCTGTGGACTGGTCACATAAGTGAATTTACTTTGTGAAAATTTATTAAGCTGAACTGATGACATATACACTTTTATGGGGGTTTTTGAGTGTTTTCTTTTAAGTACACCTCAAATATATAATACCCCCATCCTTTTATTATACATTTTTAGAGTAATTTTAACTTGTAGAGATATGTCCTTTCACAAAGCCAAATGTGTTATACAAATAAGTTTAAAAATACAAATTGAATTCAATTTGGACAGTTTTGTCATTGAAGAAAAATTACTGTTCACTTGGACTCTGTAATTTTTAAAGATGACAAAATAGAGACAGACAAAGCAATAGTTAAAATACTTGTTTTTAACTCATCAAAAATATACCTAAGAGATTTTTGAGGCTGTTCCTTTAGTAACATAATTTCTCTATTTGAAACTATTATTGAATATTATATTTAGAAATCCTAATTATTGACTGCTTCTCTTGTGCCTTTAAAGTGTAAACAAGCATTATAAATATCTAATTTCTCTTCACATCTTTAGGCCATATATTTAAGTAAGCATTGGGGCAAAGACTGTAATTAGTTTCTGTCTGACACAGATACCAGTGCTGTATGTGTACTAGACTGCAAATTCCCTGAGGGTTGATATGCATCTTACTCAATAGCTGTCTCTAAAGCTTACTTAGTTCACAATAGATAGTATGTATCTACTAAAAGCCTACTGAAAGAATGAACATGCTAAATGATGAAAAACTTGATAAATCTTTGCGAATCCCTTCACCAGCTGAGGATATAAAATTATAGGATCTATCTCCAATATTTCTAAATGGGAAGGTTTCAATGGTTTGGGGTAAAAGACGATTGTTTATTATATTAGAAGTTGCATTATCAGTTACTGATAAGGTTAGAAAGGGTTGATATTTCCAAGACCCTCTGTAAGAAGAATATTTGGGACCCCAGCCAGTAAAATTAGTTCTGATTAATATCACTTTTCTGAGTATTTATAGTCCTAACAGTCTTACCTTTTTATTGAGCCCATAGAGAGATGCATGTCACTCACTAGTTTATTTTCTATGTTCAATGACACCTGTTTATTTTCTTGAAGATAGGTATAGATATATGTAACCAGAGAAGTAACCATTTGAATAAAATATTTTTATTTTATTCCTTTAAAACAAAAGGGGTATTTCTAGTTTTATAGGGCAAAGACATGGACACAAATCACAAGACACTGAGTAAACCTTAAACATTTCATTTTACTTAGAAAATAAAGTAGAAAGATCATTGATAGTTTCCTGAAATCAGATTATTCTAGAGGCATGAATAACTGCATTTCCAGGGGCATGAGCTGTAATTATTTTACCTTTAAAAATATGTTAGTCTCAACAACTTTTGCAAAACCCCTGTAAGAAAACGATGTAGAAACTGTATTAGTTATTTACATTTGAAAATTTGTTAAAACTGCTAATACAATTCATAAGTAATAGTGGAAATGCTACAGTGTCTTCAGACAGTGTGCTCTTGCCGCTCAAAGTACAGGTTAGATATTCAACCTTATTAGTATCATGGAAACCAGTATATGATGACCACCAGTTGCCAGATAGTTTCATCTGCACTGAGAGCACCTGGGCTTCATGGTAATAGATTCTGAAAAACATGCTCTTGAGGTAAACCTGTCTTGCAGACACTGTGTTCTGAATTCTTGAGTCTGCAAGTGAAATATCAATGCAATCCACCATGGCTGAACATTTCTCTGTATACATGAAATGAATAAAAAAATTTCTGAATTTGTTTTTTCTACAATATTTTGTGAACAACATGCAATTGAAATCTACACCTTTGAATCAAGGGACAGTGATACAGTGTTACATGCTAATTTGTTTTCTTGGATCAAGTCACTTTTGTTTTAATAAAGAGATGCCAGCAAACATTCCAATTTGAAAATCCATATGATTAGTGGTGCCTGATCCAATCTTTTTCATCTTCCCATGAAATACATGAAGGCAACTAAAACAGAGGGCTTCACAAAATTATGAGCTGTCTTCTGTCAATGAACTTTTTTGTCAGAAATAATATTTGTCTTTACTGTGAGAATGGGTTGATTTGAATCACCAAAGAAAAGTATTTGGCAGCACAGAGCTATGAATGTTCTAGTAAACAAAATTGTATAAGCTATGTTGCAGTTAGAGGTAGAAGATAAAGTACTCCTAAAAATACTTTCTGAACAAAACATTAGCTTTTTTTTATGTATTTTGACCACAGGTCTTCACATTTCTTTGTTCTTGCTATAGCAAAGTAATACCCAGTGGGGCCCTTAAAATATCAATAATAAATCTCACTGTTTGAATTTTATATAACCAGTGGAAGTGTTTTCTCTTTTCTTCCCTAGATTACATGTTTACACTTGCACAAGCCGCTTGAGAAGTTACGCTTTCCTCCAATTCAGATTGAAAATGTCAAGAGACTGTGTTAGTTGTCAACTGAAAACAACAGCATTGCTTTAGTCTCAAGTTAGTCAGGGATCATAAATAACACCTGAAAAATGCAAATCAATGAAAATGTAGTTAGAAAAATATGTGAAAAGGGATATTTGTTTTGAAAATGTGCACATATCTCTATTGGTCTCAACACCACTTAGAGAGAATATCCTGCAATGGTTTAGAATGTAAGTTTTGGAGGTAGTGCAGCTGTGTGCAAATCTTGAGATTGTGTCCAACTGATGAGCTATTTGATTTACTAATCCTCAATTTTATTATATATATTTAAAGAAAATATTTTCAGTTTCTATAAGAAATAAATGTGATAATTGGTATAAAGCATTTAGTCCAAAGCACATAGTTAAGCACACAATAAATGCGAGCTATTTTTACTCTTAGCACTAGTAGAACCAAAACAAAACTATAATACTTAAATATATTTGGGGTTTGACAGGAATTTTCAGTTGTAATTTTATGATTCTATATCAAATGGATTTCTTTTTCCCTCCATTATATTTCTCAATCATTGAACTCCACTCTTCAATTAAGAAAAAGTTCAAGTGTTACCTTCCTTAAAATAATATATGTTTACAGCAAAAAAAAGATTTTTACATTAAATCAAAAATTTTAAATATGAAATTTGAATCGAAAGTTTTTTTCTTTCTCCGGAATTTGGAGATGGTAACTTATCATAAATTTTGAGAAGACAACCTCCAGATGTAAATCTGTTCTTCTTGAATCTTCTCCCAGGCATCATAAATTAGTTATATTCAAAATTTTTGCACAGAGGACACAGTTTTTCACTTTCCCTAAAATAAGTTATCTCATATTTCTTAAAAAGAAGTATAATAATTATCACTAGAACCTAGGCAGATAGAAAACTATTTTCCCTATAGGTCAGTAAGAGAAGGAAGACAGAGGAACACAAGCAACAGACAGGAGGGTGGTTTTTCATCTCTCTAAGCCTTGTGAAAAAGTGTATGAAATTTCTGTTTTGTTCAAAGGATGGAATTATGACTCTTAACATCCTTTGAAAAATAACATCTGATATTTTTTAAGTCCTGATATACTTAGTAGACTCATAGCAGAGAATGCTCCTCACACCACTCCTATATTTCAGATTCTGGCTTTCTCTGTTCCAGAAGGTGCTCAACTATCTTTCATATAAATTTCCAATGAGGCATTAAAAAGTCCTATCAGCGTATCACTACATATCCACCTTCAACAAAGCAATAGGACTACAGAATAATTTTGTTTATTCACTCTTCTATTTTTTTGAAGCATCATCCTTTACATAAGGGATACAACTTAGACTTCATTTAAAAAATAAATCATATGTATTATCTTAAAAATAGGTTGGTGGGGGAGAAAGAAAGAAAAAGAGGAGAGTGAGAAAGAGAGAAAGAGATGATGGGAGGATGGGGAAATTTCGAGCAAAACTAAAGACAGACTCTTATTATTTGCCTTTTTAGTTAAATATTCACCAAACTAAATAATCATAGAATAGCTAATGTACCCTATTTAAGATGAAAATTCATAGTATTGAAAGGTAGGTTACATTGTAAAATGAGTTTGGGACAGACAGGCCTAGCTGTGATATTATATTTACTAACTATGACAGTGGGAAAGTTTCTTAAACTCTGTCCAGGATATTTAAAAAAACACAAAAAATTAAAACTACACACTTCTGAGAAGTACCTTGCCTTAATGCCTGGGTTATCTAAAACATATTTCTGATTTGTGGTCTGTAGGGCGAACATTGTACATGGGTTTTTACCTCTAAATAGTTTTATGAAATATCTTATGCCTAAGTAATGATCAAAGAAATACTTGGGCTGTCAATTTCTGTATGTACTAATCTTGTAGACTGTAGCTATTGACAGCGTGACTTACATCCTTTGTTAGAAAGTGTATATAACCTTGTAAGAAAGCTCTCCTCTCTGGAGCATGTTTCTTCTTCAGAATGACTGTGTTTCCCAGGCTGCTGTCCTAAATCTGGGCTCAAATAAAACTCTAATAACTCTCTTCCGGAATGTTACTCTTGGGTTTTCTTTTCATTGACAACTCACTGAGCTTCATTTGTCTCATAGTTAAAACAGAGTTAAACCCATTTCTGAAGTTTTATGTAGGAATTAAATTATACACAAGTGAAAATTACACTGTAGGGTGGTAAATAATACAATTACCGATGTTGACCACAAACAGTTTTAATGTCTTTTAAACAAACAAAATGTTGTCTAACTGAATATCCATCCTCCCCTAAAAGACTGATTACCAAATACTGTACAAATACAATTGTATTTGTTACTGAAAAGCGAAATTGAGAGTTTGTTTTCTTAACTCCCTTCTTTCCTTAGATACAATAACTTTACAAACGGTTCATTATTGTTTACATGACCCAGTGATTTAATATGCATCTAGTTTTTGCTGTGTTGGTAATTGAGGAACTGGAATGCAGGGATGTTATATTTTGATGTTAGAGTTCTGTTTCCTTCTGCCTAAATCATTTCCAGCTTTCAAGGTAAATGAGTAGGAAGAAATATTTGCTTGCTTAAATCAGTAGAAAACCATTCAACGAACATAGTAATCTACAATTGATTTGGAAATATATAATAATAAACATTTTAGGCAGGGGTCTGTGAGAGAAGAAAAAGATTAAACTAATTTGCAAACAGCCCCAAATCAATTCTGTTATCAATCAATCAAAGGCTGAATAAAATTACTGTTCCCTGTAATTCCCTATTAAAGAAGAGACATTCTGAAGATTATAAATCAGAAAATATAAAAATCTTTATTAAGACCATACAATAAAAAAGAGTGCAATGAAATTTTAAAAAATAATGACTGGACAATGGGATGATGCCTAAAATGATCAAGGCAGATCCAAACAACCTGCAAAGACTCATAGACACTGAGAAGGGACTGGTGGTTGCCATGGGGGAGGGGCTAGTGTGGGTGGGTGGGGTGGCTGAGGGGGGATAAAGAGGCACAAAATCTCAATTTTAATATAAATTGGTCACCGAGATGGACGTGCAGCACAGAGAATAGTCAATGGTGCTGTAACATCTTCCCACATTGACGATAGTAACTGCACTACGGAGCATGAAGATTTAATAATATGGGTAGCTGTTGAATCACTGTGCTGTATACTTCAAACCAATATAATATTATAAGTCAACTATACTTCATCAAGAAATAAATTTAAAATTAAAAAAGTAAATAAAATGAGCTCTTCCTGGATGAATGAAGCAAGTGAATAAAAGAATAAAAGATGCAATAGATACAATAAGGACAGTGAGAAAAAAGAAAAAATCAACCTGCAATGTGAGAATGTAAAACGTATACATATTTGTCAAATATAAATATATCTTTCTGCTAGAACAATTCATTAGTATTGTGGTTCTGCCCTATTTTTGATGGATTTACTTGTATTTGTTTTCACTCTTTAGTGAACTTAAATTTCCCTTTTTCAGGGAGAGCAGGAGAAAAGGAGACACCAGTTTAAAGCATACTACAGGGCTTCTGATTTTGGGACAAGATGATCTAGATGCATTTCTCTCTAACCATGACTATTATATAGAGAGCAAACATAAGAAATCGTTGAACAGTGGCAAAAAAGAAAGCAGATTGACTGGGGCCTCAGTATGAAAGAACAACATAGTGGTAAACTGCCTTACTTTTCTTTCTGTAGACTTGGTACTGGAGAAGTCACTATCCTGGAAACCCCAGACCAAAGAAAATCCAAGAAAAGGCTCTCTCTTTAATTACTTAAGGAATCTCCATTTTGCTTCCCTTGCAACAGATATAGCACCCTACTTCTGGGTAATTATCCAAAAGAATTGAAATCGGGCTCTTGAATGGACTCCCATGCCCAGTGTAGCACTATTCACAATAGCCAAGATGTGGAAACAACCTAAATATCCATTGACAGATGAATGGATAAAGAGAATGTAATTACAAATATTAAAATGTGATTTTAAATATGACATACATATATCATATATAAAGATGAATGTTATTCAGTCTTTAAAAATGAAGAAAATTCTACAATATACAACAACATGGACATTATGCTAAGTGAAATAAGCCAGTCACAGAAAGGCAAACACTGAATCGTTCCACCTACCAGAAATATAAAATAATCAAACTCACAGAAATAGAGAGTACAAGAATGGCTGACGAGGGCTAGAGGGAGAGGGAAATGGGGAATTGCTAATCAATAAGCATGAATTTTAGTTAATCAAGATGAGTAAGTTCTAGAGATTTATTCTAACATTGTACCTATAATTAACAATATTGTACTGCACACTTAAACATTTTTAAGACAGTAAGTAGATCTCATGTTAACTAATCTTACCATAAAGAAAAGTTTTTAATGAAAAAATAATTTTTTAAAAAGAAAAGGCTTCACCTTCTAGAAAAAGACCAGAAAAAGAACAGATTAGCAAGACAAAATCTTTTTAGACAATAACCACCCTACTTCAGCCCTACGTGCTAGATAAAACAGGGAGTACACCTTCACATCTTTCTTCAAAGGCTCTTACCCCTTCACTGGGATGATGCTAAAAGTCAGATAAACCCAACTGGGGACCTGGGACTTCATTTCTGCCAGACAGGAAAGAGCCTGGCCCACAAAGTGCTGATGGAGGCCATGTGGATGCCGTAGCAAGGCATCCCTCTTCCCTTAGCTGTGGTGGTGTCAGCAGAGATAGATCTAGCGGAGAGTTTGAACTTTCACTCCCACCCAGCTGTATGGAGGCACCTTCCCAGCCCTCTGAAATGTCAACATAAGCTGAGTGGGCAACTTGGACTTCTAGTCCCACAAAGTAGTAGTAAAGCACCAACCTCTTTACCTAACCAGTGTGGTGCCAGTAGCAGATTTCAATAAGATTCAGAGTTTCTTAATATAGTCCCCACAACATACAGGCTATTACTGAAAAGCACTCATCTTAGCAAGAACCAGAAAACCTCAACTTGAACAATGAGATTCAGGTAACAGGGATGTCGCACATTAAAGCAGCCATCATAAAAATAGGTTATCTAGCAAGTTTAAGTACACTTATCAAAAATAAATTTTTAAAAAGCCTCAATAATGAAATAGAGTATTTCAGGGGGGGAAAAAGGAGACCTAAACAAGAACCAAATAGAAATTTGGAAGTAAAAGATGCAATAACCAAAATTTAAAAATTCATAGGATGGGATCAACAGCAGAATGAAGATGACAGAGGAATCATTAAACTTGAAAGCAGAATAGAAATTATAATTCTTATCACCAGAAAAGAAACAATCTGAAAATAATTGAACAGAGTATCAGGTCCCTGTGAGACTATAACGAAAGATTTAACATTATCAATGAAGTCCAGGAAGGAAAAGAGAACAGCGTGAGGCTCAAAATTTGAGGCAAAAATGGCTAGAAATTTGCCAAATTTGACAAAAGATAAATCTACATATTGAAGAAGTTGAGGGTATCAAAACAAGTTTAACTAAAAAATAATGATAATGATTCATGCTGAGATGCAATAATGAATCACATAACCTATATACATAAATATGGCAACTTAAGTGAAATGGAAGACTTAACACAGTGAAGATAATTCTCCCCAAAATGATATATTTTAATACAATTCCAATCAAAATTTCAGTGTATCTGTATATACAGGCAAACTTATTCTAAATTTATATGAAAATGCAAAGAAATTAAAGTTAAAAAATTTTGAAAAAGAATGAAGCAGAAGAAATCAGCAAACCTCAATTTAAGACTTATTAAATACCTATAATAATCAATATTTTCTTGGTATTATCAAAGGATTGATACATGGATCAATGGAAAAGAATGGAGGACTCAGACTGTGGAACACAACTTAGCAATAAAAAGAAACCAATTATTGATATATACAATAACTTACATAGATTTTAAAGTTGGTTCAGTTTGTTCAATTGAAGCCAATTTGCCAAGTTCACACATCACAAACCACTGACAAAGGTTAGGTAAGGTGGAGCGGAAGGGGAAGAAGGTGACTAAAAAAGAATAGCACAAAAGATCTTTGTGGTGATGGACTAGTTCTGTGTCTGATACTATATGACAATTTTGAATATTTATGTACATATGTGATAAAACTGCATGGAAATACACTCACACACATCATACCAATGCCAATTTCCTGGTTTGATGTTCTATAATTATGTAAGATATAATCAGTAAGAGAAATTGTGAAGGTACATATTCATGGGACCCCTCTCTACTATCACTGCAACTGCCTACGAATCTGTAATTTTCTCAAAATAAAAATTTAAGAAATATTTCGAACAAAATATTGAGGATTTTTTCAATTCTTTTCATTTTTGAAATTTCTAAAATTTTCTAAGATTTGCAAATATATTTTCTTCACTCAAGAGTAAATCTCGAACATAATGAACATTTTTCTACTCCATAATATATTGTGACTTACTACCCTTCAGTCAAAATTTGGGAATGCGAGTTAAGAATCAAGATTCTATGTTTGTATATGAACTAAGAAAACACTGATATTAATCTTATTCAACCTTACACATTTAGTAAAGACTTCAGGGGTTTAAGCGTTAAAAAGACAAATTTCTCAGAAGCTGCACCTGGGGAAAAAATGTCAGTATTTTCTTTTTAAATTTATTTTGGCTGAGAAGATATGTCACTCATTTGAAATGTACTGAGGATTAACTATGGCCAAGCACCTGTAGAGAATGCCCATTTTGCTTTCAGAGGTTGCAGTGCTCTTTAATTACCAGTTAGATCAAGGTGGTGATAGTGTTGTCCAGTTTGTCTAAATCTTTATCATTGTTTTATTTATTTATATTCTTTGGTCTAATTCTCTCAACTGTTGAGAGAGGGGTGTCAAATTTTTCTAATATGATTTCTGAATTGTTTATCACTCCCTTTAATTCTGCTAATTCTTGTTTCCTGTAATTTGAAGGAATGCTATTAGAAAAATATTATAATTGGTATGTCTTACTAAAGGACCCTCTTATTCTAATGAAGCATCACTATTTCTGGTGATAATACCACTCTGGAAGTCTATATTATGTCATATTAAAATCGCTACTACTGCCTTGTTATACTTTACATGTTTATGGCAAATATTTTTCCACCCATATATATTCAACCTATCTGCATGTTTATATTTAAAAAGCATATTTCAAAGATAGCTTATAACTGAGTTTTACTTTTATATATTCCAATAATCTCTGACTTTTAATTGGAATGTTTACTGTATTAACATTCAGTGTATTTATTGATATGTTTGGACTTATGTTTACCACTTTCAAAAATTTTGTTTTTGAATACCCCTTTGTATTTTGTTTACTTAGTCTTGCTTTCTTTTGGATTATTGTTTTTATTCAGTATGATAATTTATAGGAACGTTAAATAACTCAAAAAACTGTATGTCAGGTATCACTGATTTCAAATTAGGGTTAAGTTTACTCATTCATTCTTTTTGAAAACATTTCATATGTTTTCATATTCCCAGATTTAAGTGGAAATAATTTACATGATACTGCACTTCTTCAAAGTATAAAATTTATTCAAATTCCCATTAAATTTCCCAAAGTGCCCCTCTCTAATATCATGTCAACTGTCTGCTTGTCTTTAATGCTCTTACATACTTGATTTACTGTCAAAACCTGTATAAGTGAATATATTGGACTCTTATTTTAAACCAACTGGATTCAAACTCTAGCTTTATAATTAACTAGCTTTAAACATGTTATTCACATTACATGGCCTTTTTTGTCTAGTTTCCTTCTCTGATTTACAGACCAGAGTATCGTTGTAGAAAACATAATCCATTCAAAATTTAAGAAGAAAGCAACCCATTACAGAGTTTCAAGTAACATAAAGAAGTATTCGAGAACTGGAGAGCTTAATCTGACCTATCAGGAAAGCCTCCTGAGAAAGCCTGTGATGCCGGCAAGGGAGCTGATCCTCCTGTTGACCTAAGAACCATGCTGCATCTTTCACAAGCAAGAAAGCAGGCTTTAAATCAGAAAGCAGTCACTGTGGCTACTTGGCAACATTCTGCTTAGAAACTATTTGGGCTTTAGAACCACTAATAGAGCTTTCTCAGAAGAAAATTAAAAAACACCTTGCTGAGAGGAGAAAATGATGCTGGCGTGAATAGGGTGGTGGAAATCTTCTCCAAAAACCGTGTATATTTTGAAAATACAGCAATTGCAATTATTCCTAAAACAGTGACCAGAAGATACAGTACACCAGCCAGGCTACATTTGCGAGAACCCGACATTTCACAAAAAGGGTAAGGTGCAGAGCCGTGACCCGGTGGGACCCGATCACTCCCCCAACACCAGCTCACCGGCGGGAGGAAATAAATCAGAGTAGGGAGGTAGTGGAAGCACAGGACTGCTAAATAACCAGCCCTAGTAATCTACCCCTGGAGCACAGACACACATTGCATGGTGCTCTGGGTATTAGAGGACTAGAAAAGCAAAATCCAAGACTAGGACTGCAAACAGGTTTCCCACCCTGGGACAAAAGAAAAGTAGGTACTTTAAAAGTCTTAAAAGGACAAGGGTTTAACAGGTGGACAAAATCGTCCTGGCACACTCAACCCAGCAGGATGGGAACTTTAAAGAATTTCAGGTGCCCTAATCCCTTGGTTGGCAATGCAGCAACGAGGCCCCTCACCATGATAAGCTACCTGCTCTTCCTTCCTCCCAGCTAGCACTACAAGCAAACTGGCTGACCCGCCATTGCTGCAGAACAGCCAGTGAACAGTCCCACCTACAGTAACCACACAGCTTAACACAGAGGCTTCTTCTTGGGCACAGCTAACTGGACCAGACCCAGAGGTTGCTCCCTGCACACTGTTGACTGGCACAAACAGTGATCACAGGTGCAGAGTCCAGAAGGCATGGAAGGGCTCTGATCTCATGGCAGAACACGCGCCACTTGCATGCAACCCCTGCAAATGCCCTAGGCCATCCCAGGGCTGCCCCAAACACGGCAGCTTAGGGGATTAACCCAGAGACTGCTCCCTGCACACGGCTGACTGGCATAGACAGTGGAGGAAGGTGAAGAGTCCAGGAGGCACAAAGGTGCTTTCTTCTTGTGGCAGAACATGCGCTGTTGGCCTGCATCTGCCGTCAGTGCCCTAGGCCATCCTGAGGGCTGCCCCACCCAAGGCAGTTTAGGGAATTAACCCAGAGGCTGCTCCCTGTGTGCAGTTAACTGGCACAGAGAGTGGAGACAGGCAAGGTGAACAGCAAGCAGGTTTGGACTTAGTTCTCCCAGCTGACACACGTGTCACTCACCAGCAAACACTCCCATTGCCATGAAAAGGCAGAAGAACCTTGTTCAGCCCAAAATCTGTCAAACACCAGAGAGAGGGCTTGGTGAGACTGAAATCACAAATCTTCCTGAAAAACAATTCAAAATGAAAGTCATAAGCATGCTGATGGAGCTACAGAGAAATATTCAAGAGCTATGAGATGAATTCTGGAGGGAGATAACAGAAATAAAACAATCAATGGAAGGATTTAAGAGCTGACTGGTTGAGGTGGAAGAGACTGTTAATGAAATAGAAATCAGAGAACAGGAATACAGAGAAGCTGAGGCAGAGAAACATACAAGGATCTCTAGGAATGAAAGAATATTAAGAGAACTGTGTGACCAATCCAAACAGAACAATATTCGCATTATAGGGGTACCAGAAGAAGAAGACAGAGAAAAAGTGAGAGAAATTGTCTTTGAAGAAATAATTGCTGAAAACTTCCCCAATCTGGGGAAGGAAATAGTCTCTCAGACCATGGAAGTCCACAGATCTCCCAACCAATGGGACCCAAGGAGGACAACACCAAGACATATAATAATTAAAAAGGCAAAGATCAAAGACAAGGACAGAGTACTAAAAGCAGCCAGAAAGAGAAAAAAGATCACCTACAAAGGAAAATCCATGAGGCTATCATGAGACTTCTCAGCAGAAACCTTACAGGTTAGAAGGGAGTGGCATGATATATTCAATGCAATGAAACAGAAGGGCCTTGAACCAGGAATACTGTGTCCAGCAAGATTATCATTTATATTTGAAGGAGGGATTAAACAATTCCCACATAAGAAAAAGTTGAGGGAATTTACCTCCCTCAAACAATCTCTACAATGTATTTTAAAGGGACTGCTCTAGATGGAAGTATGCCTAAGGCTAAATAGCTGTCACCACAGAAAACTAAACCATAGCTAAGAAAGTAGACCAACCAAATACTAACTAAAAGCAAAATAAAATCAGCTATCCACAAAATCAGTTCAGAGAAACACAAAGAGTACAGAATAAAGCACCTAACATATAAAGAGTGGAGGAGGAAAAAAAAGAAGGGAAAGAAATAAAGAATCAGCAGATTGTGTTTATAATAGTGTAATAAGTGAGTTAATTTAGACAGTTTGATAGTAAAGAAGCTGCCCTTTAACTTTCGTAAACCATGAATCCAAAGCCTGCAATGGCAATAAGTACATATCTATCGATAATCACCCTAAATGTAAATGAACTGAATGCACCAATCAAAAGACACAGAGTGACTGAATGGATAAAAAAGCAAAACCAATCTATATGTTGCCTACAAGCGACTCACTTCAAACACAAAGAGATACACAGACTGAAAGTGAAGGGATGGAAAAAGATATTTCATGTAAACAACCAGGAGAAAAAAGCAGGTGTTGCAGTACTTTCATCAGACAAAATAAACTTCAAAACAAAGAAAGTAACAAGAGACAAAGAAGGACATTACATAATGATAAAGGGGATGGTCCAACAAGAGGATATAACCATTATAAATATATATGCACTGAACACAGGAGTACCTACATATGTGAAACAAATACTAACAGAATTAAAGGGGGAAATAGAATGCAATGCATTCATTTTAGGAGACTTCAACACACTACTCACTCCAAAGGACAGATCAATCAGACAGAAAATAAGTAAGGACACAGAGGCACTGAACAACACATTAGAACAGATGGACCTAAAAGACATCTACAGAACTCTACACCCAAAACCAGCAGGATACACATTCTTCTCAAGTGCACACAGAACATTTTCCAGAAAAGAACACATAGTAGGCCACAAAAAGAGCCTCAGTCAATTAAAAAAGATTGAAATTGTACCAACCAACATCTCAGATCACAAAGGTACAAAACTAGAAATAAATTGTACAAAGAAAACAAAAAGGCTCACAAACACATGGAGGCTTAACAACATGGTCCTAAATAATCAAAAGATAAATGACCAAATTAAAACAGAGATCGAGCAATATATGGAAACAAAGGCAAACAACTTAGATTGGATATATATATTGGCTAAAAGAGCCATCCTATCTCGTGGGCTCAGAATTGTATAATATAAAATGGTTTTAAATAAAAACTAATATACGTATTTACCCTTACTCATATTCATGATCTTATTTAATGAGTCGATGTGGAATTAATATATAAATCAAGCATAGAAATCAAATGTACAATCATATATGATTTGATTATTTTTCCTGTAATTCCTGAGAAGTGGTAAAGAACAGAACAAGACCAAAACAGTTTCTGTGACCTAATTGCCCTTGCTATTGTTTCAATACCAAGTAAGACATCACACACCAGGGGATTTGAGACTGCCAAGGATTAAGTTTAGAGTTAGTTGATGGTTGTCTGTTAAGTCCCCCACACAGAATTCTATTGTTGTTAACATGTATTTGCTCAATAAATATGAAGGGTGCCCTCTCAGCACTTCTTTTGCACTGTTAAGCCTTGAGTCCCCTGGCTGGTCCTTTCAGATATTCGATAATTCATCATGTCTCCTTCCTTATCTGCGGGTCAGAAGCAGGAAGGGACCGACAAGTGGCGCCCAAACAGGGACACTGAAACTCAGAGCCGGGAAGCTCCGTAGATCATCCATCCTGTAAGACTCCCAGGAAAGCATATGTAGGGATAGGGTCGACATATCAGGGATACTATAATGGGCCAACATGAAACTGAAGCAGATAAACTGGAGGATTACTTAAAATTTCTCCATGCCCTCCTAAAAGCCTCAGGAGTGAAAACTTCTAACAAAGACTTTGCTTAACTTCACAGATATATTAAAAAACATTGTTACTGGTTGCCGCCACAGGAACCCTCAGACCAGCTGATTGGAGTAATGTATTAAGAGATTTCAAAAAGGCTCACAGACAGGGAAACATTATCCTTGTACCTGTTTGGGTGGATCAATGGCCCCTCACACATTAGTTCAAGAAACAACTGGCAGCCTTGCACACATTAGTTCAAGAACAGCTTCAGCTAAGTAGATTAGAATTTTCCACGGGCCTGTGGAATTCCCCTGTATTCGTTATAAAAATGAAGTCCGGAAAATGGAGACGCTTACATGACTGAAGATAAATTACTGCAATCCTCAAACCTACAGGTCCTTTACAGCAAGGCCTCCCTTCTCCAGCTATGAATCCGAAAGACTGGGACATGGCTTTCATTGATCTTAAAGATTGTTTTTTTACAATTCCTTTAGCTTTGGCAGATAGGGAAAATTTTGCTTTTACTGTACCCTCCTTAAATTTTCAAGCTCCTTCAGAAAGATTCCAATAGAAAGTACTTCCTCAAGGAATGTTAAATAGCCCTACAATCCGTCAAAATTATGTGCACAGGGCTCTCTTGTACCTTTTTGGCATAAGCCATGAGCTCTGTCTGTCCTTTCACTTTATCTCTAAATAAAAGCCTCCCCTTAGCTCTCCTACCTTGACTGTTTGATAAGCTCATTCTTCGACTTCGCAAACAAGAACCCTGGCATCTTCTTTGGGGGCTCATCCAGGATAATTTTGGAGGTGAGTATCGGCATCCAAGCCTGCCTTTTCTTTCACTGTCCTTATAGAAGGAAGCCATCTCTGGCACACAACATTGGGCCTCGTCAGCCACTTAAATGGGACTAGACAGGCTGCCATTCTCAAAGTCTCGAGCCACAGGTTCCCCTGCTTCTCCCTCAGTGGATTCCCCATCTCTCTTGGGAGCCAGGAATGTTACCTGAGTGGAGGCTAGGATTCCTTTTAGAGGCATCTCCTTGGATGGGAGGGACCTTGCGAGAGTCTAGGCTGAGGCTACACTTCAGCAGCTTCTCAAAGGTCCGTGTGTGTGGAATCAGACCCCCGACAGCCCAACTGGGTATCCGTGAGGAGTGTCTCTCTCTTTCTCTGTCTCTGATGTCCACCCTGCTTTTTCAGGCCGCCCTGGCCTCTGAGTGAGGCAGGGGGCATTCCTAACTCTCCTCTAACGTCATCAATTTCACCACGGCAAGGTAGGAGATCTACACTTGGCTCTTATTCCTGACTTAACACTGCACTTTTTTATCCCATCAAAATGTGTCTGAGCACCCGTTAGTCACTTAAAAGATGATTAGCATCGGCTACCCATCTTAAGTCTTAGGTGGAAAGTTTCCCAGCATCTGCCGCTCCTTGATCTCTCGCCTCTGGACGGACGGGAATGTCAAGGAGTGGCTGAGCCGATTTCCTACTTTCCCATCCTACTCTGTGGACTCCAAGGGCAAAACGGACTAGTAGACAGCGGTCCTTGGATCTCAGCTCAGGCTGATCAATCCTATGGCACTCAGTGAACCTCTGGCTAGGCTGCTGCCTATGGGAGAGATGCAGATGACCTCCGACCTCTTGTCTCACAGATCAGATTTCAGTGGGTGACTAACAGGATAATTCCTAGGCAGTGGGAGAAACTGGTGTTTAAGAGTATAGACCCCCCATAAATGTCTGTGGCAGCCTCTGAATTTTATCTCTGGCCTTGGCAAAAAGTTCCCTTGCTCCCCATTCAAAGCAGTCCTCTTAGGCCTGTGCCACTTTCTCCTGTGTAATGTAAATCAAGCAGAAACCTCAGACCAATATGTAAATAGCTCTTTTCTATTGACTCCTTTCCGTAGAGGCAGTCATCCTGGGGCTGGCATTTCATTTTCTGCAGCCCCAGGGAAGCAAAACAGGCTTGTGACTTAGATCAAGGCTCTAGCAGTGAGAGGTCACACAGTCCCTGCACTTATCAGACAGGCAGAGGGCTCTCAAGAAATGACTAAAACTCATGCAGAGAAAACTAGGAAAACCTACTGGGAGCAATTTGATCCCTAAACTCTAAAAAAAGAACTGTCTTATCTTCTGCACACAAGCCTGGCCTCAATACAAACTCTCGGATTAGAGAGGCTTGGTCCCTGAAAGAAGTATGCAATATAATGTTATGCAGCTAAATATATTTTGCCACAAGGAAAGAAAATAGTCAAAAGTCCTGTGAACTACTACAATATGGAATTGAGACAGGAACCATGGGCTTAGACAGAATAGGGTGAGGGCCTCTGGAAAAAACAAGGCAGGATATTTGCAGTCAGAGCAATAAAACTACATACAAGGAAACCCCCTACCAAAACTCTGTGTTAAACATTAAGCTCTAGGGTCATTCTTCAGTAAGATCAGTTAATGTTCCCCAGATAAAGAAGATTTTTATTATGCTAATCACTTGTAATCATGTGTAAGATTCACTATAGCATGCTAAAAGGCCCAGGCGTATGTGCTTTCTTTCCTCTTTCAGATATGATGGGGTGGTTTTGCAAACTGGGCAACTAATTTGGCATGCAGACCCAGCTGTAAACAACATAGAAAAAGGCAGGAAAGATTCCACCTTAAAGATAAGATTTCATTTTAACACCCAGGAAGTTTAGGAAGCAAGATTCTTAACTTACTCTTTAGCTAACAGACAATACCTCAACCCACCTTGGGGGCTGGGCAGGCCACCTTTTGATATGCTCCTAGACTAAGAGCCAGAATCCTGGAGAGAGATCAGGGTGGGAAATTCCTTGTGTTAAGTTAATTCTGGGTGTTCAGACACCACTTAGCAGGTCCACACCCCCTAAGCCTTTTTTTCATGTTCTCAAAAAATCGTCATCTGCGTATAAAACCCACTAGACAACACACCACCCTGGACTCTCTTGTCCCCTCCTGGTGTGAGCTGGGAGCTCTGTCCTTTCACTTTATCTCTAAATAAAAGCCTGTACCTTGCTCTCCTACCTTGAGTGTTTGTGAAGCTCATTCTTCAGATTTGTGAACAAGTACCCTGGCATCAGAATCATTTTCTAAATTCTTTTAGTGAAAATCTATTCTACTTATTGGGTTCATCATTATCTTCGAAAATTGGGAAGTTTTAAACTAGACTACCTGAGACAGAAGAAAGTTGTATTTTACAATACAGCCTGGCTTTAAATGACTGGTGCTAGAATTGTACTTGCATTTCATTTCCAGCCCCCTGGACACACACAGTCCCTATCAGTTCAGAGGCTTCATTGGCTCTTTTAGTCTGGGGGCATCTAAACCTAAACCCAGTTATGTAAACTACTCACCCTTAGAGTGTATTCTTGAAAATTGAATACTTTTAATTAAATAAGCTAAAAAGAAAGAAGGCAATTTAATATTAGTAACTCAAATCTTTGTATCAGTATATCTGTCTGTGTATGAAAAGTGTTGCTAACCATAGTCATTATGTCTCAACCTGTATGTTTGCGTGTCTAAGTGTGTAAATGAAAAATATTTTTCTACCTCTGGATGGTAAAAATATATTTTTCTACCTCTGGATGGTATTAATGAAAATCTATTTAAAGATAAACACTTGTGAAAATTGGGCATTCTAAAACTTCCAGAAAATTCTAATAGAAAATATTGAGCATTAATGCTAATTTAAGTTGAACTAAAACAGACATGTCCTTATGGGTATCAGCTGCCTAAGTTTACCTAAAGTCATTGAAGTTGATGTTATCTGTTAAATCTTTCAAGAAAAAGAGAGGCTTAAAGAGAGGCTTAACTTTGTCCATTGTTTGGTAATAGTTTTGTGAGCATAGTTATTAGGAATGAGTAAACTAATAAGTGAACATCTTAATAATAGTGTTTAATGTATTACAGTGTGTTACAGTGTGTATACCTACAAACAGCCTGAGATTCTTTGTGGTAACCTAAAACCTTAATGTTTTGCTAAGTAGACATATTTTGTGCTTAGAGATTGTGCTGTAAAGCACATGGTTCCAGAAATTATAAAATGTGTTCATAAATTTGTTAATCTAAAGAATGCTAATGTAATGGTTTACAATAGTCCACTTCTCAGTGTTCACTGAAAATTAAAGTTCCTAATGGTTTTAAGGTCTAATTAAAGTTACTTAAAGTAATAAAGAAAACATCTCTACTTGCTAAAAAAATGTGTGTTTAATAAGAGAAGGAATAAGGAATGGAAATTCGTTTTGTTGAGGGTAAAAGAAGGTAACTGTTCAAAAGTACAGCTGTTTATTTAAAGAGGGAGAACACTGAATGTAAAAAGAAAGTTGTAGAAACCTTGTGGAAAAATTGATATAGTCTTGCTATGTGAAATTAAAGCAAATAAGTCTCGATACTAAGTACACAGCAAAACCAGAATTTTTTGTTTGTTAAAAGAACAAAGGTTTATTAGTCTACCATTAATGTTGAAAGATTGCAAAGGGTTTTCTAATTGTTTTATCAAAAGTTTCTTATGCTTAAAGTCTCAATGACTTGTATGAGTATTTAAGAAAATGAGATCTTAATATTAAAAAGACTAAAAGCTTTGCTAACAACTGTGTAATCTTTTGTATTTGCCTTTAAAATCTTTTATTGTCATTCTGATTAAATAGTTAAGTATTATTTCATAGTGACCTATGATTCTATTTAGGCAAGTGACTTAAAAACTTTATTCTGACAGCTTCCAAAATCAAATTAAAAAAGGTGCTTTTTACCTCTAGTTCAATCTGACATTTTCCAGAGGGCCCCTGGAACATGTCAGAGAAATTTTTTCTTCTCATCGGGGAAAATATTTGGCTAATTTGGCTTATTTGTCTGATATACATTTACCTGAAAGCACTGTCAAAGGGAATGATGCTAAACTTTGTTACTGAATGTTTTATATTACAGAAATATCCAAATTTTCTTATACAAACTGTCTTACAGTAAGCTCTCATCAGATCTTTAACCATTGTCATTTGTAAGTCTTTTGTCATTTATAGCCACTGTTTGATTACTCCTAAACTAGTAAAGAACTAGATTTCAGCAGAACAGGTACTGGTTACATAAGACTGAGTAAACTAAAGAAAATGATTTTGTGGCTTTTTGTTTCAAATGATGCTGATACAATGTTTTAAGCTTTTTCTTTTAAGCTGACTGACAAGTTTAGTAAATGACAAAACTTTATAAGCAGAATTGAAACATTTATCTTTCTCTCTACCTGACCCCTCCAGAATTTAAAAACTTTCAGTAAGTATTTTTATATTTTATGACAGTTTGTTTATTTGCATAATCTCAGTAAGAATCTGCTTTCCTTGTAACAGGACCAATTAAAAACACTGGTTATATTACCAAGGCTTTGACTGGACTGTCATACCTGAGAGATACGTGCATAAACTCAGATATTAACAGCTTTAAGGAACTAAAATTAACATTACAGAGGAAACAAAGCCCCTTGGAAGAACTGGCCTGGTACCTTACCTACAGGGTTCCCAGCAGCCTTACCAGGTGAGTAAGGAAGGTCACTTCCTGGTAGGTGCAGGAACCTCAGAATGTCTTGGGGACCTCAAGAAGAGAGGAATTCACCCAAATATAAAGGTATTACAGGCAAAACCTGATGGCAAGTCTGGCTTGGCTTTCTGGCTCGAGAGGCCTTTAAAAGTCCAATCTGAAATTCCTTATAAAAATCCCAGCAAAGCATATTTAAAAGATCCTATGTAATCAATTGCTCTTCTTGCTGCACTTATGCAAATAGTCAAGCCAAGTGTTAATTATTTTCTTAATCTAGTTACTTCTAATAAAAATGAGGATGATTTTAGAGAAAAGTATTGTTTCAATAATGCAGCCTTATCTATACTAAATCCTAATACTAGTCATTGGGACATAGACTAGATCCAGAATTCTAGTTTCCCCAAAATATCTAGCTTTGATTCTCCAGATGTTTTAGTTTTCTCCTATCATTTCAATTAAAATTTTACTTTTCTAGCCCTCATATTCATCCACACATTCTTAATCTTGTCAAGTTGCTCCAAAAAGGAAAATCCAATTCCAGGTGTTCCTACTTAACCTAATAACATGATTTGTTCTATATTGCCTAGAATCCATAAAACTGCAAATAGTAATAGAAATGGAACCCAAGATGGAAGCGGCAATCTTCCAAGGCCCTCTCAACTGACAACTGATGGAGACCTAACTGCACCCTTTATGTGCCCCCTCTCAGCATGAAGCATCCAGAGCTGTTGTCATTTCTTCTCCCTAGCAACAGCTAGGGTCTCTATCTGTAGAGTGGGGAATGACACAGCGACCGTGAGCTTAGACAGAATAAGATGAGGGCCTCTGGAAAAAGCAAGGCAGGATATTAGCAGTCAGAGCGATGTAACTACATGCAAGGAAACCCCCTACTAACATTCTGTGTTAAACATTCAGCTCTAGAGTCATTCTTCAGTGAGATCAGTTAAAGCTCAAAAGGGCAGGAACAACTTGGCCTGGAATGTTTGAGTGCTCTGCAAATAAAAAGGGTATCTCAGCATAATCCATGACTTCAGTGTAAACAGCCCTAGCAAACAGACAACCACTCAGCCTACCTTAGGGTCAGGCCAGGTGGTACAAGTCCACACCCTAAGCCCTCTCTTCACATTATCAAAGTGTATGTGGCATGGGGTGCATACTTCCTGCTCTAATAGATTATCCTGGAAATAGTCATGAAAGATTTCTCCGAGCTCTGCCATCTGATTGTGACGACAACTTGAAGCTTTTAGATCCCACCTCTGTTGCAGTTGCAGCTGCATTCATCCTGCCGGTTCCGGGACTTGTCGGTGGAATGCAAAATGAAATATCCAAGTTAACCTGTGTGTACAGTAAGACAACGAATTTGACTATTTCCATATTATCTGAACTCAATCAAGGATTGGGGGAAGTGCAAATAGCAGTACTCCAGAATCATGCTACTATAGACTATCTGCTGTTAAAAGAACATATAGGATGTGAACCGTTTTAAGGAATGTGTTGTTTTAATTTGTCTGATTTTTCTCAAACTATTCAAAATCAATTAGAGAATATTCATCATGCTATTAATAAGTTTTCACAAATACCTGGATTACCTAACTGGTTTTCTTGGTTTCATTGGATATGGCCAGTAATTGTAGGTCTGCTTTTGTTATGTATCTGTATTCCTGTTCTGTTAATATGTGTACGTAATTTAATTAGTAATTTGTTAAAACCTATACATGCTTACGTTACTCTACAAGAAGTTATGTCAAATAAATAATCAATAGTCTCATATTTTCTTCCTTTGCTACTTATATGGCTTTTTTTCTTCTTTCCTAAATACAGCCTTTTTCTAGAATTTGTGCCTCATACTTAAAATTGACAAGTGTCATAATTCTTCCAGGTGGTAAAGATACCTCAAGACAAGTGTTGGGCATAGAAGCCATGGGGCATAAATTTGCAAAGAATAAAAAGCTAACCTTTTCAAAGAATATTGTTTCACTCTCACTTACTAACTTTACATCTCCCTGTATGGCCCCGGAAGATGGCTGGTTAGCCAGAGACGGGTAAAATTCCTCAAGGGAGGAACAATCTAAGACAGGCAGACTCACAGGGGGCCATCAGGTAAGCAATTGGGGGCCGACAGAGGTGAGGCTTAGAACCTTGCCCCCCAGTTTTGAGAGAAATCTTCTGCTCCTGTGGATGTTTTGTTGCCCTTGTCTCGCTCGGATCAATACGTGGTCTATAGCCATGGACCTGACAGTCCACTTGCTTTCCTACTGCACTAAACTCTACTTTCCATCTTTATATTACATCACAATATTAAAAAAATAGATTATCTTTTATTAAAATGTAAACTGTTTAAAAGCCTTCTATTAGAAACTAATCTTTATTACATTTACCCACTACTTCAACATTTTATTAAAAAAATAAGGGGGAAGTGTGGGATTAATATATAAATCAAGTATAGAAATCAAATGTATAATCATATACGACTTGATTATTTTTCCTGTAATTCCTGATAAGTGATCAAGAACAGAAGAAACAAGACAAAAACAGTTTCTGTGACCTAATTGCCCTTGTTATTGTTTCAATACCATGTAAAACATCACGCCCCAGGAGATTGGAGACTGCCAAGGATTAAGTTTAGAGTTAGTTAATGGTTGTCTATTAAGTCCCCCACACAGAATTCTACTGTTGTTAACATGTATTTGCTCAATAAATACGAAGGGTGCCCTCCCAGCACCACTCTTGCACTGTTAAGCCTTGAGTCCCCTGGCTGGTCCTTTCAGATCTTTGATATCTCATGGTGTCTCCTTCCTTATCTGCGGGTCAGAAGCAGGGAGGACAAACAAACTGACCATATAACTTTATAAAAATACATACATAAATATCCACTAATTAAAATATCAAATAACCGTAACACTATGTAGATTAATTTAAACAGCTTTCATACTTTCAATGTAACAACTCCTTGTTTAAAAGAGAATGATGATGGTAGGAAATCTACTTGGGGCTAGATACTCAAAGGTACCCTCATGCTGTGGATTATGCACAAAATGGCCCTTGTATTTTTTGGCTCACAGGAAAGAAGAGGAATCTGTATGGGTCCAATAAGAAATGATCTCACAGAGTGTTGAGCACTGAGTACATATAAAAGGGAGGGTTGCTGGCAGCAAGCTGAGGAGCTACATATCAAACATTATATTGGATTGTATATCAGACAGAAACAATCACAAGCTCCTGGGGAAGACAGTCCCATCAACTTTTGCTTCAAGATTGGTTTCGAGTTTGTGATCAAAGATGAGCTCAGTATCAAGAATCAGCTAACATACAACCAAGCAAAGTGTCATGAATGAGAATTAGCCTCATGAAGGACAGATTCAAATTATCAATACTTTATATATTGAAATTACCTTAAATATGTGTACATACATATTCCTATGAGTGACTGTTTAAAGAACAAAATATTAGAATTATAAAAATGAGCAATCAATAGGTATCTTTGAAAAATAAACAAAATAGAAGGTTTTTAAGTTAAAAAACGTACCTGTTGAAAAACACCCAAAATAAAGATTGAACAGCACAAAACTTAAAGCTAAAAGAGAAATTTGCATTGAAAGGAAATTCTGAATAATTTACTGAAAGTGAGCTTAGAAAGACAGAGGAATATAAGGTATAAAAAAAGAGGTTTAAAGTACAGAGAATAAATTCTAGCACACACCTACACCTTAGAAGGAGAGACTTGAAAGAAGAGAATGATTTGAGACATAAAGAATAAAATTATTCAGAATTGATATAAAACTTAAATTCACAGGTACAAGAAACACAATATATATTAAATGGAATGACTAAAAGCAGATTTCTTAACTTTAAAAAAGGAAGTTAAAAAACATAGAAATGGGATATTTAAAATATTGGAGGTTAAAATATTAGAAATCTAAAAATCTGCAGAATAAAACTTTCAAGAATGTGAGTGAAATAAATATTTTCATATAAAACTGATACTATGCCAAAAACAGATCTAAACTAAAGGGAATTCTAAAAAATATACTTTGGAAGAAGGAAAATTATAAAAGCAGTGAGGAAAAAGTTGATAAATATAGCCAAATATACTAAATCTTCTCTGTATAAACAATAATAACCATGTCTATTTGTTGTTAAAGTAAAAAAACTCTAGACCAAAATGACATGGAACTTCGTAAGGGATTAATATGTTAGAGGGTTCTAAGGTCCTTATGTTTTTTCAAATGGTGTTAAAATATATATTGTACCCTTTAGTAATCATAATTTCCAAATAATATAAGGACATAAATATAAAGAAATATAAGGTTCATTATCTAAAGGAATAGAAAAAAAAAGAAAAAGTACAAATGCACAAAGTATACTTACATTTTTCTTAAAGTTTAGAAAGTTGATGGAAACACAGTGAAAATGGCGAAAGAGCAAAATGCGGAGCAAATTCCAATGGACAAATAGTCTCAGATACACTCTTCACTTAAAAGTAAGAGATTTCCATATTGGATTTAAAAATTAAGTGTATAATGTTTATGAGAATTTCCTAAAATAAGAAAGAGAAACACAAAATGAAAAACAATGGAAGAATATATACTAGGAATATTAACAAAATTAAGTTGTTCTTGGCACTATTAATGTTATATAAAGGCACACCAAGAAAAAGCAGCGTTAAGGACATTATATAATGCTTAAAGATTCAATTCTTCAAGAAAACATAATAACTCTGAACTTCTATTTATTAACAATATTGCCTTATACTATGTAATAGTATGCAAGATAGAAATAGACAAACCATTTAGTGGAATATTTTAACAGAATCCTTTTAGTTAGTGAAAAAAATTAGGAAAGTAAGAAATATTTGAATAATGAAATGAGCAAGTATGATTTTTTTGACATATATACAATCTTGCACCCAGCAATGAGAAAAGGCAAATTATTGTGTAGCACACGTGGGCCATTTATAAAAACTGATATAAACTTAGCACTAAAAACAGTCTACAAATGTTAAAAACCGTCGTAATAACGTAAATTTATAGTGTAAATAGTAGAGAACAGAAATGTTAAAATTAAATAAGCTAATGATCCACATTAAGAGCTCTGAAAAGTACAGAATAAACTAAGAGTAGAAAAAGTGGATGATAAAGGTACTTTCTATTAACAATAATAATTTCTATTAACAAAATAGAAAACGAATAAAAATTGACTGAAAAAGCAAAATTGTTCCTTGAAGAAAATAATGAAGAGTCAAATTTGCGGTTAGATGTTTAATAAAATATGAATGAGCAAGAAGGAATAAAAACCATAAGTGGACAAAGCAGATATTGTATTAGTCAACTGAAGTTAAATTACGCTATAATAACAAAGAAAGCAAATCTCAGTGATTTACAATAGCAAAGTATTATTATCTGTTTTGGTTAAATTCCTCATATTTAACTATTTTTCAGTTCTAAATTTTCTTTGTCCTGGAACTTGTTGCATGGCTAAGAAGTGCTGTGACTGCATGCTAGCTCTTAAGACTGTCTGGTACATGTAACGTCTTCTCATGTTCAATTGAACAAAATAAATCACATTGTCAGGCCTGTTGTCAGATGGGCCAGGAAATACAATATATATAGAATTAGCATTCTAATAAGCATTAGGCTATACAAGTCATTCCTATAGTGATTGACTTTTTTTTTTGTATATGCATCTTTTTTTTGGTATCATTAATATACACTTACATGAGCAACAATGTGGTTACTAGACTTCTCCCATTATCGAGTTCCCACCACAAACCCCATTAGAGTCACTGTCCATCAGCGAAGTAAGATGCTATAGAATCATTACTTGTCTTCTCTGTGCTATACCACCCTTCCCAGGCCACCCCGCTATATTATGTGTGCTAATTGTAATGCCCCTTTTCCCCCTTGTCCCTCCCTTCCCACCCATCCTCCCCAGTCCCTTTCCCTTTAGTAACTGTTAGTCCATTCTTGGGTTCTGTGAGTCTGCTGCTGTTCTGTTCCTTCAGTTTTTGCTTTGTTTTTATACTTCACAGAAGAGTAAAATCATTTGATACTTGTCTTTGCCTGGCTTATTTCACAGACCATAGCTCCATCCATGTTGCTGCAAATAGTAGGATTTGTTTTCTTCTTTTGGTTGAATAATATTACATTGTGTATATGTACCACATCTTTTTTATCCATTCATCTACTGATGGACACTTAGGTTTCTTCCATTTCTTGGCTATTGTAAATAGTGTTGTGATAAACATAGGGGTGCATCTGTCTTTTTGAAACTGGGCTGCTGCATTCTTAGGGTAAATTCCTAGGAGTGGAATTCCTGGGTCGAATGGTATTTCTATTTTGAGTTTTTTGAGGAACTTCCATACTGCTTTCCACAATGGTTGAACTAGTTTACATTCCTACCAGCAGTGTAGAAGGGTTCCCCTTTCTCCACATTCTTGCCAACATTTGTTGTTGTTTGTCTTTTGAATGGTGACCATCTTGACTGGTGTGAGGAGATATCTCATTTTGGTTTTATTTTACATTTCTCTGATGATTAGCGATGTGGAGCATCATTTCATGTGTCTGTTGGCCATCTGAATTTCTTCTTTGGAGAAGGGTTTGTTCAGATCCTCTGCCCATTTTTTAATTGAATTATTTGCTTTTTGTTTGTTGAGGTACATGACTCTTTGTATATTTTGGATGTCAAGCCATTATCAGATATGACATTTGTGAATATGTTCTCCCATATTGTAGGATGCCCTTTTGATCTACTAATGGTGTCCTTTGCTGTACAGAAGCTTTTTAGTTTGATATAGTCCCACTAGTTAATTTTTGCTTTTGTTTCCCTTGCCCGTGGAGATATGTTCATGAAGAAGTTGTTCATGTTTATATTCAAGAGAGTTTTGCCTATGTTTTCTTCTAAGAGTTTTATGGTTTCATGACTTACATCCAGCTCTTTAATCCATTTTAAGTTTACTTTTGTGTATAGGGTTAGACAATAATCCAGTTTCATTCTCTTACATGTAGCTGTCCAGTTTTGCCAACACCAGCTGTTGAACATGCTGTCATTTCTCCATTATATATCCATTGCTCTTTATCATATATTAATTGATCATATATGCTTAGGTTAATATCTGGGCTCTCTAGTCTGTTCCACTGGTCTATGGGTCTGTTCTTGTGCCAGTACCAAATGTCTTGATTACTGTGGCTTTGTAGTAGAGCTTGAAGTTGGGAAGTAAGACCCCCCCCCCCCGCTTTATTCTTCCTTCTCAGGATTGCTTTGGCTATTTGGGGTCTTTTCTGATTCCATATGAATTTTAGAACTATTTGTCCCAGTTTGTTGAAGAATGCTGTCGGTATTTTGATAGGGATTGCATTGAATCTGTAGATTGCTTTAGGCAAGATGGCCATTTTGACAATATTATTTCTTCCTAGCCAAGAGCTTGGGATAAATTTCCATTTATTAGTGTCTTCTTTAATTTCTCTCAAGAATGTCTTGTAGTTTTCATAGTATAGGTCTTTCACTTCCTTGGTTAGGTTTATTCCTAGGTATTTTATTCTTTTTGATGAAATTGTGAATGGAATTGTTTTCCTGATTTCTTTTTCTGCTAGTTCATCATTAGTGTATAGGAATGCAATAGATTTCTGTGTATTAGTTTTGTATCCTGCAACTTTGCTAAATTCATATATTAGATCTCATAGTTTTGGGGTGGATTCTTTAGTGTTTTTTATGTACAGTATCATGGCATCTTCAGACAGTGACAATTTGGCTTATTCCTTACAAATCTGGATGCCTTTTATTTCTTTGTGTTGTCTGATTGCCGTGGCTAGGACCTCCAGTACTATGTTAAATAAAAGCAGGGAACAGTGGGCATCCTTGTCTTGTTTCTGATCTTAGAGGAAAAGCTTTCAGCCTCTTGTTGTTAAGTATGATTAATACCCGAAACTGCCGTGGGTGGGGCGGCCTTTGGGACGGCCTAGGGCAATGGTGGGGTTCGCAGACCAGCAGCGCTTGTTCTGCCTCAAGAGCAAAGCATTTTTGTCCCACTCGGTCTCCACGCCCAACTCCACTGTCTGTTCCGGTCAACCACATACTGGGAGCAGCCTCTGGTTTAATCCCCTGAGTTTCCCCGGGAAGTAGCCC
The DNA here is from genome assembly GCA_029783875.1 of Phataginus tricuspis. Taxonomy (NCBI): domain Eukaryota; kingdom Metazoa; phylum Chordata; class Mammalia; order Pholidota; family Manidae; genus Phataginus; species Phataginus tricuspis. The sequence goes on along the minus strand of JAQQAC010006877.1, from coordinate 2,904,779 downwards.
TCGGAACGGCCTAGGGCACTGGCGGGGCTCACAGGTGAGCAGCTTGTGTTCTGCCTTGAGAGAAGAGCCCCTTCGGGCTTCCTGGACTCTGTGCCCATCTCCGCTGTCTCTGCCGGTTAACCACGCACAGGGAGCAGCCTCTGGGTTAATCACCTAAATTGCCATGGGCAGGAAAGCCTTTGGAATGGCCTAGGGCACTGGCGGGGGTTTGCAGGCAGGTGGTGTGAGTTCTGCTGTGAGAACAGAGCCCCTTCATGCCTTCGGACTCTGCGCCCATCTCCACTCTCTGCACTGGTCCACTGCACGCAGGAGCAAACTGGTTTAATCCCCTGAGCTACTGTGGGAGGGGCAGCCCTTGGGATGGCCTAGGGCACTGATGGGGGGGGAGGGTTCGCAGGTGAGTGGCACATGTTCTGCTGCGAGAAGAAATCCCCTTTGTGCCTCTCAGACTCTGAGCCCGTCTCCATTGTCTGTGCCGGTGAACCATGCGCAAGGAGCAGCCACTGTGTCTGGGCCAGTTAACTGTCTGCAGGGAGAAGCCTTGGTGCTAAATTGTGTGGTTGCTGTAGGTGAGGCTGCATCCCGGCTGTTCTGCAACAATGGTGGGTCAGCCTGTTTGCATGCAGTGCGGGTGGGGGAAAAGAATGGCAGGGTGCTTATCGCTGCGAGGGGCTTCAGAGCTGCGTTGCCACCCAGGGGGTTAGGGTGCCTGAAGTTCCTTAAAGTTCCCAGCCTGCTGTGCTGAGTGTGCCAGGATGATTTTGAGTACCTGTTAAACCCTTGTACCTTTAAGACTTTTAAAGTGCCCCCTTTCCTTTTGTTCCATGGCAGCCAGCTGTGAGAACCTGTTCGCAGTCTCAATCTTGGACCTTGCTTTTCTGCTCCTCTAATATCCAATGCAGCATGCAATGTATGTCTGTGCTCCCAGGCAGACCACCAGGACTGGTTATTTAGCAGTCCTGTGCTTCCACTCCCTCCGCACTCTGATTTTCTTGCTCCCACCTGTGAGCTGGGGCAGGGGGAGTGCTCAGGTCCTGCTAGGTCACGGCTTTGTATCCTACCCTTTTCCGTGAAATGTTGGGCTCTTACAGATGTAGTCTGGCTTGTGTACTGTATCTTCCTGGCACTCTTTTAGGAATAGTTGTATTCATTGTATTTTCAACATATATGTGGTTTTGGGAGGATATTTCCTCCACCCTACTCATGCCACCATCTTGAGAACGCAGGGATTGATTTTATAAGAAGGAACCTGGAAGGAAACACGAGCAAATTTTTCAAACAATCATTACGAAGTATCAAAATAGATGAGAACAACTATATAAAAACAGCTATGAACAACATATGAAAATCAATTTGAAAACATAAATAAAATGTATCCTATAAATACATAATTGAACAAAATTGATTAGGTGAGAATTAAGTCCTATATATATGTAACTAAACAATACTGATTACGTGATAATTAAGTAAGGCCATGTACAATTGTTGACACATTCTAGCTCCAAAAATGGAGCTTTTATTTTGTCCTCCCATATAATCAAGCTTCTGTTACATATAATTTTTCCTTGTACTTCTCATCTTTACTCCAGGACTTGGCGCTCTGCTCTGATCAGACACCAGAGCTCCTGCGGCACTGGAGTTCTCTATTTTAAAAAATCCGACTTTCTATGTTTGTATCCTAAATGCTTATTCTTCAAAGGTTATGAGGATAACAACAGCAGAAAGTCAAATGAGAAAGGAGTTAATGGTGGAGCCGGGGGCAGCACCAAAGAAAAGGAAATGCTCGAGTGGGATGCAGGTGTGCATGAAGAAACTACTTAGGAAACAAAGGAAAGAGTATCAGCAGTTGAGGGACGAGCACAAGGAAGAGAGCTTAGAAGGGGAAGCGTGGCATTTCTTGAAAATGTCACATGAGGACAATCAATTAAGAATGTGATTAAAATGAAATACTAAGAATGGAAGCAACCTAAGTGTCCATCAGTAGATGAATGGATAAAGAAGAGGTGGTACATATACACAATGGAATATTATTCAGCCATAAGAAGAAAACAAATCCTACCATTTGCAACAACATGGATGGAGCTGGAGGGTATTATGCTCAGTGAGATAAGCCAGACAGAGAAAGACAAGTATCAAATGATTTCACTCATCTGTGGGGTATAAGAACAAAAAAACTGAAGGAACAGAACAGCAGCAGACTCACAGAAGCCAAGAATGGACTAACAGTTACCAAAGGCAAAGGAACTGGAAAAGATGGCTGGGAAGGGAGGGATAAGGGGAAAAAGGGGGTATTATGATTAGCACAAATAATATAGTGGCAGGGATACAGGGAAGGCAGTATAGCACAGAGAAGACAAGTACTGATTCTATAGCATCTTATTATGCTCATGGACAGTGACTGTAATGGGGTATATCGTGGGGACTTTATAATAGAGGTAGTCTAGTAACTATAATTTTGCTCATGTAATTGTACATTAAGAATAGAAAAAAAAGAAATACTAAGGTTTTGATAATTTACCATCACTGTTTATTGGATAAATAAAGGAAATGTTATAGGACTGATTAAATGATTAGACTTATCAAGTACAATTTATCTAATACATGGCTTTATAAAAGGTATGTTACTTAAGTCTTATATACTGTGTGCAACTACCTGTTAAATGGGACAAAGATTATAGTATCAAACTAATAATTAGATAAAATTACAGGATACACCACTGTCATTCTGTCCCACTAATGTGTTTGAGAGAAAGGAGTTAAGCTATAGTTTAGATAAAATGCACTCCAGACAGAGTTGTGAAAATATAAAGGACCCATGCATTGTAAGCTTAGAGAAAATCAGCATTTCTGCAGAGATGAGTACAGAGATCCTAAACACTAGGTGGTCACAGCACTGCCGTCTGTGAATGAATTGTATTTTCCCCTTTTTAGGAGTCAGTCTTACAGTATTAGAAAATGGGAAATGAGCATGAACATCATCTTTATTTTCCCTAAACCCAAGAAGATAAGCAGGATCCTTCTGCCTAAGATGAAGATGGTATGTGACAGAATCCAGACCTGAGTACCTACCACCTTTCAAATAATCCCACCCACCATCTCAGAGAGACCTAAGTCATCTTGGCTACAAGCACCCTCCAGAGGACATGTCGGCATGCCACAAGCCCACCTTTCCCCTGACCCCTCCCCTCAAAGAGCCCGCCAACAACCCTGGCCGTAAGAAGCCTCTTGACCTGTTAAAGACCCTCTTTTCCTTTGTTCTGCCGGCCAGGACGGAGGGGTCCCTCTCAGGTTAGCAATAAACCTTCTTGAACTGTTGAGTTCACATTCCCTCTTTTCTTTAATTTATCCCCTCTTTTCTTTCATCTATTCCCTCTATCCCTTTCAATATGTAGTTGATTTTTTTTTGTCAAATCTCCACATGCCAAAGAACCTGTTAGTCAGGTAAACCACTAGGTTTTAAATTAATAGGTGAATGTGCACTCATTTATTCTGTCTATCAAGAATTGGAAGATACTGTCTAATTAAGCTGACAATTAAGGTTATAAGAAAACATATTAAGACTCACAAATACACAGAGCTCTTAAAGGAGAAATTATACAGAAGATGCTGAACTGAATAAGGTGGAGGTTAAGTTTAAGAGAATTTGGGCACTGAGAATATCACAAGGTCACATATCCTATTGTTAGTAAATGTCTCAATTCTTTGGAGTTAAGCCATGAATATTGTTGATCTTTCTTGTATATACTTTGTGAAGTAATTGAGTATCTCACTTTCACTTAGAGATTGTATCAGCTTTAATATTTAGCATGAGCTGTTTTCTGGCTTTCTGACAGACAAAAAAATTCCCTCTTCTTTCCTCTCTGGTAAAGAACCAACACAGACCTGTAATAATCTACAGTAGTAAAATTTTGGTGCAAATATTCCTTTTGTCAACACATATTTTTCTGCAGTATGTTCTACTAAGAAATGAAAGTTACCTTATGGTAGAGACTGTGCTTTTCTATTTACTATGTTCTGGAAATAAATACCAAATAGCACTGCAGATTATGATAATAATGCGAGGGCAGTTCTTAGAATACTCTAATGAAATGCATTATTAGATTACAAAATAGTTAATTGAAGTCATCATCATTACAATAGTTGATTCCTTTGATGTATTGCCTCTGGCATGATTAAAGATTTAACAATATTGCTCTTACATCCTAAGATGTGAAAAATGCCTAATCATTCGTTCAATACTATAAAGATTATTTAGAATCAGAAAGCTAGGCAAATGTCTGCATATAAATTAGCCTGGCAAATTTATTTTCTAATCGTAATAGCATTCCTCATTTCTAAGGAATACATTTATAATGAAGAAAGAATATGCGCCTAAAAAAAACATGCAATTTAATTGCTGTGAAGAAGAGCAGAGTAGCGTAACAAGGAAAACACAAATTTAGGTCTCAGAAGACCTGCCTTCCAGTCTCAATTCCTCTGTCTTTGCTGGGTGATTTTCAGAAAGTCATAATATCCATCAGTCTAGAATCTCTCTCCTATTTTTAAATAATGATCCCTAAGTTTGCTTCCAACTCTGTCTACATTATTCAAGGAATATAATGTAAAAAAATGCCACCCCAATATTGAGCTATATTAATATAAACCAGAACACTTATTTCAAAGAATTTTATAACATTCTCAAGAAAAATTAGCTTCAATGTTATAATTCCTAAACATTATCCAGAACTTTAGGAAGGTGTTAGGATACAAACACCAAACTTATAAAAGTAGGACAGAAAAAAAGAATAGAATCACCAGTGTTTGATAATTAGATGCATTTCATTTCTCGTAACATGAATAACTAAGATTTACTGAGCATCTACTATGCTAGACATTGTCCATATGAAGTATGTACTATCATTATAACTAGTTTACAGAAGAAAAACTAAGGTGCACAGAGCTTAAGTAATTTTTCCAGGATCAAATACCAGTAAATGAAAGTCAAGATCAAAACTCAGACAGTGAAGCTGTTGGGGGAGTGTTGTGTATTTTCCTCGGTCCTTGTCTCCATTGCAACAAAGAATTGAAGGGCAGAGACACAGTAGTGAAGCAGAGTAAAGTTTTATTTAAAGTTACTTAAAGAGAAAAAAAGTACAGGCCACTCCATCAAGGAGAGGCACCCTGAAAGGTTAGAGAGAGAAAGTTTAAGATTAGAAGTTTATGCACTTAGAAAGAGCAGATGACCTCAGAGAGAGGAGCACCCAGAAAGGTTGGAGATTCCCCCTTTTAAGGATTCTTCAGGAATGTGACTAAGGGCTGGGGGGTGAAGACTTGTTAAGTGGTCTCTGAATATTTAGAGTTAACACAAGGAACTTCCTGCTCTGATCTCCTTGGGATACCAGCATCTTGGTCGGGGAGCATATCACCCCAGAGTGCCTGCCCAACCCCCAAGATGGGCTGAGTTATTGTCTGTTTGCTAAAAATTAAGTTAAGAATCTTCTCAACTTCCTGGATATTAAAATACAATCTTTAAGATGGAATCCTTCCTGCCTTTTACTATGTTGTTCACAGCTGGGCCTGTATGCTAAATAAGTTGCCTAGGTTGCAAACTACTTGATTAGGGCCAAAGCAGAAAAAAACAACATATAGATGAAGTTAAAAAAATAAGCTGGTCTTGCATGATTAATACAATAAAGACATGAGCTATGCTGAATTACCCTCCTTTATCTGGGGAATATTCAAACATTCCAGGCCAAGTTGATCCTGGCTTTTTGAGCTTTAACTGATCAACTCTGGGCCTTTTTAGTGGGCTTTTCTGGTCTTATTCTCTTTCCACCCTGCTCATATCTATTTTTCCTTCCTAACAAAGCTACAGAACCTATGCCTTTAACCTCTTAACTACAACATTATTCTTATGTGTGCCTGCGTGTGCTCTCACATGATCAAAAACCAGGCAGCACAAGTACTCACTGATCAGTTAACAGGAAAAGGTATTTATTTGTTTAAAATTTTGCTCCAGGCAGATTATCAATGGTTTATGTTACCTTCTCAAAGAAGCAGTACTTATGCAAACTGATTAAGTACAATTGCCAAAAATATCATTCTGCATATAACTTAGTAGAGAACATATAGAACACCTAACATATGGTAGATTTTATGCAAAACATTTATATAATTTTTCATTAAATAAAAATTAATGTTGCACAGATATTTTATATTTCATCTGTTAGAATTTTCATTTTAAATATATACATTAGCGATAAAGACTAATAAATATGGGAGAATTCAGCTTCATTTAGAATCAAGTTATGCTAGTACTGTGTGCCTGAGGCTTAGCAGCCATGAAGATGATAGCATTCTACTATGAACTTCACTAATGGTTATAGAAGTTGTAACCTGTTCACTAGAGGAAGTTTCTAAATTGGAAAGAGTTATTCCATTTAAACTTGCTCTCAGTTTAGTATGTTACTTCTGATTTCAAGGCATTTGCATGCATATATTCATTCCTAAAAGGAGATTTACTTGGAAATTATACAGTACTATTTCCATTTTTATCCCTAAAGTCTAGGAATTTCTAGATTCAAGAACACCAATACAAAGATTTAAATGTGCCTACCTAGATAACATATATATATATATAGCTGGGTTTTAAAAATTTGATACTAGCATATTTTATTTTTAATATTTCATTATGGGTGTCAAACTTCTTTGCTCTCTTTTTAAAGGAAAATATGGATTTCTCAAAGGTATTAGAGCATTTGTAACATACTTTCTTGGAGGGGCCATGTTTGGAGAAGTAAAGTCATATTACATTCTAAAGAGTAGTTAGCTTAGAATTATGATAACAATAAAACAATAGTTTAAAGGAAGGATTAGTAACTAGTAAATGACTCCATCTACATTTATAGGTAGAATGTATCTACAATTTATTTTTCTCTATTTTACAAATATGAGCAAAAAGTAGAAAAAAGATAAGCTAAACCTATTTTTTCAGGATTTTTGCCATTGTAACTTAGCAACATCAGATATTAATACCTTTCTTATTCAAAATAATTGAGGAAAGGGATTAACAGTCACATATATAAAAATGTTGCAACAATAAAACTATAGAAAAATTAGTCTATAAGTCAGTAAGTTTTTTGAGATTTTTCTTGAAAGGTCTCAGTATCAATAGAAGGAACAGCAATTATTAAACACTATTACAAACAGAAAATGATGTAATACATTTGTATATGTGTAATTTATTAAACATCTCAAAACCTGTGCTAATAACCTATATTTTTTGGTACCTTCACTATTGTCAAGATAAGGTTAATAAAAATGCTAATATTCATATCCAAAACCAAAAACAATCATCACAGAAACATCTAGAATAGTGTTTGGCCAAATATCGGGGTAGCTGACACATAAAGTAAACCATCACAGGAAATATCAACTGGACTTGGAGAACATCACTGGAAGTGAAGTGGTACAATTCATCAAACGTATTAATAACAAAGAGGAGCCAGTTTAAGGGAAAACAATTTTGAATTTGAAGGGCTTGCATGACTTGGCAGAGGACAGGTAAGGCCACGTTAAAACCCTAGGAGTATTGAATGACATTACTAACCCAAAACACTGAAAGCAGAGGAAAAGTAGGCCATGAGGGAGACTACAAAGGACTTGTTAGAGAACCAGGCACAATCTAGGATAAAATGATGCTGTAAGAGTGTATCTGGTCAACATTGTTACCTAAGACAGAGATCAAATAAAAGAAGTGGGAAATGTGTCCTTATATTTAGCCGCATAGAAGTATGAGGGCCGACAGACACATGAAAAGATATTTAACATCATTAATCATCTGAGGAATGCAAATCAAAACCACAATTAGATATTACCTCATACAAATCAGGATGGTTAATATCAATAAGACAAAAAAATAACAAGTGTTAGGGAGGATGTGCAGAAAAGAGAACCCTTGTGCACTGCTGGTGGGGTTGCAAATTGGTGCAGCCACTACTGAAAACAGTATGAAGGTGTTTCAAAAAACTAAAAATAGGAATACCATATGACCCTGCAATTCTACTTCTGGGAATTTATCCGGTGAAAACAAAATCACTAATCCAAGAAGAAATACACACTCTTGTATTTATTACAGCATTATTTACAGTAGACAAGATATGGAAGCAGCCAAAGTGTCCATCAATAGATGAATGGATAAAGAAAATGTGGTACATATATATACAATGGAATATTACTCAGCCATAAAAAGAATGAATCTTGCCATTTGCAACAACATGGATGGACCTAGAGGGTAGTACGTTAAGTGAAGTAAGTCAGAGAAAGACAAATATTGTATGATTTCATTTATATGTGGAATCTAAAAATAAAACAAATGAACAAAAAAACAAACAAATAGACTCATAAACACAGAGAACAGACTGGTGATTGCCATAGAGAAAGGGAGTGGGGGATAGCTGAAATACGTGAAGGGAGAAAAATTAGTAACAATGTTTGATATTTTGATCTGGGTGACAGTTACATGAGTGTAAACAAATGTCAAAACTCATCAAGCTTCACACTAAGATTTGTGCATTTTATTGCATGTATCTCAGTAAAAAGAAAGAAGTAATGATGTGAGGAATTAAGTCAATAAATGTAGCTGTTTTTTAAAGGAGTCAGAATGCTTAGTACAAAGGAATGTAGGTTTGAAAAAAGACTGTGTTTAAAGATGGAAGTTACTTGAGGATTCTGTGAATTACAGATAAAGCACCAGTAGATCATTAAAAGCTAAAAATACATGACATTGAGGAGATAATCCCTACCTCTGCAAGAATCCCTACTATGCCGTTCCTTTATGTCTTGAGATCTCACTGACCTGTGTTGAATCTTGGATCCATGATGTTTTACCTATATATCTGTAAATATAAATTTTATGCCAAGTAGTTATAATAATGCATACATCAGAATTTATGGATATTAGAAATGGTACCGTGTGAAAGGGACTTGGCACCATGCCAGGCACTGAGTGCATGATTAATGAATGACTGCTGTTCTTACTATGTCACAGCTACAGCTACCACTCACTGGAAATTCTGGAGAAAGCGGAAATCAAATGAGTGTGAGAATGGCTTAGAGGTATGTCCTCAGGCGATCGGGAATTTATCAAGTTATGAGTAAGATACAGACCATTGCTTAGTGAATTAGCATGTGGTTCTAGACCTTAATACATACACAATCATTTCAAGAACTAGAGAAATACAAATAAGTAAATTCATAAATTCATATAGGTGTTGAAGAAGTAGAGTCAGACTTCTTCAGGAGAAATAGAAAAGTATTTAACTTGTGGCACAGACAGCTCTATTAAATATTTGTTTTATTACCTAAACATAAAAAAATGGCATTAATTTATTACTACATTCCATATATAAGTGAAATCATATGATAGTTGTCTCTCTTTGACTTATTCCACTTAACACAATACTCTTTAGATCTATCCATGTTATTGTTAATGGCAAGATGTTATTTTTTTATGGCTGAGTAATATTCTGCTGTATATATATACCACATCTTCTCTATCCATTAATCTATTGATGGATGCTTCAGTTGTTTCCATATCTTGGCTAGTGTAAATCTAACAGTGCAATAAGCAAATATCCCAAAATATTTCAAAGTGATATATATATATATATATATATATATATATATATATATCACAAATTCTGTTTTTTTTACTAGCTATTTAAGAGATTCCTTATGTTATACAACCCATCTTTAAAGAAAGAAGAAAAATGTCTGGCCTTCATGGTAGGGCATAAAAATTAACTGAAGTCACTCGGTTTTTTTGTAACCAAGTCTAAATTACAAAAAAAAGAAAAACTAATTTAGTAAAATTTAAAATATATACTTAATAATATTATTAATAATTGTTAAATATTGACTGTTGAGAAGAAAATGTTGTTTTCCTTAAGAGGTGGAGTTAGTTTAGGTCTAAGTAGTAATGACAATTAAAATAATATTTAATTATCACTGAATATAATTTGTATGTAATAAATAAACAGGGGAGTTGATTCCATGTTGGAACAATTTAAACAGAAAATAAAGTGTCAGGGACAATAATGGAATATATTGCTGGTCCCCTTCATAACCAGAGAATAGAATATGAAATGTTACAAAAACTAAATCTATACTCTGTTAAGTTTTAATACTTATCAAGAACTAGACATCACTTAAGAGAAAACAATCTTAGATAACAACAGAAACAATTTAATATTAGAATTTTGGAAGAACTTCCCAATAATATAGAAATACCTGGCAAATAATTGTATTTAACTGGCTTTTTCTAAGTCTCTCTCTGTTAATAACAGTACACATAGTTTGCTAATAAGAGCACGTAATAACAAAAGATCACTTTTAGGTGTCTGTTACCTTTTCAGTTATTTCTATATTTGGAATAGAACAGTCTGTACAGTTTTAAATGCAGTCATGTCTTTGGACAAGAAGAACTACCAGGTAAAGTAACATTTAACCAAGACTGATTTAAAAAGTCTGTACTTTGATTGATACTGATCACATTTGTTCAGTATTTTGTTTTCTTCAATTCATTTATTCACTATATGCAATTTACTCTTTTTTTCTTGAAGCTCTTGAAAATTCTCTGCTACTCAGCATTCAAACTCAAATTATTTTACCTATTTTAAGTTTCATCAAATATGTAAATAGTAGTATCTGTAAAATAAATATATTTTGCTAACATGCATAACAAATATTAAAGAAAAATTCATGGAATACAGTACAAAAGACAGAGATACAGTCATATAGCTTTACTACTAATCATCGAAAGTATGTCTTTCATGTACACCATATATACTTATAATTCAGTTTATGAAATCCTTTCCTTCAAAGAACACACAGTCCTGAAAGAGTTACAGAGGAGCTAAAACTTTTGTTAACATAATATAATAAATAACTTGATTGAGGATGTAAAGAGGGAATGAAATACATTAGATACAGAAATTATGTAAGGTATCAATTCACAAACAAATAATTGTGTGCTTAAATCTTAAGTAATTTGTTGAAGCAAGAGCCAAATACATTCCATCCCCAAAAATGGCATAAGTGGTCCTGTAACTTATTAATTTAAGACAAAGTCATCAGGATTTGAACTTGATTCCACCCCTGATCAGCTGTGAGACCAAGGGCAAATTGTGTAACCTTTCCTAGTCCAATATATATCTTCACCTGTAAAAAAATATATAAAAAAATAAAACCTACTTCACAGACAGCCTTTGAGGACTAATACCTAGTATGTAATAAACACAGTTAAGTAAATAACTTGTTATGGAATCATTTGAGAAAATTTCCTTTTTACCATTTGCTGATTCTTCACACCACTCCTCCAAATGCAAAAGAGTAGCAAAGATAATCTAGAGGTGTGTGTGTGTGTGCACGCACATGTGTATTCAGAAATACTATTTCTAGACCTTATGAATCTAGCAAAAGTTGACAGCCTTATATATTTTAATAGTGAATTATATGAAAGTGTTAGACATTTTAACAAGTGAGTTGTATAGGTATATATCCCAATTACTAGGAAATCATGCAGAAGCTCAGAACAATTTTTTCATATTCAATCAAATTCCTTAAGAAGTATGAAAAGCAAATTGATATAAATTGCATTTCTGGCTTTCCAAAATATAATACAAGACTCTAATGAATACATGCCACAGAGATGCAAAATATAATAAGAGTTCTTCCAGGAACAATACACTATAAGCGGTAACTAAAGTCAGTTTGTGCATGAGTTTAACAATTCTCTCACGTGTTTAATCCTACTAAATTTAATACCATTACAAATATATTATTCAAACAGTGAAGCATTTGGATTCCCTTATCTAATCCTCCCATGATTCCTGAACTACTTTGTAAGTGCTGGTCCTTTTTTCTTTTCTTCTTTAATTCATTTACGATGTAATGTAATTCCTTAAAATGTCAGAGACTGGGGAGTTTTGAAACTAAGGAAGTAGTAGCCTGGGTGGACCTAGCTCAAGGGAAGAAAGAAACTTGATTTAAAATGTAAAGTGGTGATCAATAAATAGGGAATAAATAATACAAATTTGTCTAACTTTCAATAAATTACAGAACATACTTACAAAAAAGGAATTATATGAGAGATGGTAGGTCTCATAATTGAAATAACTTTTTATTCCTCAACTGAACTTGTGTTTTAACTTCTTTACCAAAACACATATCTTTCATGATCATGCAGAATTTAATGTTAGATTTACTTTCAGAAGATGTCTTAGTTTGTGAAACCCTTGAAACAGAGCTCAAAACAAGAACTTAGATGCAGGTGGTTTTTTAGGAGTTAATCTCAGTTAGCTAGGAGTTAAAGACTTGGAGAATTGAGGGAAGGAGGAAAAGCCAGTAAGTGTCCACTACTGTGGACAAATGAGGCTCAGTTTCAACTGGGATATTAAAAGGAGGGTACCGAATGCCTCCTGGAACTGTCCACTTGAGTTAGTGCATGTGCTTCAACGCCACATTGGTGAAGGGTTGCTCTCGACGGCACTAATTGCTCTTTGTTTGCAGATTACTATTGAGAGTGCCGGAGTGACCCTCCTTTATGTCTGCAGCTTGTGAGAAGCCTTGAAGCAGACAAGATACGAGTGGCCCTAGGTGTCTCGAAGCCCATACGGAACTGCCCACAGATCCTCAGCTAGAATTAATGTGAGACAAAGATTTGTGTGAAGCAACCTAGGCATCTGATACTGCCCACCGTTTACATCATTCTCGTCTTTGCTGTTATTGTCTTCAATTTGGTGACGGACCATCTTTTGTATAGAGTACAACAGACTATATTCAATAATCACTGAAAGAAATTGCAACTGTCACTGTTGTTACATTCGTCATTTTTCTCTTCCACTGTATATTCTAGATTTTTATCAGCATGAATCAGCAATTTAGTTGGTCTAGATTGCTTTCATTGTGTGTTGAGTCTTCGTTAAACAATCCCATAAATCTCTGATCTCTTTATTGCCTTGTCCTGTTAAGTTATGGTCACTACAAAAACATTAAGTACCAAGAGACATTCCAGTGTGTCCTCTGAATCCTGGACAAAGTGCACCCTGCCTCCATTATGTACCAACCACCCTAGCTAAACTATCTAAAAATTTTTATTAATACGGCATGTCTTTGAATCTTTGTAGAGTTCATTTCCCACAGTCATCCAAATATCTTAGCATGACATATTATATATATCCCATTTCCTGCCCACTGGGTCCAATTATGATTTAATTAAAATAGTGAACCAGTGTGATGTTCTGCAGTATGTCAAGATAATCAAGGTACTGCAGATTACTTATGAATGGAGAAAAGTAACATTAACTTAACCTTAGGGAAAGACAGTCTGCTCATACATTCTTTTTAGAAAAGGCAAACAGCTTTGGACTCTCTCAAATGGAGAGTGGAAAGAATGCATTCATCATACTAGTAGCCACATGTAAGTATCCAAAGGTGACTGGATATATTTAGGCAAAGGAACCTCTCTCAGAACTACAGTGACTGAAGCCAACAAATGGTTAAAAGTATGGAAATCCATTATTATTTGGTACAATGTATCTGGTTTCTGAAAAACCAACACAATTGAATTGAACACAGAACTGAAAGAGGCCACATCTTCAACATCCTTAATGTCTGTGAGTGTAGATTAATCTCTTCCTGAGATGTATCACTGCTTTATTTTGCTACCTTGTCTGGTAGAAGTGAGACATTTTCAGTGCCTTCCAAATGGCTTTTCCTACCATAGTAGATCTTACTCCATCAGTCAGAGAGACAATGATTTTTGCCAACTGCAACTTATCTTAAGTGGCTAGTCACTTCTATAATTTCTAATAAGGATAATCTTTATGTATAGCCTTGTGACCAAGTTCTCACCTTAAATTCTAGTTCTGTAATCTGGAACCTATCTTAGCCATCCATGTCTGCAAAGCAAGTCTAAAGAACTCATAGATGGGAATATAAATGTAGAACACACGTGCAAAAAACAGGACATTCAAGTTCTAACCTTTGATCTCAACCAAACATAGATGCTTACTTTCAGGCAAATCTCTTAGACTCTTTGTCATTTTATAATTTTAGCTACTAAAGCAGGAGGTTGGACCAGATTATCATTTGATCATTCATTGTAATATATCCATTAGAGCAATGCGATATTGGAGGTTTTGTCAGTTAAATGCAATATGCAATTCAGATATCAAAAACACTCCTAAAATAGCAAAGTTGCTACACATTCAAATCTGATCATGGCCATGTAAAGGGTTAATATTAACAACTAATCCATTTGAATGTTCACTATGTTAAATGCTTTATATTGATTAGTCATTTTATTTTCTCACCAAAAATTTGAGGTTGATGCTATTATGATTCCCTTATACAGAAAATAAAATTGATTATTAGAAAAACAATGTTTCCAAGATTAATCATATAGTAATTAAAAGAAATGAGATCTTAACCAAGGCAGTACATTGCCCAAGTCCATGCCCTGAGCCTCTGGATTTATACACCACCACTTTATACTATCTGTCTATTCAGTAGAAATGAAAATGTCCAAATCAGTTTAAGCAGTCTTTTATTAGTTCAGTTCTGACAAAGTGATGACTCTGGTAGCTCTGCTAAGTGGAAAAATTTCTTAATTTGTCATTTATACAGCAAATGTTCTTTATCGTAGTGACTGTTACTAAATAAAAATATTGAAGAAAATAATGGCATAAAACATTTCTACAGAATTTTCTGGAGCTTTCTTAACTTTTCTTTCCTGTGGAAGACGGAGAAAGACAAAAGCAGAAGGGGGAAAAAAAAAAGAGGAAGCAGTTAAAAGGAAGATTTTGCAACCTCTCCAGAATTACTTGATTACTTCTCATCTGGTCTAATTTTTCCCTGATGAGAAACTGTGCTTGAGAGTAGTAAGTACTGCATGCACTAAATACATCACACTTGACTGTCTGCATAATGGAAATGGTGGAGAGGAATCAAATGGATTTAGGTTTCATCAACCTGCAGCTACTGATTTTTCAGCATTCCATAAGCAGCAAAATGAAGTTAGCCAAAAAACACTTATTGCACTCAAAAGAGGGAATAGCAAGGGAATTGCAAGCCATGCTTGAATATAATGTGTGTCTCTTTAAAACAGCTTGAAACTTGCCCCTGTCTCCAACAGTAGTACCACACTTCTAATTTGTAAATGTACACTGCAAAAGGTAGAGGTGTTTTGTAACCTGCATTAACCCTGCACTACTGATAAATCATGTATTCATGTATTTAAAGTTCATTTTTTAGTATCATATTTTAAGTATCAGCAGATCTTAGCTTTACATATATATTTAAATTTAGAACAGGGAAAGAAATCGTTTTTGAAAGAATCATTTTCTAAAAGAGGTATAGTAAAAGATGGGCTTCATCTTTTGATGAAATTTGACTTTGCTCATTTAAATATTTTTTAAGACATCTCATTACTATACAAAATTTAAAAATATTAGATAACTGATACAGAGCACATATTCATCCCATTATATTTTATTTTGAAAAATAAATTTGTCCATTTTCTGGGATTTTTTTAGGACACTATGCAGACCAACAGCAAAATGGTTGTCTTTTTCACTTTAACCTATTTCTTATGGGTTTTAAAAGGGCAAAAGAGCCTTTTACTTTTAATTTTTTTGCAGGGAGGAAAATTGTAGGTAAACCCCATTTAAAATGAGTTTGGCTTTGTGAAATTTGCCTCTGTCATTTCTTAAGTGCTTTTTTTCCTGCCAGTCTATCTAAATTATTTTATCCTCAGAAAGAAGCAGGGCCATTCATCTATCAGTTTCAAGCTTAGCACATGAAATTAAACACCATAATATGCAGTAATTAGAAATCACCTCACCCTGGAAAATGGGATAATGATAGAGTCCTTGAATCAGTGGAGGTTAATGCTGCATGTTTAGAGCACCTTTGTACAAACCTAAGATAGGACTCTGATTAGGAATATTGTAAGAATGGCAGTATAATTAAAAGTAATATTTAATCTAGCAGAGTTTATTTTAAGCACTGTGACCTTAGAATTGCATCATGTAAGTAGAAGAATCTCTGTCAAAAAGTAATATACCATGTCCTTTCCTCTAACTTGCCTTGAGTTCAACTACTTTTCAAGGAATCACTCAGTATTAATAACATTAAATACAATGCACATGGATTATGAGGTACAATGCACTAATATAAAGGATTGTGGAAATCATAAGTAGTTTAGGTTGGCCTATCTATTACATGGCAAAATAAATATAAATATGAAATTTGACCTGAAACCATAGAAGTAAAAGTAAATATCTGTCAATATTCTTAAATTTGGTGTTTGGAGCATCATTCTAAGAATATCTAAAGCAGAAACGATCAAGAGACTGTAACTGACTCAGCCAGCATAAGATAAACATTTTCACCATTAAAGTTTATGTGGAATACACATAAGAAATTTCATGGATACTTAGTTGTCATTAATGTGCCATTTCTGAAATAGATTAGAGTGACATAAAGGTACTAGATTCATAACAGAATGTCTAGGGTGATTATAAACACAATTTCTTAATCTTTATTGTGGTTTCCCAATAGTAAAATAATTCACATATCTCCTCTGGTACCTCTTTTTTCTTCCAACAGCAACCTGGGAGTATTTCTTACACTCACATTTAAATTCCTGGGTGTGGTGGAGGCCAGAAAGGTTCTGATTAGCTTTGCTACTACCATCTGGGTTTGGTAACAGCCTCTACTCCAAACAACAGTGTGGAATATTGAACTAGCTATATAGATACGCACATAAAAAGATTCTACAATATGAAATCAAAGGGAATTTGAGTTCAGTACAACACATAAAGCATGTTAAAATTACTAAACTTTTGGAGCTCTGAGAATGTGTCATAGAAGAGACTATGATGAAAAATGAGATAAAGTAACAAATCGAAAAGAAATGGAAAGTGATTAAAATGCATGAAAAGATTATGGGGGAGAAAAAATACTAGAAGGTAATTAATGCTTATAAAGCAATATTAAGATCAAATATGGAAATTATAAAGAACAAAACTAATATTACAGAAAATTGAAAGAAAACTTAAGAACCTATAGAATACTGGAAGAAAACACAATACATTGAAAATAGGTGACAGGTAGTTAGAAATCTTAAAATAGTGACCCTTTAGAAATAATATCCAGAAATAATGAGAGCCAATGGAGCAGAATAATCAAACTAAAGCAGATTTTAAAAAATACAGTAATCTTAAAAATGATTATAAATAGTAATAGCTCACTGAGCTTTCTCAAAATAAGTAAAACTAAGTCACCACCTTTAAAAGAGGTAGGTTGATTTTTTTTTCTAAAAATAAAATAATCCAGAAGCATTCAGAAAAAGTAACCAAAACCAAACCAGAAAAAAAAAAGGAACAAGAATAAAACAAAAATTTAGTCAAAGATTTCTCAATTAAATTCAGGGATAGATGACCATTCTTGTCCTCCAGTATTGAGAAAATTTTGTGGGTCTTCAAGCAAATAGGTTAGACTCCAAGAATCTGAGAAATTACTAGGGTGATAGTAATATGTGGAATTTACAAAATACAACTCACAGTTCACCAGTGATATATCAAAAGACAACTAAAAATCATCACACAAAGACAAATATGTTTTGTTATACATAACTTTATGAAACTTAATATTAATATTGTATCTGAGAAATGAGTTAAAAGAGGATAGAAAACAAACCACAAAATTCCTAAGAAAAATAAATCTAATAAATTAAAACATATATCAAATTAGGAGGAGGAAGGAAATGGGTAACAAGGAAAAAAAATTGCTATGTCACCTAAGGTAATCAAGATACAAGTAGGACTACATCAAACTAAAAAGCTGCACAGCAAAGAAAACCATCAACAAAGTTGAAAGGCAACCTACAGAATGGGAGAATATATTTGCAAATCTTATATCTGATAATAAGTTAATATTCAAAATATACATAAAGTACTTATACAACTCAATAGCAAAAAGACAAACACTCTGATTAAAAAGTGGACACAGGAACTCAATAGACATTTTTCCAAAGAAAACATGCAGATGGCCAACAGGTACATGAAAAGATGCTCAACATCATTAATCATCAGGGAAATGCAAATCAAAACCACCATATGATTATCACCGCATACATTTTAGAATTACTATTACCAAAAGGACAAGAAATAACAAGTGTTGGTGAGGATGTAGAGAAAAGGGAACCCTTGTGCACTATTGGTGGGAATGTAAAATGGTGCAACCATTAGGGAAGATGGTATGGCAGCCCTCAAAAGGTTAAAAATAAAAATACTATGTGATCCAGCAATTCCACTTCTGACTATTATTCCAAAAACAAAACCACTAATTTGAAAAGATATACATACATGTATATCTCCATGTTCTCTGCACATTATTTATAATACCCAAGATATAGAAACAACTTAAGTGTCCATCTATGGATGAATGGATAAAGTTATGGGCATACTTACACACAAACACACACACATGCAGGAATACTACTCAGTCATTAAAAAAGAATGAAATCTTGCCATTTGCAACAACCTGATGGACTTTCAAGGTATTATGCTCAGTGAAATAAGTCAGAGAAAGACAAATACCATATGATCTCACTTATGTGTGGAATTGAACAACAACAAAACTAAGCACATAAATATAGAGAACAGATTGGTGGTTGCCAGAGGTATGGGTAGGGGTGGGAAAAATTAAGAGGGTCAAAAGGCAGAAACTTCCAGGTATAAAATAAATAAGTCATGGGTAGATAATGTATAACATGGACACTGTACTTAATAGTACTGTATTGCATATTTGAAAGTTGCTAACAGAGTAGATCTTAAAAGTCCTTATGAAAAGACAAAAAATTTTTTTTGTTAACTATGTGTGGTGAGGAATGTTAACTAGGCTTATTGTGGTGTTCATTTCACAATATATGCAACTAGGGATTCATTATGTTGTAAACTTGAAAGTAATATGTCAATTATACCTCAATAATAAATAAATAAATATCACTACTATGGGTTAAATTGTGATGTGTACGGCCAAATATCAGCTGCCAGTCTCCCAAGAGAGAAATGGCCAAATTGAACCAAACTCTGTCTTCCTTCTCTGTTCTTCGTGTGTCCTACCTTTGCAGGACTTATTTTCTATCCTGAATCTATGATGCAAAATTTTATCAACTTTGTCACCCAATCCATTAATTAAGTGTTTTTATATCATCCAAGCTCTTCTTTTTCTCTCATTCTTGAAGCCGAACAGTTAATTTAAGGATATGCCTATGGCAATTTGTTTTAGTTTCTTTTTTATTTTGTGCACTGTCTTCCTTTTCTCAGTTTTCTATTTTCTGTTAGTTTTGGTGGCTCTTTTCTTGTTCGTGGCTTTCCTTAAAAATGTGGTAGTCTTTTACTGCCATACTGCATTTAACACTGAGACATTTGAAGCTGACAGGAAGCTCTCCAGAAAGAATCTCTAATGGAAGCCTTAATGAGAGAAGAACTTCAAGGAGTCTGTCTGTATTGGCATCCTCTCATGTGCTACTGCAGCATATATGCCAGACTGCTGTGTTTATTCTGGGAGAGGGTAGGGAAAGGCAGCTGAGGTTCTATTTTTTACTGAATTCTGTTGATGGTTCCAAGCCTGGCTCTGTCCTCTACTGTGCTGGTAATTTCCAAGTACTGACTTTTTCTAGAAACTAATTTTTAGTGTTCAGAGTGTGTACTAGGTTTAAAGTAGAGCATGTAGCTCTATTATCTACTAGTATTTGACAAGGGTTTCAACTGATTTTAATTTCAGATTCCCCTAAGCTATTTAAGGGAATAACTGGTAGCAGTTTATTGATGAACCCCTTGGAGTCCTGTCAACCCTGAAAGGGACCCATATGGGGGCCCTCTTTAGAGGGTAGATAGGGAGTGTCTGTCTATAAGGCCACTAACTTGGCCAACTTTTGTTGACAGTGTTATAGTCTCTTCAAAATGGAAAGGCAATTCAAAGGGAATCTCAGTAGGCTCTGAGTGCTTGGATAAAGGGGGCAGAAGGGAGTCATGACAGTCTCATGGCCTTTTGTTTTAGGCCCCTCTTACATCTAATTTTTTTTTGCATTTTTTTATTGAGGTATTATTGTTATACATTCTTATGAAGGTTTCACATGAAAAAACAATGTGGTTACTACATTTACCATATTATCAAGTCCCCACTCATACCCAAATTCAGTCACTGTCCATCAGTGTAGTAAGATGCCACAGATTCACTGTTTGCCTTCTCTGTGCTACACTGTTTTCCCCGTGATCCCCACACCATGTGTACTAAACATAATACCCCTCAATCCCCTTCTCCCTCCCTCCCCTTTACCCTCCCACACCTCTCCCCTTTGGTAACCACTAGTTCCTTCTTGGAGTCTCTGAGTCTGCTACTATTTTGTTCCTTCAGTTTTGCTTCGTTGTTATACTCCACAAATGAGGGAAATCATTTGGCACTTGTCTTTCTCCACCTGGCTTATTTCACTGAGCATAATATCCTCCAGCTCCATCTATGCTGTTGCAAATGGCAGGATTTATTTCCTTCTTATGGCTGAATAGTATTCCATTGTGTATATATACCACATCTTCTTTATCCATTCATCTACTGATGGACACTTAGGTTGCTTCCATATCTTGGCTATTGTAAAAACTGCTGTGATAAACATAGGGGTGCATATGTCTTTTTGAATCTGAGAAGTTGTATTCCTTGGGTAAATTCCAAGGAGTGGGATTCCTGGGTCAAATGGTATTTCTATTTTTAGTTTTTTGCAGAACCTCCATATTGCTTACCGCAATGGTTGAACTAGCTTACATTCCCACCAGCAGTGTAGAAGGGTTCCCCTTTCTCCACATCCTCGCCAGCATTTGTTGTTCTTAGTCTTTTGGATGCTGGCCATCCTTACTGGTGTGAGGTGATATCTCATTGCGGTTTTAATTTGCATTTCCCTGATGATTAGTGATGTGGAGCATCTTTTCATGTGTCTGTTGGCCATCTGAATTTCTTCTTTGGAGAACTGTCTCTTCATGTACTCTGCCCATTTTTTAATCAGGTTAATTGCTTTTTGGGTGTAGAGGCATGTAAGTTCTTTATATATTTTGGATGTTAACCCCTCGTCGGATATGTCATATACAAACATATTCTTCCATACTGCTGGATGCCTTTTTGTTCTGTTGATGGTGTCCTTTGCTGTACAGAAACTTTTTATTTGGATGTAGTCCCATGAGTTCATTTTTGCTTTTGTTTCCCTTGCTTGAGGAGATGCGTTCAGGAAGAAGTCGTTTATGCTTATATTCAGGAGATTTTTGCATATGTTGTTTTCTAAGAGTTTTATGGTTTCATGACTTATATTCAGGTCCTTGATCTATTTATAGTTTACTTTTGTGTATGGGGTTAAACAATAAACCAGCTTCATTCTCTTGCACGTAGCTGTCCAGTTTTGCCAACACCAGCTGTTGAAGAGGCTGTCATTTCCCCATTGTATGTCCATGGCTCATTTATCATATATTAATTGACCATATATGGTTGGGTTTATATCAGGGCTCTCTAGTCTGTTCCATTGGTCTATGGGTCTCTTCTTGTGCCAGTACCAAATTGTCTTGAGTACTGTGGCTTAGTAGTAAAGCTTGAAGTAGGGGATCATAATACCCCCAGCTTTATCCTTCCTTCTCAGGATTGCTTTGGCTATTCAGGGTCTTTTATGGTTCCATATAAATTTTAGAATGATATTCTCTAGTTTGGTGAAAAATGCTGTTGGTATTTTGATGTGAATTGCATTGAATCTGTAGATTGCATTGGGCAGGATGACCATTTTGACAATATTAATTCTTCTTATCCATGAGCACGGGATGTGTTTCCATTTATTGGCATCTTCTTTAATTTCTCTTATGAGTGTCTTGTAGTTTTCAGAGTATAGGTCTTTCACTTCCTTGGTTAGGTTTACTCCTAGGTATTTTATACTTTTTGATGCAATTTTGAGTTGAATTGTTTTCCTGATTTCGCTCTCTGCTAGGTCATTGTTAGTATATAGGAATGCCATAGATTTCTGTGCATTAATTTTGTATCCTGCAACTTTGCTGAATTCAGATATTAGATCTAGTAGTTTTGGAGTAGATTCTTTAGAGTTTTTTACATACAATATCATGTCATCTGCAAACAGGGACAGTTTAACTTCTTCCCTGCCATTCTGAATGCCTTTTATTTCTTTATGTTGTCTCATTGCCGTAACTAGGACCTCCAGAACTATGTTGAATAGAAGTGGGGAGAGTGGGCATCCTTGTCTTGTTCCTGGTCTTAAAGGAAAAGCTTTCTGCTTCTCGCTGTTAAGTACAATGTTGGCTGTGGGTTTGTCATACATAGCCTTTATGATGTTGACGTACTTGCTCTCTATACCCATTTTGCTGAGAGTTTTTATCATGAATGGATGTTGAATTTTGTCAAATGGTTTTTCAACATCTATGGAGATTATTTTGTGGTTTTTGTCCTTCTTTTTGTTGATGTGGTGGATGATGTTGATGGATTTTCGAATGTTGAACCATCCCTGCAACCCTGGTATAAATCCTACTTGACCATGACGGATGATCCTTTTGATGTACTTTTGAATTCGGTTTGCTAATATTTTGTTGAGTATTTTTGCATCTATGTTCATCAGGGATATTGGTCTGTAGTTCTCTTTTTTTGTGGTGCCTTTGCCCGGTTTTGGTATTAGAGTTATGGTAGCCTCATAGAATGAGTTTGGAAGTATTCCCTCTTCTTCTACTCCTTGGAAAACTTTGAGGATGGGTATTAGGTCTTCACTAAATGTTTCATAAAATTCAGCCGTGAATCCATCTGGTTCAGGCATTTGTTCTTAGGTAGGTTTTTGACTACCAGTTTAATTTCATTGCTGGTAATTGGTCTGTTGAGATTTTCTGTTTCTTTTTGGGTCAGCCTTGAAAGGTTATATTTTTCTAGAAAGTTGTCCATTTCTTCTAGGTTATCCTGTTTGTTAGCATATAATTTTAAATAGTATTCTCTAATAGTTCTTTGTATTTCTGTGCTGGCCATAGTGATTTTTCCTTTCTCATTTCTGATTCTGTTTATGTGAGTAGGCTCTCGTTTTTTCTTGATATGTCTGGCTAGGGGTTTATCAATTTTGTTTATTTTCTCGAAGAACCAGCTCTTGCTTTTGTTGATCCTTTCTATTGTTTTATTCTTCTTGATTTTATTTATTTCTGCTCTAATCTTTATTATGTCCCTCCTACTGACTTTGGGTCTCATTTGTTCTTCTTTTTCTAGTTTCATTAATTGTGTGTTTAGACTATTCATATGGGAATGTTCTTCTTTCCTGAGGTAGGCCTGTATTTCAATATACTTTCCTCTTAGCACGGCCTTCACTACATGGCAAAGATTTTGTGGTGTTGAATTATTGTTGTCATTTGTCTCCATATATTGCTTGATCTCTGTTTTTATTTGGTCATTGGTCCACTGATTATTGAGGAGCATGTTATTAAGCCTCCAACTGTTTGTGGGATTTTTCATTTTCTTTGTGTATTCATTTCTAGTTTCATTCCTTTGTGGTCTGAGCAGCTGGTTGGTACAATTTCAATCTTTTTGAATTTACTGAGGCTCTTTTGTGGCCTAGTATATGATCTATTTTTGAAAATGTTCCATGTGCACTTGAGAAGAATGTATTATATCCTATTGCTTTTGGATAGAGTGTTCTGTAAATGTCTGTTAGGTTCATCTGTTGTAATATGTTGTTCAGTGCCTCTGTCTCCTTACTTATTTTCTGTCTGGTTGATCTGTCTTTTGGAGTGAGTGGTGTTTTGAAGTCTCCTAGAATGAATGCTTTGCATTCTATTTCCCCCTTTATTTCTGTTAGTATTTGTTTCACATATGTAGGAGCTCCTGTGTTGGGTGCATAGATATTTATAATGATTATATCTTCTTGTTGGATTGACCCTTTTATCTTTATGTAATGTCCTTCTTTGTCTCTTGTGACTTTCTTTGTTCTGAAGTCTATTTTGTCTGATATAAGTACTGCAACTCCTGCTTTTTTATCCCTATTAGTTGCATGAAATGTCTTTCTCCATCCTTCACTTTTAGTCTGTGTATGTCTTTCGGTTTAAAGTGAGTCTCTTGAAGGCAGCATACACATGGGTCTTGTTTTTTTATCCATTCAGTGATTCTATATCTTTTGATTGGTTCATTCAGTCCATTTACATTAAGGGTGATTATGGATAGGTATGTACTTATTGGCGTTGCAGGCTTCATATTCATGGTTACCAAAGGTTCAAGGTGAACATCCCTATTATCTAAAAGTCTAACAACTCACTTAATATGCTATTATGAACACAATCTAAAGGTTCTTTTTATGTTTGTTTCTTTTTTTCCCTCCTCCTTTTTCTTCCTCCTGCATTCTTTATATATAAGGTATCATATTCTGTACTGTTGGCTATCCCTTGATTGACTTTGGGGATATTTAATTTAATTTTGTATTTTCTTAGTAATTAGCTGTTCCAATTTCTTTACTGTGGTTTTATTACCTCTGGTGACAGCTATTAAACCATAGTAAAACTTCCGTTTATAGCAATCCCTCCAAAATACACTGTAGAGATGGTTTGTGGGAGGTAAATTCTCTCAGCTTTTGCTTATCTGGGAATTGTTAAATCCATCCTTCAAATTTAAATGATAATCTTGCTGGATAAAGTAATCTTGGTTCAAGGCCCTTCTGCTTCATTGCATTAAATATATTATGCCACTCCCTTCTGGCCTGTAAGGTTTCTGCTGAGAAGTCTGATGATAGCCTGATGGGTTTTCCTTTGTATGATCTTATTTCTCTCTCTGGCTGCTTTTAGTAGTCTGTCCTTATCCTTGATCTTTGCCATTTTAATTACTATATGTCTTGATGTTGTCTTCCTTAGGTCTCTTGTGTTGGGAGATCTGCTCACCTCCATGGCCTGAGAGACTATCTCCTTCCCCAGATTGGGGAAGTTTTCAGCAATCACCTCCTCAAAGACACTTTCTATCCCTTTTTCTCTCTTTTCTTCTTCTGGTACCCCTATAACGCGAATATTGCTCCATTTGGATTGGTCACACAGTTCTTTCAATATTCTTTCATTCTTAAAGATCCTTTTTTCTCTCTGTGCCTCAGCTTCTTTGTATTCCTCTTCTCTAGTTTCTATTTCATTTAACGTCTCCTCCACCATATCCAATCTGCTTTTAATACCATCCATTGTGCTCTTCAATGACTGGATCTCCAACCGGAATTCATTCCTGAGTTCTTGAATATCTTTCTGTACCTCCATGACCATGTTAGTGATTTTTATTTTGAACTCCCCTTTAGGGAGATTCATAAGGTCCATATCATTTAAATCTTTCTCCAGAGTTATATTCATAATTTTACTCTGGACCAGGTTCCTTTGCCGTTTCATATTTGTGTATGGAGCACTCTAGTGCCCAGAAGCTCTACTCTCTGGAGCTGCTCAGCCCCTGAAGCAATGTCAGGGATTGTATGGGAGTGGTATTGGTGCCTCAGCGGAGGAAAGGGCTGTTTCCTGTTTCCTGGCCGCTATGCCTGTCTCCACTGCCTGAACCAGTGGTTTGAGCACACAGGTACAAGCCTCTGTGCTTTGCATTTTTAGTAGCTGTAGACAGATCTTCCCTCTGGCTGGCCTGATACCAGGGAAGGGTTTCCCAGTTTGTAAGCTCAGTGGGGCTGGCCAGGAGAAAGGCGTAGGTGCACTAGTCTGCCTGTCACAGAAGGGGTCTTGGAGCTGTGTAGGCAGCCAGGGAGCTGGAGCACCTGAAGATGATGAAAGCTCCCAATCCACTGGGCAGGGTGCACCCGGACAATCCTGTCCACCTGTCCTTTCTCCTGAGCAGCAAGCCCCATGCAATCCTTGCCCCTTTAGCAGCCCTCTTGCTAAGGGCTTCCTTGTTAGGAAGTCTCTCAGACTGCCCACCTTTTTTACGTCCCAGAGCAGCCAGATATGGATCCCCGATTTCCACAAGCAGCTAGAATCTTAGTCTCTCCAGGAATTTTCCCTGTTTTAGTTTTCCAACCCCCTAATTATGAGAGTATCATGCAAGCACCATGAAATGTAGGTTTGTGCTCCCAGAGCAGATCTCCAGAGTTAGGTATTCAGCAGTCCCAGATCTCTACTCCCTCCTTGCTCTATTCCTGTTCCTGAAGGGGAAGGTCTTGGATCCTGTAGGACCACAGCTTTAGTACGCTACCCTGTTCTGTGAGGTCGGCTCTTGTCTCCAGGTGTATGCAGCTTGGTGCCGTCCTCTTTCCTGTAGCTCTTTCAAGAGTAGTTGTAGTAGTTATATTTTCATATTATATGCAGTTTTAGGAGGAAGCCTCTGTCTTACCTCTCACGCCACCATTTTTAATCCAATCTGCATCTAATATTTTATTTGTCTTTTGCAATGAATTTTTCAAGGAAGCTATTTTGGAATCCTAAAGCCTTTTGGAGGCTTCTTCACACCAATTAAAATAGATATCCCAGTGTGTTTATTTGAGAATGTTTGCTTTCAGCTGAACTTCTTGAATGGCATTATCTAATTAAAACATTCCTCATAACTCCCATTGTAATTTGACATTGTCTTACTAAGATTTTGCCTTCTGTGTAGGTATCTACAGCTTCTGAGACCACAGCTCTTAGACAAAATAAGCAGGTGTGGCAGAAGGTGGCTTTCTAAATTCTTTGAAACTTGAGGATCCCATAAGCCTTGGGTTATGGCACACACCTAAGAGGAATGTGCCACTCACTTGGGGAACTGGTAGTGGTTTACAGTGTACCCTACTGCACAGAAATTTTCTAGAAGTTTGCAGGTGATGTAGCATCAATCTAACTTATTCCATGACCAACTTGTCCGAGGACAGGATTCTTAAGAGTTAGGTGGTGAGTGCTCTAACAGCTTTCAAGGCTTTCTAACAGCTTAAGTCCTGCTCACAAATTTTTCAGCTAGAGCTTCTGAGATTCCCATTAGCAACAGATTTATTATTCCTTTCATGAGAAGATTTCTTTATAGCAGTGGATGCTCTCATGACTTTTAATAGTCTGACTTGGGCCTTAGATTTTGTTGTGGCGTTGATCAAAAGAATCTGAATTTTTAATTTATTTCTCCCAGACCCCCTAGCACTTAGAGTGTGGGCTTAACTTGAGCTTTTGTGAGTCTCCTAAGGCTGCCACCTTGCTTTATTAGATTGAGGGGTAATCATCATTTTCCCTTGTAGAAAATATCTTCCCTCATACAATCAGACAATATCTCTAAGACTCCTCTCCTAAGACAAGTTAGTCATGGAATGAGGTAGATTAATGCTATGTCACCTGCAAACCTCAAGAATATTCTGTGCAGTAGGGCACACTGTAAAGCACTACCAGATACTCAAAAAACAGCGGCACATCCCTCTTAGGTGTGTGCCATAAACCCAAGGCTTAGCTGAAAAAAATGGGTTGGGCCCATTCACAGTTCCTGAGACCTGTCAGGACCTCCAGAAAGAGCTTATTTACCTTGTAGACGAGGTCGGCAAAAATCCAGAGGTTGTGGCCCACTAAGTCTCACTGTGAAAAACGTGGAGTCTCACACCACAGTTTTCCACCCAAAAGATTTAGAGCAAACAATCTACGAAAACTCACAACACAAGATAAGCTGTGCTCAACCGAAGAAAAGCTTACCAGAGAGCAGCAGAAGAGATAGTGAACAGGGCTCTGTGGTACCTGCACCCTTCATCTAATAACAGTCCCCAGAATCTTCAGCAGCTGTCTTCGGGCACCATCTCATTACCAAAGTGCCCAATTGAGAAAACAATTTTTTTTCACCTTCTTTTTTTATTTTTATTTATTTTTTACTTAAGAAATTTTTTTTTTGGTATCGTTAATGTACAATCACTTAAACAACATTATGGATAATAGACCACCTATTTTCAAGTCCTCACCACATACAGTCACTGTCCATCAGCATAGTAAGATGTTATAGAATCATTATTTGTCTTCCCTATAAATACTGCCATCCCTATGCCCCCTCCCACTGCATTATGTGTGCTAATCATAATGCCCCTTATTCCCGTTCTCCCTCCCTTCACACCCATCCTCCCCAGTCCCATTCCCTTTGGTAACTGTTAGTCCATTCTTGGGTTCTGTGAGTCTGCTGCTGTTTTGTTCCTTCAGTTTTTGCTTTCTTCTTATACTCCACAGATGAGTGAAATCATCTGATACTTGTCTTTCTCCACCTGGCTTATTTCACTGAGCATAATACTCTCTTGCTCCATCCATGTTGCTGCAAATGGTAGAATTTGTTTTCTTCTTAGGCTGAATAGTATTCCATTGTGCATATGTACCACATCTTCTTTATCCATTCATCTACTGATGGACACGTAGGTTGCTTCCATTTCTTGGCTATTGTAAATAGTGTGATAAACATAGGGGTACATATGTCTTTTTCAAACTGGGCTTCTGCATTCTTAGGGTAAATTCCTAGGAGTGGAATTCCTGGGTCAAATGGTATTTTTATTTTTAGTTTTTTGAGGAACCTCCATACTGCTTTCCACAATGGTTGACTAGTTTACATTCCCACCAGCAGTGTAGGAGGGTTCCCCTTTCTCCACATCCTCGCCAACATTTGCTGTTGTTTGTCTTTAGGATGGCGGCCATCCTGACTGGTGTGAGGTGATGTCTCATTGTGGTTTTAATTTGCATTTCTCTGATGATTAGCGATGTGGGGCATCTTTTCATTGCCTTTGGCCATCTGAATTTCTTCTCTGGAGAAGTGTCTGTTCAGAGCCTCTGCCCATTTTTTAATTGGCTTATTTGCTTTTTATTTATTGAGGTGCGTGAGCTCTTTATATATTTTGGATGTAAATCCGTTATCGGCTATGTCATTTTTGAATATATGCTCCCATACTGTAGGATGTCTTTTTATTCTACTGATGGTGTCCTTTGCTATACAGAAACGTTTTAGTTTGATATAGTCTAACTTGTTCATTTTTGCTTTTGTTTCCCTTGCCAGGGGAGATATGTTCATGAAGAAGTTGCTCATGTTTGTGTCCAAGAGATTTTTGCCTATATTCTTTTCTAAGAGTTCTATCGTTTCATGACTTACATACAGGTCTTTGATCCAATTTGAGTTTACTTTTCTGTATGTGGTTAGACAGTAATCCAGTTTCATTCTATTACATGTAGCTGTCCAGTTTTGCCAGCACCAACTGTTGAAGAAGCTGTCATTTCCCCATTGTATGTCCATGGCTACTTTATCGTATATTAATTGACTATATATGTTTGGGTTAATGTCTGGACTCTCTATTCTGTTCCACTGGTCTGTGGGTCTGTTCTGATGCCAGTACCACATTGTCTTGAATACTGTGGCTTCATAGTAGAGCTTGAAGTCTGGGAGCATAATTTCCACTGCTTTATTCTTCCTTCTCAGGATACCTTTGGCTATTTGTGATTTTTTGTGGTTCCATATGCATTTTAGAACTATTTACTCTAGTTCACTGAAGAATGCTGTTTGTATTTTGATAGGGATTGCATTGAATCTGTAGATTGCTTTAGGCAGGATGGCCATTTTGACAATATTAATTCTTCCTAGCCAAGAGCATGGGATGAATTTCCATTTATTAGTGTCTTCTTTAATTTCTCTTAAGAGTGTCTTGTAGTTTTCATAGTATAGGTCTTTCACTTCCTTGGTTAGGTTTATTTCTAGGTTTTTTTTTTTTTTTGATGTGATCGTGAATGGAATTGTTTTCCTGATTTCTCTTTCTGCTAGTTCACCATTAGTGTATAGGTATGCAACAGATTTCTATGTATTAATTTTGTATCCAGCAACTTTTTTGAATTCACATATTAGATCCAATAGTTTTGGAATGGATTCTTTAGGGTTTTTTATGTACACTATCATGTCATCTGCAAACAGGGACAGTTTGACTTCTTCCTTACAAATCTGGATGTCTTTTATTTCTTTGTGTTGTCTTATTGCTGTGACTAGGACCTCCAGAACTATGTTGAGTAAAAGTGGTGAGAGTGGGCATCCTTGTTATGTTCCTGATCTTAAAGGAAAAGCTTTCATCTTCTCTCTCTTAAGTATAATGTTGGCTGTGGGTTTGTCATATATGGCCTTTATTATGTTGAAGTACTTGCCCTCTATACCCATTTTTTTGAGAGTTTTTATCATGAATGGATGTTGAATTTTGTCAAATGCTTTTTCAGTATCTATGGAGATGACATGTGGTTTTAGTCTTTCTTTTTTTTTGATGTAGTGGATGATGTTGATGGATTTTCGAATGTTGTACCATCCTTGCATCCCTGGGATGAATCCCACTTGATCATAGTGTATAATCCTCTTGATGTATTTTCGAATTCGGTTTGCTAATACTTTGTTGAGTATTTTTGCATCTATGTTCCTCAGGGATGTTGGTCTGTAATTTTCTTTCTTTGTGGGGTCTTTTCCTGGTTTTGGTATTAGAGTGATGTTGGTCTCATAGAATGAGTTTGGGCATTTTCCTTCCTCTTACACTTTTTAGGAAACTTTAAGTAGGATGCGTATTAGGTCTTCAATAAATGTTTGATAAAATTCAGCAGTGAAACCATCTGGTTCAGGAGTTTTGTTCTTAGATAGTTTTTTGATTACCAATTCTATTTCTTTGCTAGTATTTGATCTATTAATATATTTTGTTTCTTCCTGGGTCATCCTTGGAAGGCTGTATTTTTCTAGAAAGTTGTCCATTTCTTCTAGGTTATCCAGTTTGTATTCATATAATTTTTCACAGTATTCTCTCATAATCCTTTGTATTTCGGTGCTGTCCATATAATAATCATATAAGGTGATTTTTCCTTCCTCATTTCTGATTCTGTTTATGTGTGTATGCTCTCTTTTTTTCTTGATAAGTCTGGCTAAGGGTTTATCTCTTTTATTTTCTCGAAGATCCAGCTCCTGCTTTCATTGATTCTTTCTATTGTTTTATTCTTCTCAATTTTATTTATTTATGATTTAATCTTTATTATGTCCCTCCTTCTACTGACTTTGGGCCTCATTTGTTCTTCCTTATCTAGTTTCATTAATTGTGAGTTTAGACTGTTCATATCGGATTGTTCTTCTTTCCTGAGGTAGGCCTGTATTACAATATATTTCCCTCTTAGCATGGCCTTCACTGTGTCCCACAAATTTTGCAGTGTTGAATTATTGTTGTCATTTGTCTCCATATATTGCTTGATCTCTGTTTTTATTTGGTCATTGATCCATTGATTATTTAGCAGTATGTTATTAAGCCACCATGTGTTTGTGGGCTTTTTCATTTTCTCTGTGTAATTTATTTCTAGTTTCATACCTTTGTGATCTGAGAAGCTGGTTAGTACAATTTCAGTCTTTCTGAATTTACTGAGGTTCTTTTTGTGGCCTAGTATATGATCTATTCTTGAAAATGTTCCATGTGCACTTGAGAAGAATGTGTATCCTGTTGCTTTTGGATGGAGTTGTCTGTAGATGTCCTTTAAATCCATCTGTTCTAATATGTTTTTCAGTGCCTCTGTCTCTTTATTTATTTTGTGTCTGGTTGATCTGTCCTTTGGAGTGAGTGGTGTGTTGAGATCTCCTAAAATGAATGCATTGCATTCTATTTCCCCCTTTAATTCTGTTAGTATTTGTTTCACATATGTAGGTGATCCTGTGTTGGGTGCACAGATATTTATAATAGTTATATACTCTTGTTGGACTGACCGTTTTATCATTATGTAGTGTCCCTCTTTTTCTCTTGTTACTTTCTTTGTTTTTAAGTCTAATTTGTCTGATACAAGTATGCAATTCCTGCTTTTTTCTCACTATTAGTTGCATGAAATATCTTTTTCCATCCCTTTACTTTCAGTCTGTGTACGACTTTGGGTTTGAAGTGAGTCTCTTGTAGGCAGTATATAGATGGGTCTTGTTTTTATATCCATTCAGTAACTATGTCTTTTGATTGGTGCATTCAGACCATTTACATTTAGGGTTATTATCGACAGGTGTGTACTTATTGGCATTGCAGGCTTTAGATTCGTGGTTACCAAAGGTTCAAGGGTAATTCCCTTACTATCTAACAGTCTAATTTAACTCACTTCATATGCTATTACAAACACAAACTAAAGCTTCTTTTTTTTTCCCTCCTCCTTTTTCTTCCTCCTCCATTCTTTGTATGTTTTGAATAACATTTTGTATTCTTTGTCTATCCCTTGGGTGATATCTATTTAGTCTTAAGAATACATCGATCTATAGGAGTCCCTCCAAAATGCACTGTAGAGGTGGTTTGTGGGGGGTAAATTCTCTCAGCTTTTGCTTATCTGAAAATTGCTTAATCCCTCCTTCAAATTTAAATGATAAACTTGCCGGGTAGAGTATTCTTGGTTTGAGGCCCTTCTGCTTCATTGCATTAAATATATCATGCCACTCCTTTCTGGCCTGTAAGGTTTCTGTTGAGAATTCTGATGATAGCCTGATGGGTTTTCCTTTGTATGTGATCTTTTTTCTCTCTGTAGCTGCTTTTAAAGTCTGTCTTTATCCTTGATCTTTGCCATTTAATTATCATATGTCTTGATGTTGTCTTCACTGGGTCCCTTGTGTTGGGAGATGTGTGCACCTCCATGGCTTGAGAGACTATCTCCTTCCCCAGATTGGGGAGGTTTTCATCAATTACCTCCTCAATAACACTTTCTATCCCTTTTCTCTGTCTTCTTCTGGTACCCCCATAATGTAAATATTGTTCCACTTGGATTGGTCACACAGTTCTCTCAATATTCTTTCATTCTTAGAGATTGTTTTTTTCTCTCTGTGACTCAGCTTCTTTGTATTCCCCTTTTCTAATTTCTATTCCATTTACCATCTCTTCTACTATATCTAATCTACTTCTAAATCCCTCCATTGTATATTTCATTTCAGATATGGAATTTCTTAATTATTGAATTTCTGACTTAAATTCATTCCTGAGCTCCTGATTATTTTTCTGTACCTACATAAGCATGTTTATAATTTTTATTTAGAACTCTCTTTCAGGAAGATTGGTGAGTTCACTTTCATTTGGCCCTTTTTCTGGGGTTCCTGAGATTTTGGTCTGAACCTTGTTCTTTTGACGTTTCATATTTCAGTGTGGTGCCCACTAGTGCACAGAAACTCCAGTCTCTATAGCTGCTCAGCCCCTAGAGTGAGGTTGGGGGTCATAGGAGAGCAGAGCTGGTGCCTGGGGGGAGGAAAGATCTGTTTCCTGATTCCCATCTGCCCTGCATGTCTCCAGTGTCAGAGCCAGTGGGCCAAGCACACACGTGTAAGCCTCTGTGCTTTGCGTCTCTAGCTATTGTAGGTGGGGCCTCCCTCTGGCTCTCCTGAGACCAGTGCAGTGAGTGCCGGTTTGGGAGCATGTGCCTGCAGTCCAGTAGAAAGGCTTGGCAGGCTGTGTGTCTCAGTGGGGGGCCTTGGAGCTGAGTAGGCAGCCAGGGGGATGGATCACCTGAAACTCCTCAAAGTTCCCAACCAGCTGTGCAGAGCTCTCCCAGACAACTCTGTCCAGCTCTCCCTTCTCCTGTGTAGCAAGCTCCATGTAAACTCCGGTCCTTCAGCAACCCTCTCGCTGATAGGAAGCCTCTCAGACCACCCGCTCTGACACAGAGTGCCTGGGTGTGGATCCTGTCCTCCACCAAAGGCCGGAACATCAGTCTCCCATGCCCTCTGCCCGTCTGAGCTCCCAAACGTCCAGAGCACCACACACTGTAGGTTTATGCTCACCTATAGTGATCACCAGGGCTGGGTCTTCAGCAGTCCCAGGCTTCCACCCCCTCTCCCTCTCCGTTTCTGTTCCTCCCGCCAGTGAGCTAAGGTGGGGGAAGGGCTTGGGTCCCACCGGATTAAGGCTTTTGTAAATTCCCCTGTTTCCTGAGGTCGGCTCTGTTTGTGAGGTCTGTATGCAGTCTGATTCAGCCTTCTTTCTTCTTGTTGTTTTAGGATTCGTTGTATTAATTAACTATATTGTACTATTTGTGGTTTGGGTAGGAGTTCTCCGTGTCACCTTTCATGCTGCCATCTTGAATCTCTCCCAAAACAAACAATTTAGGAATGCATTTGATGTCCCTTATTCAAGGAACAAATCCGACAAGCGCAGAACACAGCCCCTCAGATGCAGTGCGCCCATGCCGGGATTCTGGGTAAATGCCCTGACGGAGCTGCAGGAACAGCTGCTTGGCGGCTCAGGGGCCCGGAGGTGGGGTTGCCCTGTAAGGTTGATGCGTCCTGTCTCCTAGAGTGAAAAGGTAGGTGAGCTACAGCTGAGTTGGAGGCTTGTGACTGGTGCATGTGAGGTTTCCCTGATGGTGAGTGAGGTGTTTCCCATATGTACAGGCCGACTGAGGTTTAGGGTTATACGTCACTGGGGCGGCCTCACTTTGTGGGTCCCAATACACATCATACCTTGACCTGTTGCAAGGAGTGACCGTTGAATCAGGAGTCCAAATACAGACTTGAACTTTTTTCAGCTTTCCATCTTATCCTTGCTTCTTCAGTAACTGAAATTTTCAAGAGCTGTAGAAACGATTCTTTTTCTTGTCAGTCATGTCCGTCCCCTGGAGGCATTATGTTGTAAATTGGCAGTGAGAAACCATGCTTCTCTACTGCTGAGATTTCCTCTCATTCTCTTTGACCTCACAGATTTTTGTACATTTTGAATTTCTACTTTAATGCATTTTATAAGGAAAGGAGTTAAATGTTAGTGATCCTTCAATCCTTCAGAAGCTTCAGAGTCAAAATAGTGAATCAGAAAGATGTAATCCTTAAGTATTGGTTTTGCAGTATTTCAAATGTACATGATCAATACAATTGGAAATTATTTTATGCATTTTATCTCGTATAATCAGGGATTTATCTAGTTTTATCTAGTTGAATTTATTAATGACCCTGTGTAGACCAAGCAAACTTTGTCTTGCATGAGGCTGTAGATTTAATCTAGCCATTATTAAAGTCTGCCAGCAAGATTTGGAGAAGAACTGTATATCATGAGGCTTGAAATGACTCCTAGTATATTTTTTCTTTCTATTATATTGCTGTTATGAGCGATTTGTTTTCTTTAGCACTTCCTCCTATGAGGTAAATAAAAAAAATCCAATTGGTGCTTAGTTTAGCTGATTCCATTTAATTGAAAATTTACTTATGAATTATAATTAAAAATGTAATTTAAAAACAAATTTCAGCTACATATTCATGACAGGGAAATATTTCAGAAGTGCATGTTTTTAAAAATTACTACTGTCTTAAAAAATTTTTTTTTCTAAGTCAGTGCAGCCATATATTGCTGAGAGCAGATAAGCTTAGACCTCAAAGGATTCACTTCATAAGTTAAAAGGTCCACTTAGGAAGTGAAAACCCACAGTGCTCTAATGGAACTTAAACATAGCAAGCAGTCCCTCCAACACCACCCCCATGCTATCATTAACTGATATGAGGCTTTTCTGATGAAGTTTAAAAGGCTTCTTCAGTAAGTCTCCACAAGCAAGCCAAAGTAAGAATAAAGTGGTAATCTGAATTTAGGACTTTAGTTTTATTTTTATGCAGTACTGCTCTCTTACTTTTAGCTAGTTTATTGTTTTCTGTAACTTGATCCTTGAAATAAAAACAAATCATTATTTGTTTTAATACTGAAAATTTCAATAAGGAGTTAAACAGGAAAGGCACATATGAGACTTTAAAAAAAAACACCCTGATACTCACTGACAAATAATATTTTTCATTATTATATGGGCAGGAATGCCTTCCTAACCGTAAATATTAAGTTTCTGAAATCACTTGGTGGGAATATTTTCAGTTTTGAGACTTAAGACTTTTTAAAACAAATTTGGTAAAATAGACCTAGGTGCCTAAAATAAAATAACAATGATAACACACAAGTACAAAAAGTTAAAAGGTGTGTTTTATTTTCTTAAACTATTAAGATTCAGTACTAGCTATTTAATTATCTTCCCTTAGTCAGTGTGAACATTACAAGATAGAATTAACTGATATGCATTAACAAAGCATTAATGAAATGCTAGAAGTTTCCTTTCTCCAAAGCATATGCATATTGAATTTTCCTTTTGGTTGTATTCTGTTTTCTAATTTTACAGCTCAAAATTCTAGACTTAATCTTTTCTGATCCCATAACAACAAAACATTTTAAAATGAAAAAATAAATGAGATAAAATTTCATTAAGGTATTAATTACAGATAACCAAGCAGAGGACATTCAAGCCCAGTCCCAGTAGGAGGGAATAAATAACTTGAGCTATCCCATGTCATAGCATTTTCTACTGTCTCACACAAAGAACTCTTTTCTTCCTAAGACTCAAAGATATTTTGAAGATTTTTATTTTCTTCTATCCAGCTCCCTTTACTTCTCCTGCTCCATCTTTTCCTTTAGCTTCTTAATTCATGCAAGAAGGTCTAGGTTGTACTGTGGTAAAACAACCCTAAGTTTTCATTGGCTACCCCAGTATTTACTTTTGCTCACACATCACTGTGGGTGTAGGAAATGCCCCAGAGCATCTGCCTTCCCTATATTTACTCAGCATAACAGGCTGCTCTTAAATTTATGGCACCTCCATATCAACATATGCTTTCACAGTCACTCAAGCCAGGAGGAGTCTGGCTTAAAAATGGATCATGGACTTCCAAGGAATTAAGATTCCTCACTCCTCCTCTCATCTTAGATTGAACCAAAACAAGTCACACGATCACCTTTTAATTCAAGGTGTTGGAGAAGTACAGTCTTTCCCTGTGCTTAGAAATACAAAAGGACCACGTTTTGGTGAAGAGTGGTAATGCCTACCAACTCTTTCTGTTTTGTTTTTTGTAACCTGCCCCCCCACCCCCCATGCATTTATAAGTTCTGCAGTAGTTCAGTAGACCCACAGCACTTTTTATAAATAAACTAAAAAGAATACTTTTTAAACTTCTGTCAAGAAAGAATATTTTCCTCATGGAAAATGAAGAAAGTAAAATAGTGAAGTTATTTCCTTTGGTCTCATGGTATCCATACTCATGTATTTTACACGGATGGCAACATTACATTTTTCCATGTCAAAAAGATTATGACAGAAATATTCCAGCATTTTTTTTTTCTTTTAGTTAATTTTTGTTCTTTCTGAAATACAATAGAGATTTGGAAAAGAACCTAGTGCTATTCCAACTTATGGTCACAATGTCTGCACTATGCTTCACTTACATCAAATTTTAGAGGATTGAGAGTTCCCTATACAGACAAACTTTTGAATAATTCATTGTCTTACCCTTCTTATCATCAAGGTTGCACTTTTTCATTCCTATCAGCCTATAAATATGCTGTATATCCAACATTAAAAATAATGTCCTCTTGTCTTTGTTTCCCTCAAACTAGTGTTTAAATTATGTGATTTTCTTCATGGCCAGATTTCAGGAGTTATTTATAATCACCTCTTCTTCACCTTTCATTCAATGTTTTTTTAATGATATTTGCTCTTTTGTGTCTTTTTATATGTAGGAATTTAAAAAAAGGAAATGCAAAGAATAAAGTAATAGTATTTCATATTCCTCTCATCCAAAACCTACCATCCATAATATTTTATTGTTGGTATTACTGCCACATTATGATTTAAGAACCATATTGTTTCCATACCACTCTGCCGTTCTTGTTCTATCTCAAATCAGTTTCTATATGTGTGGGTCTGTTTCTACACTCCAAGTTTATGTTTAAGCTTTCCCTTCAGTTCCTTTTGTCTATGTGTTTGTCTAGTGCTAATTCCTCCCTCTGTTAATTATTATAGATTCATGGCTGCTTTTTATTATCTGGAAGGACCAATCTCTGCACATTGTTCTTTTTGTAGAAGGCCTTTAGCCTTTCTCAGTAATTTGCACTTTGATATAAACGTTAGCATCATATTGCTAAATTAAATGTAAAATTGAGTGAAACAAACCATGATAAGAATTTTACTAGAATTATAATCTCAATCAGTTTAACTTTACATTTAACAATTCTGTCTGCTAATCCTCGAATTAGTTGTATTTCCATGATTTTTTCAGAATTTATTTCTTAAAGTTTTATAATTTGCTCCCTAAAAATTTTACATTTACAAAAGATATCATTTCTATTTTTTAATTGTAAATGTTCACTTTTATTTATCTTAAGAAGTTTGTTAACTGTTTACTGCTAGATTTTAGAAATGCAATTGATTTTTCTATTTTAAGGCTTGCTATACTCTCATTAATTCTAATAATTTTTCAGTAGATTGGGGGTAGTTTTCTCTGTGGAAAAAAAGTCTTACATAAATAATAAAGACTCTTTTCCATTCCTTATATCTTTCTTGTTTTTTTATTTGTCTGCACTGGGAAGGACCTCATTATTATATTTAATTAGGAGTAGTGATGACAGGCATCCTTGTATAGTTCCTGATATGAAAAGGAATGCTTTCATTTTTTTTCTCAATAAAATGTGGTATTTGCTACTTCTTTTTGTATATGCCCTTTACTAAGTTAAAAACATTTTCTATTTCTTTTGTTAAAAATTTTATAAAGAATGGATGCTGAATTTAATTGCAAATTTTCCATAATTTTTCAAGGGAGTAAAATGATTCTTACCCTTTCATTTGTAATATATTAAAATGTATTGATCACTTGGAGAATTGAGTTGTATTATCTTCATAGAAAACCTATCTTCATAGGTTTTCACCCCTAGTAAAAGCCATCTTTTGATGATGAATGCACAGGAAGGATTTTTTTCTCCACCCATTATAAAGGTCAAGATTTGAAAGTTTTCCAATCCGTCTCCTTCTGTGGGGTGGGGTTTAATGTTCATTCAGTTGTTAGGTCTCTGCTTTATGTGGAGTCTGCAATCCATCTCTACACCTTGGGCAGGTTGGAAGCTTTATCTTCTGTCCTCCACACCTTATGAAGTCATTAAAGCAGAAACTCAAAGTTCCAGAGTTTGCCAGAAATTGGCTGAAAATTAGCTTTGGTGCTGGTGAATTACAGTTGACCTTGAACAACAAGGGTTTAAATTGCATGGGTCCACTTATACGTGGATTTTTTTTCTTCAGTAAATATAGTGGAATTTTTATGAGATGTGACAATCTGAAAAGACATTTTCTCTAGCTTACTTTACTGTAAGAATGCAATATATACTACACATACATATGTCAATCAACTCTTATCATAAGGTTTTTTGTCAATTGTAGATTACGAATAGTTAAGATTTTAGGGATTCAGAAGTTATACTGGGATGGTCAACTGGATGAAACACCAATACCATCCCTGTGTTGTTCAAAGGTTGACTGTAAATTTCTAGGCCCAAGATGGAGCCCTCCTGCTAAGAGTTCCACATCAGGGAATCAAAACTTAGATAACATTTGTTTCCCGGTAAATGCTCAGTTTGACCAGAAATACAGTATACCCAGTCAGCCAATCCCCAAATAGTAATCCAGCTTTGGGCTTTCTCACCCCAAAACAAGGTTGACTCTGTGGCCTCAGCCAATCAGATATTTTCTATGTGTCTCTTCCTTTCTCTTTATTCTTTATCCTGTAAAAGCTTGTAAAAGCTTCCTGCTTTCTGACCCATTTGCAGTTCTCTGAGAGGGGACTGTCTGCTTCATGATGTATTAAATAAAGTTAATTTGCATCACTTAAGTTGTTCTCTTCAATCATTTTTTAACAGTGTGTGTTTGGAGATAAGGACTGACATCAGAAGCTGACTACTAACAGCCTATGGGACGAGGCCAGGCCCGGGGGAGGCACCACCTGGACCCTGTGCTCACGTTCCTCGCACTGCTACACAAGAGCCTTGAGCAAGCCATTCTCAGATCGGAACTCTGTGCCTTGTGTGCAGCTCTCTTAACCAAACAAATTTTATGCAAAAATAAATAAATTGCTCCTAGAAAGATTCTGGGGCCCTGAAAAGGATCTGGGGCAGTTCTATTGGGAGTCCACAATGGGTAGCAGCCATTATAATACTCAAAAAAGAAGGAATTCCAAGAAGGAATGCAAAGGATAGCAGCCATTAGTGAACTTAACGAAGCCTGGAGCATAATCCACAGCATAGACCTCTGGGGAATTTGGGGAAATAAATTAAGATAAGAAATTTGGACTGTTGTGACCACCAAAATCAAAGTAGGCACAAGTCAGACTATTAAAGTCCATCAGAGAATCTGTTGCTATAAAGAAATATTCCGGTGAAAGGAATAATAATAGATCCATGGCTAATGGGAATCTCAGAAGCCAAAAGCAGAAAAACTGTTGTGCAGGGGTTGAACGCTTAAAGCTTTTAGAGCACTCACACCTAACTCTTCAGATCCTGTTCTAGAATAAGTTGGTCATGGAAGAGGTTAGATTGACTTTAGGTCACCAGTCAATCTCAAGAAAGTTTCTGTGCAAGGAGGTACACTGCAAAACCACACAATCCCCAGCCTAATAGCACATCTCTATCAGGTATTAACTTGGCATACACTCAAGGCTTAGCTAAAGAAATGGGATCCTCAAGTTTGGAAGACTTGAGAATGCCACTTTCTGGCACACCTGCTTTTCTTATGGTTAATGACCATGGTCCTGGAAGCTATAGATATCTACACAACTGTCAACATTTTATTAAGACAACATAGAATTATAACGGCCATTATGGAGAATGTCCCAATTAGCTGATATTATTCATTTAAGAAGTATACTTAAAAGCAAAGATTCCCAAATCAACAAAAGAATGGGATACCTATTTTAATTGTTATGCAGAAGTCTCTGAGTCTTCAAGATACTAAAATGTCTTTATTGAAATATTCATTGTAAAAGACTAATGAAAAATAGACACCAGAGGCACCTAACAGAAAGCTCTAAGACCTTAGGTCTAACCTGGCTCCCAGTACTATACCCTCCTTTAACTGAGCACTCCATCTATTTCTCTATCTGAATTTCCTTTCCGCTCTGAAAAGACTAAAGGACTATAAAGAGAATTCCACCATGTTAGTGGCCTTACAAACTGCTGCAGCTCCACAGCCAGAAGCCTGAGACACCGGGGCTCCCCTGCTAAACCTTTCTAGGGCTCCATTTCAAACACTGGCCCAGAAATCACTGTCTCATTTGCAGTCATCTAGGACACTGGCAAAATGATGGTCTTCACATGCTTTGTCAAATATTTCTACACCAACTTAAATGCTTTCATATTTACTATTGAAGGAAGGATCCCATATTGGCCTTCCCAGAGTTGAGGGACTCTGAGGGATTCTCCAATAAACTAATACCATTTAATCCCATAAAGAACCTAAGGAAAACTAAAAATTAATGGAAAACCTTGCCGAACTCTGGCAGATAACCAGGGGCTCTACTATTTTAAACTCAATTGCTTTAGAACCTGCAGATGGGATGCTGGAAAATCTGGCAGAAGCTGGCAATGACTGAGAATTCCTCCAGAGTCAGATCTCCCAAATCTCTCTAGTGCTTGTTGAGAGAGGAAGTTAAAATTCCATGTTGTCCTTTACTTTTGAAATCCAGACCCTTGTGAATTCAGTGTCTGGGTGCCCAGTGGTTGTCAATCCTTTCTATCCTAGTGACAGCTATACTTTGTGTCTCATTTTTTTGTCCTGAGAACTTGACTTGTCTTTCAGCTGGCCTGGTATACCCAGGTTTTTGTGCATGCAGGCAGTTCAACCACCAGGTTGGGGGCCCACATATATGGCCAGATAGAAATGTGGGTTGTACTCCATTTGAGGCTAGGATCCTACCATCTGTTGCCAGCTCTCTGGGGAATCATCTGTGTTTTTCATTCTTTTGGCTTTGGAAGTGACTCTGGCTCTTGGAGGGCAGAACTGAAAGCTGATACTCAAAACCTGATAACTTTTTTAAAGCCTTTCTTACTAAATTTGTCCTAAAATTGAAGACAAATTGTACAACTTGTCTTGCAAATTGAGTCTTCACAAGAACAGAAAAAGATCACTTATCCTTTTTACCAATCCCCAAATCTCCTGTATTCATCTCAAAAGGCTTGTAGGGATTGTAAAAATTCTGGTCTTAGCAAGCAAAAGTCCTTCTTGGAGGAACTTGTATTCTTCATGAGATGTAAATGTTCTACCTAGTCTTTTCTAGGAATCAATGGAATTTTTATCAGAAGGAAAAAAAAGGGGTAGGGAGTTGGCTCTTTGGAAACAAGGCAAATGAAAAATCTTTAAAATATACCAAATAGGACTTAACCTTGTTTTATAACACTTTTTCACTTTTAAGACCAGTAACACATTTTGCTGTATTAAAAAAAAAGTACTTAAAAATCTCCTGAAGTTTGTAGAGGTATTACACTTTCACTAAATAACTCCACAATGGCACTGATATTTGAGTTGATGGAACTGCTTTCTAGAAATACTGTGATCCACATTTTTGTAAGGAAGTCTCTTTGCTGATTTTATTGTGTGTGTTTGTCTAATATCATTGTGCATTTTTCTGTTATAGGGCATATCATGTGTGAGTGCATGCATGTGTGGAGAAAGACTTAAATTTTAGATTAATATATAAAAGCAAATGATAAATTGTGAAAATCTTAACTGTTTTTTATTGTTGTTCACAATATATTCTTAACATAATACATATTCAAGAAGTAGAATATCAGCATTCCAAAGTCCTCCTTTATGACCTCTCCAAATTACTATCCTACAAACATAACGACTGTCTGATTTTTATCATTAATTCTACCTATGTTGAACTGTATATTAATTTGATATTCAGTCTTGTTCTGTATAGCAGCAATTTTTATATTCTCATTACTAAGAAATATTTGCTTTTACAAATAGGACACAATATATTTATCCATTCCGCTGTCAATGGTCATTTGGACTGTTTCCAGTTTAGCTTCTATGCATAATGCTACTGTGAAAATAAATGTCTACGCCTTGTTGAATATGTGTACACATCTCTGTTGGGTATACACTAAGGAATGAAATTGCTGGGTCACAAAATAAGTATGTGTTCTGCCTCAGTAGATTCCACCAATTTCCCAAGTTGTTTTTCCTTTTTTGCACTCCCACCAGCAATATATGAAAAGTCCAGTTACTTCACATTCTCACTAAAGATGATATCTCTTTTTGATTTAATATTCTAGAAGTCATGTAATGATTGCCTTGGATTTTAATTTGCATTTCTCTGTGGTTAATGAGCTTAAGAACCTTTCATATGTTGATAGGCTATTTGGATATCCTCTTTTGTAATGCACATTCATATTTGTTCTTTAGTATACTAGGGAGTTTTCTATTTTGTTTTT
Organism: Phataginus tricuspis; assembly: GCA_029783875.1. Classification (NCBI taxonomy): domain Eukaryota; kingdom Metazoa; phylum Chordata; class Mammalia; order Pholidota; family Manidae; genus Phataginus; species Phataginus tricuspis. The sequence continues at coordinate 2,861,500 of JAQQAC010006877.1, read as the reverse complement.
TGTATAATTTCTTATATATATAGTCTGTGTAAGTCTCTTTCAAAGGTACACATTGCAAGTATATTCTCATCTGTGCATTACCTAATATTCATTTTCTTAATTCTTTCTTTTGATAAACAGAAGATTTTAATTTAATGTAGTCTGTTAATCTTTTTTCCCTCTTTTGGTTAGTATTTTTGTTATTTAGTTTAAAAAATCCTGTCTACCAAAAGGTCATATTCTCCTGTGATTTCTTCTGGAAGATTTATTTTTCTGCCTTTCACATTTACATTTATTTACCATCTGGAATTAATTGTTTAATATACTATAAAGTGGAAGATAAGATTGATATTTTTTCTTACATGTTTATTCCAGTTAACCCATAACCATTACTGAAAAGACCATTCTTTCCTGATTTCACTGAAGGACAAACTTTCTTACATCGGGTCACTGTATAATCTTTAGTTTGTCTCTCATTGTTCTGTAATTTTTCATTGGTCCATTTTCTATGCCTCTACGAGAACATACTGTTTTCATTACAGTAGTTACACATGTCAGTAGTTACACGTCTTGAATGTGATAGCATAAATCCTCAAGCTTTGCTATTTTTTTCAAAATTGTCTTTGCTAGCTACTTTTTCATATGTTTTCCTTATTTAGATATGATTTGCATGCAATAAAATGCAAAAAATCTTAAGTTTTCAGTTTGATGAGTTTTCACAATTTCATAGTTATCCAAAACAAGTTGTAAAACATTGGCATTATACTTCCTGCATTATTTTGATGCAAAAACCAGGTGTCATACTCAAAGGTATTTCAGGATATATCTATGAAAGAAAAATGTCCTTAAAAACAAAACCATAATACCATTTTCACTCCTAAAAGTATTAACTAAAATTCCTTAATAAATATCAAAATTTTAAAGACTTGATTTTTAATTAAAAATATAACTTTTCCCTTTAGAAGTCAACTTCTAGAGAGCTGTAGCCAGAATTATCCTACCCAATATCAAACTCCACTTTTCTCAATATGACTTCTACTGTGGTTGAAATAGAGATTTTTAAAATACCCGTCCTGTCTCAATCACAGCATATTATGAGATAGGAGAGACAAAATATATGAAAACACTGACTACCATAAAATGCTGCATATGTATATCAAAAATTATCTCCACAAGCTATCTCATTTTATATAAGACAAATGAAGACGAAGGAAAATCAAGTTGCAACCTTGAGTCCCCCTTCCCTTCTGACATCTTTCATAATATGAAAATCCATCCACAGATCCTAAATTGTGTGATAATCTTTGCCATCTACTTTCTCAAGCACTTTCTGGTGGGTCTTCCGATGTCTGTATGACTTCTATTTTAATATCCTTTGTTTTACATCTTTTTTTTTCTTTGCAGCAAATTAAACATAGCACTGGCTTTCCTTTTATCAAGCATAAGGGTCAAACTGTTAATCAAAAAAAAATTGCAGATATAGAGAATATAGTGGTGGAAACCATACTTAATAATAAACTCAATTAAGGACAGCAGGTTAAACAAATAGTGGTTGAGAGATAAAATAACACTCAAGTAAAATTGTGTATTGTACCACAATATATTGTTCTATTTTAGTATGTGTGAAATTATCCCAAGCATTGCAGAAACAAGTAGCACTATGCTATACCAGCAGGGTGGCATAAATGACAAATCTGTTATGATACTTGGCACATCCATCAAGAGATGTTCAACAAATTTCTGAATATTATTTCATTCTCCCTAGAGTAGAATTAAATGCTTTCTCAATTTATTTCATAGCATTTAAATATTCTTCTGTCACAACACCAGCCTGAAATTTATGTAAACTTATTTTCCCCTCCATCTAGATTGCTGTTCAATATCTGATGTAGTGTATGTGTTCCCTTAAGTATTTGCTAAATAAATCAGGATGCAGCATTTCTTCACTAAATTAGGAATTCCCCAGGCCTAGAAAGAGCTTGATAATGATAAATATTCAACTAATATTTATTGAATCATTTATTTCAAATAACAGACATCTATTGAGTATTCATTGTCTGCCATGAACTCTCCTGGACTGTATTAGAATTACTATGAGCAAATTCAGAGTTATCCCCTGCTATTCTCCCATCTGCCTATTCTTTTCCTTCATAACTCCATCATTTAACATTTTTTTCTATTAAGGAAAAATAATTACAGAGGACAGAAGTTTAGGAATGCTATGAGACAATGTAAATACTTCTTAAAAATCATTTATGTTTACAGCTTTTGTTAATACCTAGACATAATCCTCAATTTTTTTTCAGATTTATCTTCCATTAATAGAAGACAATTTCTGAGGACGTAAGTATTTAGAATGTGACTGGGCAGGAGATTAGGTGGTCAAGGTCCAAATTTTTATTTAGTTTCTCCCTCCTAGGGAATTCCCTCTATATAGAAACAGTTACAAATAATACTTGAAAGAAACATTTTGCAGTTATTCAAGGATGTATGTTTGTCAATGGTCCTGTATGGAGATGGCTGGAAGAAGTAAGAAGTAAGGAAAGTAATCATAGTTTAAAAGGAAAGAAAATATATTTAAAATTCAGTTAGGATTGTAGGAGATAAAAAATTTAAATGCAATAATTTCCTAACAGTTTAAACTTTTTATCTCTTGCAGTCTGTACATCCACTGAAGAAATATTTGTTGAAGATGTACTATTTGGTATTGCACTAAAGACTGTGGATAAAACAAGGAATAAAATGCAATCTATGGGAGATATAGTCTAAGAAAGCACATAATTTATCAGAGAACCAAAAAATTAAAAAAACTAATTAGGGTGTAATTTTGATAGCTATTATGTGTATTCATTTTTCTGTAATACCTTGCTGTTAGCTCACAAACTGACCCCTGTACTTTCAGAGGGCAAGGAGAGACCAAAAAAAGAGGCAGACCACTCCAGATAGGTAGATGACAGGCTTAATTAGCAAGGGAACTTTATTTACTAGGTTTGTTCTGGAGGGCTGCAAGACAAGTAGCATCCTGTATCTGCCTGCCAACTCTTAGCTTTATACAGAGGCTTTAACTGGGTTGAGTATACCATTCAGATAGTCTAAACACCATATTTCTGTCTCAAACCTATATCCTTGGGGCAGTTTCTGGAAATGGGGAAGGCAAGCAGGAAGCTTGCCTTTCAAGGGCGGGTTAGTGGTGGGGAACCTCCAATGGCTGGTTCCAGCTCTCTGGTCAGTGAGTGTCGTGTCTTCTCTGGGACCTCCCCCAACACTTAACTGGGACATAGTGCTTCATTCCCCTGGGTTAGGTTAGGGACATCTTCACAGAAGGAAAATTTGAAGGGTCCTAAACAACAAATAGGAATCCATTAGTTAAAAAAGAAAGGAATGAAAATTGCAGACAGAAGGAACAATATGTGAAAAGAGAAAAATTCATGGAAATGCACAGATTTCTCTGGGAACAGTGTGCCATCAGCTGTGGCTAAAGAATGAGGTGGGCAGGGGAAGGGCTAAAGAGAATGTGTAACAGGCTGAGCTGGAGAAGCAGGTGGGGAAGACCGAGGAGACATCAGGCAAACATCAAGGTATTTTTATGTCTTTAACTGAGGTTTATTACATAGAGACAGTGATTATGCTGAAGACATACTTTAAGCCTGTACACACAAAATATATTAAATATATTTTTGTTTAAAATAAAACACTGGGTAATAATACAGATTCTTTTTAATTACAAGCTTTTAGTTTTATACAGTATATCCATGTCAAAAAATATATTTTCACGTTTTTTAATTAAAAATATGATTATGTTGTGCCAATATTCAAGGATTTTCCTTTAAGCAAGGGAATATTTTATGTAGGTTTACATTAGAAAATAACTGTCAGTTTTGTAGAGGAGAAATAACATAAGTAAAATCGGAGAAACAGAAATGAGGTGGGATTAGAAACATATTTCACAAGCAAATTTGATAAAATTAGTGACAGACTAGATGCTGGAGGTGCGGGACAACGAGGAGTAATGATAACTGAGGTTTTAAATAATGTGGGAGCCAAGCAGGGCCTAGGAATGAGTTTAAACAGAGGAGGAAACAGATGTGGAAAAATTAGAAGGTACCAGTGCCTGCAACCATCATAGGGTTTAAAAATTACCCAGCACAACAAAGAGAACAAAAATATATTTTGTAACTATACCTAAAACTCAAAACTGTCTACTGCTTTTTATTGATTTTTTTTTAAAAATTACATTAAAATCCACAATATTATTATGGAATTCAAATAACTTATGTTTATTGAATGTCTGTTTTTCCATTAGTATCCCTTCCCGGTGCCACTCTGATTAGCACGCAGTCATTGGTACCAGAGGAACTGGAGGCCTTGTTCTTTAGGGGCACAACTGGTCCCTTATTTCGTCAGACCGAACTGATCCTCCTGGATCTTCCCTGACATGTGTGATTCATTGCCAGGAGTCACTTTATTCTCAGCATCTTCCTCACCTGTGTCGCCCAGGCTCTGCTCTCGAGCTTTCACACTACATCTCTCAGAAGGATTGAAATATGCCTTTGTATTTCTATTTAGATCTTGTGATCAGGTTGAACCTGTCACACATCTGCTGTCCTCACATAATAATACATAAGCCTGAATGAGTATTAGGGCTCCTAGTTTTATTCCATACACTATCCATTGTGTGAAAATACTGATGTGTCTCCTAGTGTCTACATTGGTGCATACATTTGTTTTCTGTTATGCCTACTCTCCTTACCACTGACAGTTTTCATTAAACCCAGTGTTTGATTAGTTAATGTTTTATATTCTTTCTTTATATGCATATTTACGTCAAATGGAAAAATCACCAAATTTAAAAAACACTCCAGCCTTTAAGATTCTTGTACCTAGAAATTTTATAAACCAAAGAGTAATTAGGTGGACAGTAGAAAGGGAGTCAGAATGAAATCAATAGTTACTAATTTTATATGATACCTCAGAGCATCATATCCTGGATTTTGAAAAAAGTATGTTTTAAGTTAGTCAACCTGTCTTAGGGCAATTTCAAGAAACATTAAAATTGAGTGTTAGTAGGTTGCAATCAATGCTTTTAAAAATAGCATTAGACTAGTAGACCAGAGAAGTGACTGGTAGTTATCATGGGGGAGGGGCTGAGGTGGGTGGGTACGGAGAGTGAGGGGTATAAAGGGCACAAAAATTCTCAATCATAATGTATGCTGGTCATGAGTATGGTAGTACAGCAGGAGAATATATCCAATGATTCTGTAACATCTTCCTTGACAGATAGTAACTACACTAAGTGGGGGTGAAGGTTTAATAATATGAATAACTGTTGAACCACTGTGTTGTATACTTGTGTGGATAAAATGAAGGTTCCTGTGGCCAGGATTCTCACCTGGCCCTGGTTGGCTAGCTCACTTACACACATGTGGGCAATACCTTGTTACTGACTCTATATAAAGAGGTCCGCCCAGTGTTCGGGGTGACACGGTGGCACAGCTGCAAGGCTGCGAGAGAGCAGAGCAGAGGCTGGAGTGGTAGCAGCACCAAGGACAGAGGCCCAGAGGATTGCTGCGGGGTCAACGGTGCGGGCAGAGGGGCTCAGAGGTAGAGACCAGCTTGCTACAAGCAGACTTGCCCTGACTGAATGGGATTTTAGTGATTGACCTGCCACCATGGAAATAAAGTTGGGTATAACCGTTTCACCCCAAGAACGTTTTACAGTCATTTCTTTGGTCACACTGAGTCTATAGTGAACTTGCCCAGGGCTGAAGCCCATTGGCAAGACACTCCTATTTCTCTCCTCAGCCAGTATGGGGGTTTAGTAAAAGAAGGTTTTCTTCCCTGTTTTCATAGTAGCACAAATTTAGATTACTTTCAGGAAAGAAGACAAAAAATTCACACTGTTGAATTAGCTGCATTAAATACTCTGAGTAGACTCAAATATAATGCTCAAGAGTCTATTTGAATGTATAAAATCTTTTTTATCCATATTGCTTCCTTCAATTCAGATCATAGAAAACTCAGATCATGTCCTTTTTCATTTTAATAAGAGTGAAGTAGCCATAGCCAAGCCAGTATATTCAAGTATCTTTCCCAAATTTCAGGTACATTTTCTTTCATTTATTTATACATCTGATCATTAATGGATTCTTACACAAGCATTGATTTTTGAGTGTGAATACAAAAATAAAATAATCAGTGTTGAGGACTGATAGATGCTGACCTAAAAGAAACTATCGATAATTCCATTTATATTCCAATAGTTCAATCACATAGCTGGTTGACATTTCAATGAACTATAATTTCTAAAATCCTTCCTAGAAAGATAGCTCAACTTAAAAAATTTGATTTTGTTGACTCAAAATGATTTTTGAGTTAAGAAATTTCATGTTAGATGTTTGATCTTTTGTATTTTTCCATTCAAAAATCAATTTAAAGATATGTTTCATAATGCTTTGTAGAATAAAGTTATTTATAGAAATATTTTATTAAACAAGTGTGGCTCTTCAGGTATAATCAGAAAACAATAGTATTTCCCTCCCTTTTCTACTCATTTAAACCTCCTCTGTGAGCATAGAACTTCCCTGCCTTTGATTAAATTTTTGGCACGTTCTTTAACACTTTTGGTTGCACTCAGCTTTCATTCAAATGAGAAGGATCTCATTTTAATATTTAACAAGGCCAGTCCAGATTGTAATTAAAAACTAAAAACTTCATTCAAAATTAAATCTTGTCCCTTCCAACAGAATGAGACTTCCAGAAGCAAAACTTGCAGAAGGAAAGGGCTGAATGCATTTGCTGCTTTTCTTTTTTCTCTCTGGATTCTTACTCTCCTCCCACCCTGTCTAGGCTGTTGTAGGCTACTCTACAATGAAAGGGAGTGGAGGATTAGTGAGAAAAGAGGTAAAGGGCAGGAATTTTGTTACTTGACAGTTATTGATGTTATTTAGCATTGTATTCTCTGTTCTTTTCAGGTCTTTAAAGCTAAAGCTTGAGCATGTTCACGATGTGTTTTCTCCTGGCTGGTCATTTATAATTCCCTCATCAGCTTCTGATTCTGTGATGTTCAATTCACTCAGCCTTTCTGTGTTGGAATCCCCTTCTTAACCTTCCTCCCATCACTTTTAGGCAAAATTCCTTTATGTTGGTTCAGGTGACTGTCATCTACTGTAAGATAAATGCTAATGAATCCTTTGATCTGATAAACTCTGGAATTCTGGTTATTCCCTTTACTTTGGTAATTAGAACAACTTACCATCTATATTCTTGCTCCAGGTGTGGGTCACGCATCAGTTTCTGTGTCCCATTCTTCTAGAGGGTCGCAGCAAGTCATTTTTGGCCTTCCTTCTCCTCCTCTTTCTCCTCCTTGGTGCCTTATAAAATTCCACCCATAACCAGGTCATCTGTTGTTTTCAAATATTGTGTTTGATCACATTTCAGACTGCACTGATTTAAGACATCCAGTTAATTTATGTTCTGCCATTAAGTGACAACATTGATTGTTAACACATGTTCAGACTGGAGAGATGTTAGAATGTGAGAAATGGCACATGTTAGAATTGCTGAAATATGGTTTTTAGCTTTCAGAAGTGGGGAAAGGACTACTGACAACAGATTCAGCCATTCCCATTGCCATTGTGGGGAAGCAACTTTCGCTGTTGCTACTGTGGTCTGAATAGAATCCTACAGATTTTGAAAATCTGGCACAGAGGTGCTGAGCGCAGTGGAAGGTAGTGGCAACGGGTTAGAGGTGCGTAGAGCTATGTCCCTAAACTAAGAAGTAGACGGCTTCTAGGCAGGTGTTGATAAGTCACAGCTCCTCCCTTGGCCTCTTGTTGATGGTCATCAAAACTCATCTCCTTTCCCCTAGAACCTAATGGGCTGACCCATTCCCTGCATTTCCTCATTGTCTTCTCTACATTTTTGAAAAGCCGCTATACTGTCCGAAGCCAGGCTGGAGTTACGGGAATGCCAAAGAACTGCTGCCCTTCTAAGAAATATGAAGGTGGTTTCCCCTGTGCCCCTATCCTGAGAGGGGGCAGTTAACACAACTGCAGTGGGCAATGCTGCTGATGCTTTCCTACAAGAGGCCTCTGTTTGGAGGGTGAATGTATGCCCAAGGCCTAATTTCTAAATATGAAAAATATATTTATGGAAAAATTTTTATCCTTTCATACAATATATGTTTGTTTTGATATTTACTTGTTTTTGGATATTGATAACCCTGGAAGAGTGCCATGTTGTTCCGGATCAATGTCTTCAGAGGCTTCTTTTTCTTGCATTACAGTGAAAAGAAATTCTACTCTAATCGCAAACATGTATCTTAGTTTTCTAACTTAGTTTCCCAACTTCTTGTTTAAGCTAGAGGATGTACCATTTCTTTGGTAAGTTCTTGCATATTCTACTGCTTAATATTAGAATATAATATTATTTGGAACTTACTGGGAAGATGGAGGGACAGGGTCTCATTTGAATCTGAAATAAAGTCTAATTTCAATAGCTTTGTTACCTTTATAACACTGTATAATGGGAGGCATTCATAATGATTTTTTACATGTTAAAATGTCAGCATGTTCATTAAAAAGATATGATTTTAGTGATTTTTACTGAAGCTCAATCTCTGAAAAAAGAGAATTCTTATAAATAGTATCTCCATATTGAATAGTCTTTTGCAGAGTTCCATGTTACAACGTGAATGATCTTTTTATGTTTTTGTGCAATGACAAAATCCTAAAATCCAGAAACACCTTCACAAATAAAAATTTGATAAGGTATAAATAGATTTATAGTACATAAATACAAGGTATGTTATATTTATATAACATACCTAAGTAGAAAAAAACTTTTTGAATTGTCTGGATTTTAGCTCAGCAGTACCCTACAGGAACTACAGGGTTGAACTAATGCAAAATTGGATCAAGTAGCAAATATAAATAACAAAAGCTATCAAGGAATCCCATAAAGTATGATACTGTGTGTAAACTAAAATATATAAAATACAAACATATTCCAGGAATATATTAGAAGGAATTTGCAAGGTTGTTTAAAGACAATAGTTCATTATTCCTATTGGTTTCTTGATTCCTCCAGAATAGTTGTCTTATGTCCAAAATATATAGGTCTATATTTTGGTGGTCCTATCTGAATGGAATCTTAACAATGCAAAAAGAACACTGTGATTGGGACTTTGTAGCAAGTATCTTCTGTCAGTCATGCACTCATAATCTTCCCAGTCACCTTCATTCATTATCTTAAAATATTTGATACTTTATTCAAAGGATTGTGGGTCTCAGTAATCTAACTTTACCCAACTTTATTTCTCCCCACTTGAGTATCTGACTCCATGCTTTTTCATAGACATTCAATAAATGCTTGGGCTTTTCTTTTTTTTTGGTTGTCCTTTATTCAAAATGAAGAAGAAGGCTCATTAAATCTTGATGATTCTAGATATTAAAGGTGAAGTTGAGAGAAAATGGCAATAGAATACTTGAGTCTCTCGTAAGCAATGTGTTATGGGGATTTTCCATCATTAAGTTCTTTATCAAAGATACTTTATCAAATTGTGCTTAATATTGTATGTATCCATTCACTAAACGATTATCAGCTCTTTAATATGTTCTGGACCTGGTATATTGTGTGTGTGCCTGTGTGTGTGCATGTATTTTGATTAGTAGAAGTTAGAGAGGAATGGTGAAAGGATGAGAGAATAGAAATAAAATCCTCCAGGCAAATTGTGTCAAATCAAGGACAAATCAGCCCCATTGGTAATTAAATATGAAAAGTAGTTAAACAGAAACAAGTCATATTTTCTATGGGAGCGTAACAGGAATGTCAAATGAGCAAAGTCATCACGGGCCCTCTGGAATATACTATAGGAACTTGAGAAGGCCATTGAGTAACTGTTGCCCAAACCTGTTTTCATGAACGGCTAATGTAGCAGAATTCTGAAAGATTAGAACTGTGATCCCTGCATATGAGAAGGGATCTACAGGAAATCAAGAAAATTATAGAACACTGAACCTTAATTCAAATCAGGGAATAAAATCTATAATAAAGAGTTGTTAAGCAAAACCAATCTGTTACAGAAAAACCAACATTTTTGAGTGTTAGAAAATGTGAGTTATTTCAGGAGGAAAAAAAATAGGAAGTATTTAATACTACCTACCCATCCTTTCAAAAATTTTGCCGTGGGTGTTCATAAGATAACTGAGATATCATTCAATTGGTCAGTGACTTCAGACAAGACATACTAAAAACCAGTACTATTAAATGTTTAACATCTGTCATATGTTACATCATTTGCTTCTGACAATTCTGTGAGAGAGAGAGAGAATTAATATTAATTGCATGTTACAGTTAAGGCAATTGAAGTGTTTCATTGAGTAACATTTCTAAGTAACTGAAGTCTGACTCAAAGTCTTAACTTTTATTTTATGTATGTTTGGAAATAAGGTACAACTCATAAAGTTAAGCTGGCAGCTTTGTTAAAGGTGATTCCTTAGTGATTTGTGCTGCTAAACACCTTATTTGTTATCCTAATAACATTTTCTGAAAAAGGACATATACTAAGAAACCCCCAACTTTGAAAGTAATATAAGATCTTCTGAAGTCTAATGACAAAACAAGAATGAGGTAAATGATTATTATTTGTTTTATTATTATGACTAAGGAACTTATTCTCAGAGAATCAGACAGAAACAGACTGGATTTCTCCAGGTCATGACAGGTGTGTGAAGATGAAGTACAAAAAAGGGCAAATTGAGGGGGAAGTCAGCTGTGGAGTGAGAAACTGTGGGACGGAGAGGGACTAGCAGAGGTTTTTATTGTTTTTTGTTCTTGCTGCATAGTTTTGCTGGAAATCTTTGGCAATAGAAAGTGATACCCAAAAATAAAATTTCTGTAGACTATATTGTATGTTATGTCAAAGGTATCTATAATAAAAATCTACAAAATTCCTCAGTGCTTTAAGAGTTATCCTTATAACTTGATAATTATCAAGTTATATCTAATCTCTCCATACATCTATATATATAGTTATATACACATATCTATATAATTAGATACATATATCTAATCCCTGGGACATCTCAAGGATTAGCCGTTATGGTAACTAGTTATATCTAGATTAAATCTGGATATCTATCTATGTATCTATCTACCTACTTATCTATCTATCTATCATATCTCTCTAGAGAGAGACTATTGAGGGAATATATAAAAATATTTTACATGGGAATGACTCTAATATAAACTATTTGCAAAATTAACACCTGTAAAGTGAATTGAGTACTGAGCTCTGGATAATGATATGAGAAAAAAATCTGAAAAATACTTTAGATTGTATTGTAAGAAAATAGGTCAAAAATTCAGCACCAAATTTAAAGGCCAATGAAAAAGTTTCCCTGAAAGGAATTAAAAACTCAACAGAAAATTATTCTCTGGGTTTATTTAAATGGCTATGTTCTGACCACAATGCATCAAGAAGGATATGATGGAACCACAAATGGACAATGAAAATGAACCAAGATATAAGGGAAGGAAGATTGTATCAGGAAATAATAAAATGAGGAACTAATTTAAAATGAAGAATTAAAATGAGGCATATAGAAAACAGAATTTCAAGACTGTGGTTGTGAAGCCATGCATAAGGTAACGTCAGAATTACCAGTCACCCGAATACAGGAAGAGGTCCTATAGTCAGTGACTATTGTTTTGCTGGCCAAGCACTCATCTCCCCTTATAATAACAGAGCACCTTTTTTTTTCTTTTGAGAACAATGTCCCCACCACCCTATGATCAGTTTTTACAGTTAGTTTGGGGAATGTCGGGGACTAGCTCTAGTTTGCATCTTCCTAGAAAAATTCATCCAAGTCCATCAGGAACAATGAAAGTCATTAATCAGGAGTTGCTAGAACGGTTGGGAAAGGAAAATTCCTTTTACTGGGATGGTTAAGCTGGTAGAATATAATTTAGTAATTTCTGAGAAGATGGCCTCCATTAGATTGAAGCCAACAAAAGAGAATATCAAGTTGGGTGATGGGAAGAGAAAGAGCGAGCTGCTGAATCCAGCTCATAAGAGCCAGGTTTATATCAGGGATTTTTAGGTATATGAGCCCATAGATTGGTTTTTTTTATGCTTAAACTAGTTATTGGTAATTTTTTGTTACTTCTGACAAAAAGAATCTGGACTAATGTGCACTTTGAAATCCAGATACCCATATTTGAAAATACTGTTGGTCTGCAACCTCCGCAGGAGCCTCCCTGGGTAAAATCTGAAACCAGCCCCCTTACGTGTAGGGCAAAACCGGATGGAGAAAAAAGACACAGACCACTCCAGTTTGGTGGGTGGCCACAAAAGAAGTAGATCACCGCACTTGCCTGCTAGAATCTTAAAAGTTTGTATAGAGGCCTTAGCTGGGTTCAGTCACATACAGAGCGCAGATAGCCTCAAAGCCACCTTCTATCTCAAGGCTGTATCCTCAGAGCAGCTTCTGGAGTAGGGAAGGCAAGTAGAACACACATTTCAGGGAGAGGGGAGAGAGTGGGGAGCCCAGGTCCATCCCGCACAGGGGTCAGCTCGTGAACATGTCTTCTTGATAACCTCCTCCAACAAATAGAGAAAGTATCTTGTAATTGTTCACACTTAATGGAGCAGGTATAACATCTACAAATATGGTTCATGAGGTAGTGCAGTAGGAAATACAAGTGGATTTAAAAATTAGATGACTTTATAAATACCACAACTATATACAGTTCTGCATTTTGAAAGTCAGAAACTTAGTATAATGTCACGAAGAACAGCCACATCTCCCACAGAATTTTTCATTAATAATGCAATTGTTTTTGAATTAACTGTTGATTTGATTGTATTAGTTATTCCTCTGTTACATGAAAATTAACATTTTTTTCTTAGTATAAAAAAAGTGAGGCATTAATAGTCTGTTCTAAAAAGAGCATATGTGGACTTATTTGGAAGCAGAGGACTGGATATATTACACTACTTGTTAAAATTTAAATATCTTCTTGAAAGAAAATGTGGAACAACTTATGGATTTTATTTCAATAAGTTCTGAGAGTTTAGAGCATTCTTAAAGGTTACCTAGGCCATTATCAAAACTTTTACAGTTTAACTAACAAATCAGCATGTAGTTTCTACTGGAATTTTTCACATACTTCCTGCTACATTCAGCAACTCTTTCCATTGAAGGATATTTTAGTTGTATGGAAGCTCTTTCTTGCATTGACATGCAATATGTCCCCTTTAAAATTCAAACTATAATTTCTCACTCTGTTTTCTGAAACAATACAGACTATTTCAATCAAATTCTTGTATTTCCTTTTCAACTTCTCTGGTCCAAATATCCTCAATCTAGTGAAATATTTTTCATTTGTGTTTCTCAGGGGCTCACTCTGAGCTAAGTTCAGTGCATGGCAGGAGATACAGGAATAATCTGGGCTGAGAAAATTGAACCTCCCATAAACTATATTCTCTGGATGAAAATATACAGATATGTAAAATAATGTATACTGCTGTGGCCATAAACAGGATGATGAGAAGATACTGCCCTCAGAGGGAGAAATATTAAGGTATAGTGAATGATCAAAGTATTCATCTTTTTGGAGATGATATGTGAACTGAGATCTGAATAATAAGAAAAGGCCATCATGAGATGATTTGGGGAACTAGCAATCCAGACAAAGTCATCCAAGTGTCTCCAGACACACAATCACTAAGATAAACTGCTTTGATTATTATATGATTTATAATCCCTCTTTTCTGACAAAGTTAAGTAAATTTTCCTACCCAAAGCAGAAGTCTCGGAGATACATATACTTTAAACTAATTTTTAATAAACTAAAATACAGTAGAACTGTTATTTCTGTGATTTGATTCTCTGGTTCAATTAATGCAGTCCAAGATTACATTAGCCTTTTTGGCAGTCAGATCACATTATTGATTCATATAAATGAAGCATCATTTTCAGTACAATTCTAAAAAATAATTTTTACCAGGTAATTAGTTTCATCAACATTGCTCCTTTTCCATATGCTCTTGGGAATAACTAAAATAAGGAATTGGGACTTTTGCAGTAGAGTTATATTAATAGTTATAATTAACACCAAAAATCTTTAATTCAGTTGCTGCTGTATGAGCCTGAAAAACTTTTCCATTCTCACTCTGCAAACAAATTATTGATTTTTATACAGGCTTACAATAACCGGAGATAGGGTAGTCTTTCTATTTAGAATTAATGCTTTGCTGAGATGACTTATTCACTACAGTCCCCCTAATTGTCCTCCTTCCTACACTGCCTCCCTTAGTTGAATGCAGAACTGCATTGCTAGAACTCACCATCCAGCTAATATAAAACTCTCACTAATTTAACAACAATGAAAAGAAAGGGTTTTATATTTTAAATTCGGTAATCATCGTTTTATCTCTTTCCAATCCCTACCAGGTATCTCCAGCTTCATCATTTTACTACCCCAGAGAGGGTTATTTCTAATCTTTGATGGTCAAATACCTTCTCTAACCAATCTACAAACATCTTTGCCTTTAGGGCTTGCCATGCCTCTGTGGTTTCTGTGAATAATTTACTGTAAATAATCTACAGTAGAAATGCACATCAAAACTAACATTGACTAACACTCCAGATACTTTTACAGAAAATAATTTACCCTCCGATATCTTTATTATCATTGCTCCTCAGAACCTTGCACTCTACTTTCCCCTTTATAATTGCACATCCATTCAACAGTGTGCTGATGATTCCAGTTCAGAATTTTCTCCAGAATTACTGGGACTACGTCCAGTTGCCTACATTGACATTTTGGTATTTCTGGTTGGATATGCCTCCAGCATCTTGAAGCTAAACCTGAAATTATAATTAGTAATATCGGATGACCTACCAACTACTGTGTAATTTTATTTGTTGCATTCAGCAAATGGTTATATAGAATTTACTATGATTAAGCTCATAGTGGCTGCAAAATCTACCCCCCACCACACACACTTAAGATTTCTGTCTACTTCTCCCCACTCTTCACTCCCCCATTTCATAGAAAATGAATTTTTTAGGAAACAGTGAAGGGAAAGAAGAAAAGAAGAAAATATACAAAGAGCTCATGACATTTGTAAAGTCCTTCTTTTATTTAATAATCATCTTTATTAATTTTTATTTCCTCTTGCATATTACCACTATTTTTGCTATTCTAATAATGCCCTTCATTATACAGCCTAGGTTGTCTTTTTCTTTTACTAAAATGTTAAAATGAAATTAATAGTTTTAATAATGACTTTAAAAAGTGATTTGTCATTTATTTTTATTTAATTCCAAATAGAACAAAATTCCTGGGTTGAAGACAAGGGTGATATCTGACCACTGGGAATAATTCTAACCTTTCCATTATTCTAGACTATATATACTACTACTGATTATGATAAATATTCTTGAGTTTATTTACATAGTCCTGTGCTTCTGTAATTTCTTTGGCTTAATAAAAACTAACCGCATACAATATATGGTTTATATAATATAAATATAAAGTTTTTAGTGTGTAACTCTTCATTTATAACATATAAAATTATCATTTTAGAATTGACCATCATTCAAGCCAATGAGTTTTAGAACACTAGTACTATTATAGTTGACATTAGTCCCAGCTTCATTCAAAATATGAATTCAGTTAATGTTCAGTGTTCCCCTTTCTTTACTATATTGCTATTTATCATTTATTAATATGCTAGGCATGGTGCTGGAAACTTTACGCCATCAGTGTCAGTGTTTCTCATTCAGTTATGACCATCTAGAAGAAAACTGCATATACTTTTCTGGCACACTGTAGGATAGATTCAGCAATCAGTGCTTAATATATTTCTGCTTTAAGTGTTGCTTCGTGACAAAAGACAGGTACAGACATTTATTAATATTTAAAAATTTAAATGCCACAAATAACAATTGCAGAAATAGATTTTTTCAAGTTTTGATGATTTGGTATTAGACAAATAGTTTTCTAAATTAAGATATATTTGACATATAACATTGTATTAGTTATAAGTGTACAATAATTTTAGTCTATTCAAGAGGCAACATTCCTTTTTAGTGTGTTAGCTAAAACTTAGGATATCATTTTTATAAGATGGGTTTATAAGATTGAAGCCAAATGGTATTTAGAGCAGGCAGGTTCCATTCTTTGCCTTAATGTTACTTTTATATTTTATAGTATTGCTTATATAAAATACATAGATGATTACATGACACTGCCCTAACTCAGTGAATCAGATGTTTTAAAAGTGACGAAATAGTCTAGAATGGAGGCTGCATGTTCTTTTCCCATAGTAAATCCTGATTTTCATGGACCTACCTACTACCTACTTTAACCTAGGGTAAAATATGGAGATAAGAAGTGACAGAATTATATTAACATAATGAAGAAAGAAGGCATGACCAAGTATCAGAAAACTGGAATAAATTTTCTAATAGAAATAAACCAAGGTGAATAAGACGGGTAAAAGAGATGAGCCATTCTCTAACCCCATCCACAAAAGTAAACTTGAAATGGATCACAGACCTGAATATGAGTCATGAAACCATACAACTCTTAGAAGAAAACATAGGCAAAAATCTCTTGAATATAAACATGAGCAATTTTTTCCTAGACACATCTCCTCAGAGAAGGGAAACAAAAGCAAAAATGAACAAATGGTACTACATCAAACTAAAAAGCTTCTGTACAGCAAAGGACACCATCAGTAGAACAAAAAGGCATCCTATGGTATGGGAGAATATATTTGTAACTGACATATATAATAAGGGGTTAACATCCAAAATATATAAAGAACTCATATGCCTCAGCACCCAAAAAGCAAATAACCCTATTAAAAACTGGGCAGAGGATATAAACAGACAATTCTCCAAAGAAGAAATTCAGATGGTCAACAGGCACATGAAAAGATGATCCACATCGCTAATTATCAGGGAAATGCAAATTAAAACCACAATGAGATATCACCTCACATCAGTTAGGATGGCCAACATACAAAAGACTAGGAACAACAAATGCTGGTGAGGATGTGGAGAAAGGGGAACCCTCCTACACTGCTGGTGGGAATGTAAACTAGTTCAACCACTGTGGAAAGCAATATGGAGGTTCCTCAAAAAACTAAAAATAGAAATACCATTTGACCCAGGAACTCCGGAATTTGCCCAAAGAAAACAACTTATCAGATTCAAAAAGACATATGCACCTCTATGTTTATCACAGCCTTATTTACAATAGCCAAGATATGGAAGCAACCTAAGTGTCCATCAGTAGATGAATGGATAAAGAAAAGGTGGTACATATACACAATGGAATACTATTCAGCCATAAGAAGAAAACAAATCCTGCCATTTGCAACAACATGGATGGAGGTAGAGGGTATTATGCTCAGTGAAATAAACCAGAAGGAGAAAGATAAGTACCAAATGATTTCCCTCATTTGTGGAGCATAACAACAAAGCAAAACTGAAGGAAAAAAACAGCAGTAGACTCACAGTCTCCAAGAAAGGACTAGTGGTTACCAAAGGGATGGGGGTGGGGAGGAGACATGGGGAGGGAAAGAGAAGTGTATTAAGGGGTGTTATGATTACAGACATAATGTAGGGGGTCACGGCCAAGGCAGTATAGCACGTAGAAGACAAGTAGTGACTCAATAGCATCTTACTATGCTGATGAACAGTGACTGCAATGGGGGTGTGTGGGGGAGGACTTGATAATATGGGTGCATGTAATAACCACAATGTTGCTCATGTGAAACCTTCATAAGATTGTATATCAATGATACCTTAATAAAAATAAATAATTGTTTTTAAAAAAAGAGATGAACTCTCACTAAAAGGGAAACAATCAAATAATATAGTTAATGAAAATGAGTGAAAGAATGAATGAAATCATCATAAAGCAAGAATTAAAGAATTGGAAGGACATTAAATGTATAGCTCTACTGCTTACATAATGACTATACTCTTTACGTAACATTGCCATTATCCATACTTTAGCCTATACTAGGGAATTTATTCAGATTTTGACCCCTTTACTATAATATTCTTCATATATTAATCGTTTCATATCTACTGATCTCCCATCTGTCTAAATTCTGTCATTGGAGGTCCTACAACATTATTTGCATTCTTTCTTCATAGAACTATTTAAAATAAATCATTTTCTTGTCTTATTTAGTGCAAAACATGCTCAGTTCATTCAAGTGTTTCATATGTTGGTTGATTCTAGGGTTCTTTGAAGTCCCTTCAATGTAATGATAAGCTTCTCAGCTCAAAATCAATCTACCTGATCTTAAAATTAAAAACAATGACAACAATACAATCTGAAGAGTGTTGAGTGGAAATCTTACGGTCACCTATTTCATTCTAATACCATATTTCCTGTAGGGAATGTGAATGACTTATTTTGGTTGTCATATCATGGGCTGTATCAAAATGTTCATAATGTCAATAATCATGAAAGGGTCATAACTTTTCAAATTATTTTAACTTCTCACAATTTTAGCCTCAACCAGTTATAACAATATATAGCTATATTTAAAACTGGGTTTATGTTATAGGTAAAGGGATTAGATAAAGTATGTCAACTATTTCAGACTAGGCATGATATACCTTGAAGTCATGGTAGCCAAAATATGTTGTTATTAAATAATAAAAGTAAAATATGGTTTTCCTGCAATGGGATATGGGGGGACATGATAATATGGGTGAATGTAGTAACCACATTGTTTTTTCATGTGAAATCTTCATAAGAGTGTATATCAATAATACCTTAATAAAAATATATATACATATATAAAATATATGGTTTTCTTAGTTGATCCAGAAGTAATCTGACTTCAGAATGCTAACTCCCACTAACCAATCTCAAAAAATGCTAATAATAAAGACATAGCAATAAGTTACTAATTTATATTGAAAAAATATAAATACCTAGGTATTATGAAATAAAAAGATCAAAATAAGTTCTTAGCTAGCCATCACTACACTATAGCTCATATAAAGTCTGTAACTTTCTCAATTTTATCATTACACATCTGAGATAAGGTTTAGGTCATAATAACACAATCTTGTGTATGTACAAACAAGCTCATAGAATGTGAGAAAGTTAAATTCCCATTTGTAAAATATAGGGAATATACAAAAATTTATTTAGAAATAAGTTCTGTATTTCTTTCTCATCTTCAAATATTTTTTAGAAAACTTATCATTGCAAGTTGCCTTGGAATGTTTTGAAATTCTTTAAATTTACATTTGGCTGTGTGCAGTTATCTTCAACATATTGCAGATTACCTTTGTGATATCCTAGAATTATTGTTCTCATTTGGAGGTATGTAATATGCAGGAAATAATAGCATAATACCTAGGAAATGTTTTTCAAAATGTGCATGTTCTTCATTCTTAGATAGCAATATATGAGAATATTATAATCTCTGGAATTGCAGAGGATACATATTTTTTTTAATCATCCAGGTTATTCTGATTCTCTCTTTTCTCCCTAGTTGAAAACCAGTTCCTTTAGCCAAGTTACAGATGCCCAAATGCCCACAAACTATATAATTTGTTTATGTCAGAAAAAGAAAAACAGAGTGGAAAAGAAAGGAAGGATGGAAGAAGAAAGGAGCTGGGGAGAAAGAAAGTGAAGGGGAAGTAGGAGGAAGTAAATGGAAGGAGTGGGTAAAATAAAAATAAAGCAAGTAACTTATTTTTACAACTTTAAAATATCTCGGTCGTCAATCATATTATTACAATCTCTGTTTATAATCTTGTAACATAGATATCAAAAAAGAGAAGAACTAAAAATAATTCCATGCAATATATCTTTAATATATATATTAAGTATATCTGAATTTTCCAGATAACCACTGGAAGATTCATTTGTTCAAAGTAAATTTCTTCCTTTATATCACAGCACATATTAACATGGCCCCACTTGTTATGATAAAACATCTAAAAATACAGAAATTACATTATTTTTCGAATGATTTGAGACATAACTTCGGAAATCTAAGAATAGAAACAACCATGAATCTTTATTTTGCCTCTTTAGATTTTCTATGTCTCTATGATAGACTGTCTCTAAATAAAATAAAAATTATTTTGTGAATACTGTGTTAGCTGGCAAGCTGGAAGCCCCTGTCATATTAATGCTTCCATCAGAACCTCTACTAAAAGTGTTTCTGATTTTTGCAGCATCAAAGTATATTCAAAAGAACGCTACACATCTAAATATGTATCCAAAACAGCTTCTAGCGTGAAATTCAGACACCACCTGGATTAGTTCAGTATTTATATTGTTAATATTTAATTTGGCATTTGCAGTGGAGATGTGCTGAGCTTTTTGGTTTATATTTAGGTAAAGGACTCAGCAAACCACAGACACACACCTTTTTCTTGGCTGTGCCTCTATCTTTATTTCAGATACACTTATCTGATACCAAATTAATACCCAAAATAGATTATGCACTTAGAAACTTTTTATATTTCTCTTGTTTTAATATTTATTTCTACTATGCTAAAATGGTGATAATATTCCAGTAGTAAAGATGCAAAAGGTAATTTAACGTAGGTGTACACAAAGCTATAAATTATTCATTTTCTTCTAAGCAGTAGCTTATAATACTGATAATAACTCCAACAATGTAAAAAGAGAAAAGGAAGCACTACTTTTGTATATTCACAGTTAGTTCAAACTTGAGTGTGAACTTTTTGTTTATATTGTTTTTTTTTTTTTATTTAGAATCCAAAATATTTGTTTGAGACCTTGTGTGTTGCTTAGGTAATCTTTCTGGATGAATTTTAAGCTTAAGTAAATGTAACATTATAACACTATACATAGTCTATAAAAAAGAACAAAACAAAAGATAACAGCCATTAAAACTTAGAATAATAATACTAATACACATGTGGAATATAAAGGAAAAGAAACATACAGGATCATTTACTATAAACTTTATCTGAAATTTAGTCAGTGGATCATTTTTAGGCTCCAAAACATCTCCGCCATTTTAGCAAATTTCCAGTCTTTTATTCCTTTCAGAGTATGTTATTGTGTAGCCCCATATTTCATATAATAAGAAATATTAACGTGAATGAGTGATTTATTTGCAAAACTTTGGACTGTACCTAGAAGGGGTTTACCTGAAGTAGAAGAATATAGAGAAATCTGCTTGTAAGAGATGAAAGAGGATGTTTCTAGTCCATCATTGAAAGGGCTATGAATACTAGGAGTTGCTTCCTCTCCTATGAAATTACGAAGGTTTCTACTTTTTTTTTCCCCTTTGCTTTTGGGTCCAAGAGTTTATTACCAAGGAGAGGGAGAGCGTCAAGAATTTAAGAAATAATGTACACGTTAATTTTGATACTGAAAAGCAACTTCTATCAATCCTTTTAATGCACAATGTCATTATTTTATTGATTTAAATAGATGTTTAATATTTACTGACTTTAAATGTAAGAGATATACTGATCTTAAACAAGAATCCACATTGGGAAAAGTGTATTGTAATAAAAAGTTGACAAGTGAAACTTTCAAAATACTGTGTCAAGTGGTGTCATAGCCTAATCTCTGAAGCCAGGCTGTTTGGGCAATAATCCCAGCAACATCCATTGTCAACGGGATGACTGGGGAAATTCACCTAACCTCTCTGCTAGTTTCTCTGTCTGTAAGCAATTGTGTTGCAAATGAAAGTGACTGAGTGTCTGGCACATAGCTTATTCTCAATGACTGCTCATTACTGGGAATAGCAAATGTGTGCCTGGGCTTTTGCGTGTGTGTCTATATGTGTCTGTGTTTCTCTGTATATGTCTGTAAGAAGAGAGTGAGTAGAAGACTAAATATCCAAGATCCCTTTCCCACTTTTCCAATATATGAGCAAATACTAATTAGCTAATCATGCAAATTGGGAGTAGTTCTTTTCAGATTTATAAACCCAGAGACTCTGACTTATTCTATGAATGCTAAGATATATATATCCATAACATACATATGAATGCCCTGCAATTTTTTTTTTCAGAAGGATGTATTTCAAATAATGGAAAAACATGTTTCAGGAGCTTAAAGATTCTATAGTGAAATATTCTCTGTATTTTTAAATAGTATTAAAAAAAAGAAGATAATTTTACAAAGCATTTTGCTTTTCTTGAGATGAATAAGGGCAAATAAAACATTTTTGTTTCAAACCATTTTTGAAGTTAAAATAATAGAGAATACCATTAAAATTTCAAAGTTAGGAAATTATATATATTATGAAAAGTGATTTTTTTTATTAGGGTATCATTGATACACACTCTTATGAAGGTTTCACAAGAAAAACAATGTGGTTTGTACACTCACCCTTATTATTGAGTCCCCCCCATGCCCCATTGCAGTCACTGTCCATCAGTGTAGTAAAATGCCACAGAGTCCCTATTTGTCTTCTCTGAGCTACACTGTCTTCCCTGTGACCCTGCACACCATGTGTGCCAATCATGATACCCCACAATCGCCTTCTCCCTCCCTTCCCACCCCTCCCCTTTGGTAACCACTAGTCCCTTCTTGGAGTCTGTGAGTCTGCTGCTATTTTGTTCCTTCAGTTTTGCTTGGTTGTTGTACTCCACAAATGAGGGAAATCATTTGGTATTTGTCTTTCTCTGCCTGACTTATTTCACTGAGGATAAGACCCTCTAGCTCCATCCATGTTGTTGCAAATGGTAGGATTCATTTCTTTCTTATGGCTGAATAGTATTCTATTATGTATATGTACCACCTCTTCTTTATCCATTCAACTACTGATGGACACTTAGGTTGCTTCCATATTTGGCTATTGTAAATAGTGCTGCGATAAACATAGGGGTGCATATGTCTTTTTGTAACTGAGAAGTTGCTTTCTTTGGGTAAATTCCTAGGAGTGGAATTCTTGGGTCAAATGGTATTTCTGTTTTTAGTTATTTTAGGAACATCCATATTGCTTTCCACAATGGTTGAACTAGTTTACATTCCCACCAGCAGTATAGGAGCGTTCCCCTTTCTCCGCATTCTCACCAGCATTTGTTGTTCCTAGTCTTTTCAATGTTGAAAAGTGTTTTTTATATCACAATGCAAAACATTAAAGAGAAATCAAATAAGTATAATAAGTATTGCCCTTATGTTCAAGATTAACTACCTAAATATTACATTTTTATGAACTAGAACTATTTTTTGGAAGGAAATAAGATTTTAAAGTTTAAATAGAATTTTACTATCTCTACATATATATGAAAAACAGAATATGAGTCACATGTTGATGTTTTCTATTATGCACAAATATTTCTTTGAAAATACTGTATTATGCAGCTTCTTTGCCCTCTAAGGCTTGATGCCCATTTAAAAAATATCAAATCTTCAGAAGAAAAGGCATTACAATATGTCATATATAGTAATATGAGCCACAACAAATATCTGTCCATTTTATGGAATCTTTTTTTACAAAGACACTTAAATTACAGAGTGACTATATCGTGAAATATACGTATATTGTCTTATTTTACAACTGCATGTATCTGCAATAACCCCTCAGCTGATAAAATTCATAAAACAACAGCTCAGTAGCTTAACTGTAGCAAGTTATTTATACTCCAAAAAGCCAAATGACAGTGACCGCAGCCACATAACTGATGAGTTAAATGAGTTTTATGTTCCCAAAACAATTTTAAAGCTGCGTTACCCAAATTTAATAGCCATATCCAGATGGAATATAAAGCCAATATATTGCTGTTTATATATCAAGTCAGAGAAAATTATTAAGGATGATTTCAGCCATGGCTGGTTAGGGTGGGGGACCTTGGTTAAATTTTGTGGCTATAATTCAAGGAAATTTTGGTAGTTACAAAGCTAGTGTAACAAATAAGGTAACTGCCATAATAGACTTCAGCTGAATTATCTTCTTGACTTAAAAAATGTATAACTGGAGCGGAAGTAGCAACTCCATAAAACATTTCAAAATACACTGTTGGAAGAAGTATTTTATTCAGGCTTATTAGTAAATAAGACTTCATATTCATGGAATTTGTAAAAAAGCAAATGTAAATAGATATCTTAATATAATTAAAATAGAAATGAGCTATTGGCAAATACTTTAAAATGATTATGTTTTAGCACCATTTTATCTTAGGAAATTGGAAAGAGGTTTTTTTAAAATAATGATAAATACTAAGTGGAGATAATAGCGTGCATCTGGGTCATTATCAAATATCATATAAACAGGAATAAAATCATGGAACATCAAAAGATATTAAAGGAATATGTACAAAGGGAAGATTTAAAATACATCTTTTCATAGACACTGCGTTTTTCATTCTAGTATTAAATGCTATTAGAATATATGGGGTCCAGCCCCCAAACCTCAAGTTAATTACTTTGTGATTTTGGACAAGATGCTTAAATCCTCAAGACAGTGTGTCCAAGCATACTTTATTTCCATTCATGCCTGCATAACCAATTAAAAGGTAATTGTCAAGAAATGTGAAGATTTGAGATTTTTATCCTACAGCTGGCTTTGTAACAGTTTCATTAATGCTTGTAGAGCATATGGTACTCCTGAGTCAGAGACAACGGACTGTATTACATACAGCACTGCAGGTAAAATTGGCATCACATATTTGTATCAATTTTCTTTGCTCCCCAGTCCCACAAGGACAAAGCGTAAGGGCCAAGAGGATGTCTTCACAATAGTGGGTTGTTTCAGGAAAGGGACTTAATCCTAACTATGCCTACCCTGTACTCTGCAGAGAGAAATTATCTTTGTTATATTAGACAGTAAGCTTATTTTCCCATTTCTCCTGAGGAAGATACTATATAAATCTTAAAAAGCTGTTCACTCTCCAAGCAGCCTTTAAAAGATATCCAGAACAAAGCGGCACCCATTGTCTCTTTGCAAAATAAACAGAAATATGAGAGAACAAAGCGAAATTATCTCCCAATGGTAACAAGTACCATTCATTTATTCAAAAATATTGTGGAGTACTATACCTAAATACTATTCTGGGAATTAAGAATATAATGATAAATAAGACAAACCAGTTTCTCTGCTGTCATGAAACTTAAATCCTAATAAAAATAAACAAATAAGAGAATTTCAGGAACTGATCAGGTTAAAGATACCAAAAGAAATGGTTGTCTGTAAGAAAATTATATAATGTGGTCATAGAATGGAAGCCTTCTATGACATACTTTTGGTTTAAAACCTGACGTTTAAGTTCTAGGGAAATAAAAATCATGTCAGGTCGAAAAGTTAGTAAAGAGGCCCTGACAGTTGAATAAAAATAAAGATGGTTTTATTAATACATTTGAAATAAATTTTGTTAATAAAATTTGTTAATAATTTTGAAAATTGGTAAAGGAAAAATGTATTAACAAATACCTACAAAAAATGTGGTATCTTTTTCAGCAAGAAATATAAAGCTTAAGTAGTCCTATAGCCTTTGAAGAAATTTGTTCAGTATTTAAAAAATTTTCCCACAGAGGAAATGTGTTTGACAGGCACGTTTTAGAAAATATAAAATCAACAAATACGTCTAAGAATTCTAATATATAAACTTCTTAAAAAGGAACAAGCAAAAGAAAGAAAGGAACATTGCCCAACACATTTAAAGGCCTGGTGTAAATTTAATACCTGAACTAGAGGAAGGATATTAATGGCCAATCCGATTCAGAAACAGAGAATCAAAATCTGTATATAAAACATTAGTGAAGAAAGAACATACTTTTAAGAAGTAAGACGTGGTCAACGTGTTTTGTGTACTCTTGAAAGCTCATGAGTAGCAAAATTCCTAGCAATTCATTCCTTAACCAAGAGCACTTCGAATGAAAGGGCTGAGAAGAAGGCACAATTAGTGTGGGGTGATGGAGACCGGGCTATCAATTAAGAACATGCATCTGAAAATAGTTCTTTAATTTTAAGGTGTTGAGATGTACCTCAAATGTCATCTCCTTTCTGAAGCTTTTCTCAAGTCTTAAGACTGAATAAAATGTTTAATGTATATCTTGTTGTTAATAAGTTGTTATTCCAAAAATGTTGAGCATCTTGAAGGCAGTTACCTCTTCTTTCTCATCTTTCCATCAAAGCACCTTTATACATTAAAGTGATTAATAGAACTTTTGTTAAGTCAAATTGGATTGAAATGAAATGTAAGAAAATATTCAAATTAATTATATTTAATAACTGTCTATCTCAAATAAGGGATTTGCATTATTCTTAATAAGACAGATTCATTCATAACCACTGATATTGTAACAATATGTCAACTGCTCCAAATATTTTGGAGAAAATATAGCACCACATTTAGACATGTGTTCAAATCCAAGTACATTAGTTAAACTCATCATCATGATGTTTTCCTAAATATCATGTATTACTTGGAGGCTATTTAAGCTGTCAAAGCAAAAGAGCAGGAGACTGTTTTCGCACTACTTAGAAGTATTAAAAATATACTGCATGTGGTGGTGAGTGTATAAACAGCTTTAAATAATATTTCATCTGAACTTTATTCAAGCATCTATTGAAACTTGAGGCAAAACTAAATATAGAACTGTGTGACTTTCTCTGCCATCAAAAGCATACTTTCTCTGAAACCTTTTATTTTTCAATTTGACTTCTCTAGAAAAGTGGTTGATGAGAGTACTTGTTCTCACTTCCTCTTTTGGATAAAACAAATCCATGGAGATGTGTGGTTTTGTTTATATTTAATTTTGATTCACAGTAATACTCTTGTGGCAAAACCAAGGGATGCCGATCAAGTGAAATGAATACAGTTTTCATTTAACTATCATCTCCTCTCTACAAGCCTGAACAAAGCTCTATGCAAGTGTAATATTTGATACATAATGAAATTTGATTAACGAAACATCAGCCCCTTTATTTAAAGAAACCCATCTCATGATCGCTACTCTTTATATAGTTTTTGCTTCACTATATTTATATCAAGTATAAACTTTGAAGATGGTTTGCTTGGAAAGGAGACTGCAAAGGAACGCAGAACATTTCTGTAGGCAATCTAGGCAATGTTGTTATGGATATGAATATGTACTAACACAGTTTCTTCTGTGAAACACCTGCGAGAAGTTGAATCAGTGATCTCTGTGCTTCTGTTTCATAGTTAGACCTGAGTTATTGGTCTGGTTTGAAATCATGTATTCAAGGAAAAATATTGAAAACATTATGTATACCTAAAAATGTCTCTTATTAAAAGTTGAGGTCCTCGTTAATAAAGAAAAGTTCAAATCAGTGAGATAATAGTTTGCAGATGCTAACTAGATTCAGATATACAGGTGCTCTCCTTAAGGTTTGGGAGCCGTGATTCACTGAAATGCTGAGATTCATAGTAATTTGATTCTTTTTTATTACTGTCTCACTTATCCCTCTATTTTCTGTCCCATACTTCTCCTTCCCTTTCTAGCCAACCTCCCCATCTCAGTTTGCTATTTCCAATATATTTCTTGAACTCATTTAGATATGAATTTTCAAGAAAAATTAC
Source organism: Phataginus tricuspis (assembly GCA_029783875.1). Classification (NCBI taxonomy): domain Eukaryota; kingdom Metazoa; phylum Chordata; class Mammalia; order Pholidota; family Manidae; genus Phataginus; species Phataginus tricuspis. The sequence continues at coordinate 2,833,988 of JAQQAC010006877.1, read as the reverse complement.
TCCCTGAACAGTCATTAATTACTTCAGCCCTGCCATTTCTCAGTCCTCTCCTAGCTGATTTATTAGCAACACTTGACATTTTGAAACATTTTATCTATTCATCTTCCAAATCCGTATTTTCCTGATTTTGTTTCTCTCCTTACCTGGACGCTCCTTGTCATTCTCTTTTAATGGCTCTGCCTCATGTCCAATATGGTAATGCCCCAGCAATTGGCCCTTTAATTTCTCCTCTTTCCCATGTTCATTCAATCCCTTCATGATATCATCCAATTAGTCATTTTAAACAGCATGTTATATTAATGACTCCTATGTTTATATCTCCACTCTACAATTCTCTCTTGAACTCTATATTCATAGTCACCTACTTAATCAGTGTTTCTGCTTCTATTCTGACAAGTATTTTAAACTTTAAATTCTTAAAACGGAACTTTATGTCATTAACCATCCCTTTCTATCACCACCACCCGAACTGTTTCTCCTCATAATCTTTCCATTTCATTAATGACAACCTCATCCTTTCAGTTACTCAAGCCAAAAGCTGGGTGGCCCTTGACGTCTCTTTTTCTTTCCACTTCATTTTCAATTTCCAGAAAATCTCTTAGTGTTTTCTTCCAAATATAGCCAGAATCCTACCATTTTTCACTGTCTCAGCTGCTACCACTTTGGCCCAAGCCACCGATATCTTTCCCAAGGATCCTTGTCATTTCCTTGAGTCTAGCCTTCCTGTCTCTTCCCTGGTCACATTTCAGGTTCTCATTCCACACAGCAGTAAAATAATCCTGTTAAAATGTAAGTCATGAAACAGAACCCTTCTTCAGTAGACCTCTGTTACACCTTAAGTAAATGTCAAAGACTTTAGAGAAATGTATAAGCAAATATAAAATTCCCACTACCCCTAGCACTACCGCCACTATACCTCTTGGACTTAATTATTTGCTAATAGACATTTGAGCCAAACTAACTTCCCCACTGTTCTGGGTTCACACCAGGCATACCTCTGACACACTCTTCTACCTGGAATTATCCTGTTCTGATATCTACATGGCTTGACATTTACTTCTCCAGGTCTTTTACTCAGTGCCATATGATCAAGTGTGGCCTTTCTTGGCTACCCTATTTAAAATGACAATTTGCTCTTTTCCTTGTTTTATTTTTCTTCATGTCACTTACTGTTGTCTAATAAATTATTTATTTTACTTATATATTATTTTTCTGTTTCACCACACTAAAATGTAAGCTCCAAAATTACATCTATTTCTTTAAAAGTATGATTTTGAACAGCTAAAAGATATCTTTTTTGCTATTCTGATATTATTTAATTTCTATATGTAACAAAGCTGCCTTCACCTCATTTCTTGATACTGATCAATTTTTCTTCAAAGTGAAAAATAAGTACATTCTATTTTAAATTTGAAACTAATGTGCTTCATGGTTTCTTTTTAAAAACTACGAAGAAGATATTTTGGAAATAAAAATTATTTTCTCTAGCAAGTACTTTGGTTACATATTCTGCTTTTTTCATAAAACTATATAATCACCCTTGTTGCATTAGAACCCTTATACACCTTCTCTTCTACTACAGACTCAATCTTCGGACAGTGTAAGTAAAATGAGAATAACTTCTAAGTTAGCCCTAATGTATTTTAGAAGAAGCCCTTTCCAGAGTTAAATCACTTAATCTAACTAAGCCATCCCTTGCTCTTAAACAGTTTTCATTAATGATTTGAGTTGTAAGACAATTATGACATAGTAGAAGCAAAAGCACATAATGACATAATTATTTTTTAAAAGCACTGAGGGGATAATGTGGGTTAAATGGTCAGCTGGTCTTACTGTTCCTTCTATCAAAAAGTGTCACTGGCATTCAGGTTTCTCCTTATTTGTAATAGTTTGATTCTGCATTATATGGCACAGACTATGATTTTGGAAGTTGTACCCACTTCACAGATGATATGATGAATGGTGATAAACATAATACAGTTGCTCAGAATTAGTAAGGAGAACACAGAAATCTCACCAGCAAAGTAATCAGATATAAAGATTTTAGTAATTTTTAATGCTTTGGATATTGAATGGCAAATAATTTATCATTCAGCTGAGATGCAAAATCAGGAACAACACATTAATATAAATTTTTGGATAAAAGTCATTGAATATAATGGTAGAAGATTTAAGTGAAAATAACTCAAAATATCTTCCTTTACTTAAGAGGATCCAAATATTCTGGCAAATTGGATATAAATGGGAAGGGAATGAAACCTATCCATTATTGTATTTCTTAAATTCATTAATATGTCCCTCTAGGCATAAAATATGATATTTTTTAATATTGTAATAAAATCAATATAAGGAAGAGATATCAGTGTTTAGGGACCTAAGTAATGAATGTCACTTTCTTGGACATTTTGTTCCCTTATAGGAAGCTTAGAGGTTGACATTAATATTTATTGCTCTCTATTCTTGGTTCTAAATAAACATGATAAACCATGCTTGATTGATTGACTTTGATTAATGATGTCTCAATTTCCTTAATTATGAATACTTATAATACTGCCTTACAGGAATATTATGGTATTTATTAACAACCAAAAAAAAATCCTAAGAAAGTTGATTTGCCAAGGTAGAAGTCAAAACACTAGCTAGAAATATGTGCTGAATAACTGTGTATGAATGTTGCTATTTCTCTGATGTAATTATTGCTTTAATTTTATCCTAGACTGAGGAGACATCTTAGAAGATACTGAAACTTCCAGTAATTTTTTTATTTTTTAGTTAGACTATAATTTTACTTAATGTAAATACTCAGATGTTTCCAAAATTAGAAATTGGAAGTAAAATATGCATTTAATGTTTACTGTAACCCATGTGTGAAGAAATATAGGTGCAGAACTACACCCATATACCCATATATGCTCATTGAAAATCTGCTCATGTGGCCTGCTATTATTAAGCTACATCTGGTACGAAATGCCACATCTAATCTCATCACACATACCCATAGCTCCAAACTTCCCATTTTTAACTAGAGGCAGTGGCAAGAAAACGGATGGATGGAGCCTGGGAACAAAGTGAAAATGAGTGAGGAGACCAGAGGAAAAAGGACAGTGGATGTGGAAAGACTAAGAGGGACAGAGCAAAACCTAACCCACCAAAAGAAGCCATGTAAGTACTTTTCTCACAGCAGTGTTCTACAGCTAAAATAGGAAACAAAGAATTAGCAGATTAATAACATTACATACCAAGTTGAATATCATCTTCTGGCAAAAGTAAGAAATTAGAGACAGAAAGACTTCATGATACCAAACAATGTTTCCAGCAAAACAATTTTAATGTAAGCTGTCACATAAAATTTTCAAAATGCAGGCAATAGTAACCAAAGAAAAGAAAATACTTTGATAAGGATTTTGTCATACATATGAATGAAAATGTCTTAATATTCTTCCAGTGGGGAAGTTAGAAAACTAGTCTGGACCTCTATTTATCTCTGGCAGTTTGATTCAGAGTAAAGAGTAGCAAAAAATATATTAGTGATGCAGTTTTGTCTGTCACTTAAATATTGTTTTTCCTATGTGATTTAATACTGTCAGTAATTCTTGCTATTTTAATCGGAACATCTGTGATTTTTAATAAACTGAACATACTTTTGATTTTCTGGTTCTCCATTTGTGAGTCACCTATTGAAGTCCTTTGTTCATTTTTTTAAAATAATTGTTAATACTTATCACAATTTTTATCACTTATATTTCTTGCTTTTTCCTTAATTTGTAGGAATTTCTAATAGATTCTAAATGCTAGTCTCATATGAATTTTAAATATTGCAAATAATGTCTGCACACTGTGCCTTCTCTTTGTTAATTTGTCGATATTTAGAATTTTATATCAATTTTTACATTATGGTTGATGCTAGTTGAATCCATACCTCTTAAGATCCTATTTTTACTGTGATCATCCTATGATTTATCTTACTAACTGAAGGGCTAATTCTTCCCCACACCCTCCACTCTGCACTTCTCTTTTAAAGTTGACTTAACTATCTGAGGACTTTATTCTTCCACATTTGTCTTAGAATCCATTTTAGGATAATTTTTAAATTAACCCTAAGTAATATATCCACATAATTTTATTGGAATTCCAATGAATTTAAGTAATAACCTCTGGAAAATTGACATTTTTAAAATGTCACATCATCTTAGGTAGGAGCAGGAAGTCCTTAATAGAATGTGATCACTTTTCCCAGTTGGAGATCTTGTATATTCTTCTCAAGGTAATACTCACTTGACATACGACACTGTACTTCCAGGGATTCTCTGAGTTACATCTCACTTTCCCATTGCAATTTACATTTTCAATTTATTGTTGATATAAATAAATACTATTACTTTTTATAATTTTCCTATTAGAATCACCTGGTAAGGTGTTAGAAAATACTGAGTGCCTAATATTTAGTGGTAGTGAGGGAGCAAAAACTCTCTAGAAAAGTTCACATTTATCAAATAAAAATACAGCTCATGCATATTTCAAATAAACAGTAATATTTTAGTATGTCATATGCAAAAAATTCAGACATAATAAAAATTATCATAGAAAATTCAAATTTAACGGGCTGTCCTTTATTTTATCTGGAACCCTATCCCCAAGTAATTATTTTTCAATGGCAATATTGAGAACAACTCATGTAGCTGATTATATGACCTGCAACTAATAACTTTATTGCTTGCCTTCAAATCATTATACTTTATTCAGTTGAAGGTAATTAATTTTCCTTATGATTCATTAAGCCAATGAAAATGTGTAAGATGCTTATTGGAAATGTTTTATAGGTCTTTGGGTCTATTCCACTAATTCTGGTTCATGCATTATGGGTGATTCCATTAAGTGTCCATTTTTAGAGTAATCCTACTCCTTGGGTCTGCTCTTTTCTCCTGTGAATTCCCCTTGAGACAGCAGCTAACCTTTTAATAATGCTCAGACTTCAGCCTAAGTATCTCCTGTGGAAATTTGGGAGCATATTCTGGGATGTGTTAATTGCTATTTTCTTTAAAGTTTTTAGAACACTCTTCATACTAAATTTAAATTCTGACTGAGCAGTAATTATTCCATATTTGTGTGGTTGCTTTATTTATATTTTTTTCAATTTCAGAAAAATGTATAGGTTTGAGTAAAATGTAGCAGAGAACTCAGCAGATAAAGAAATTACATCAAAAAAGAAAAAATTACTTTTTTCATTAAATTAATATGTGCCAAAAATAAAATGTATTTCAATTAATTGAAACAGGTAACTCTAGTTAAAGATTGCATCACATTGCTGCAAGCGAGAATTAAGATTGCAGTGTAGGGTGGGGGGCATGGGGAGGACTGTACAGCTCAGAGAAGACAAGTAGTGATTCTCATCTCACTACACTGATGGACAGTGACTGTGGTGGGGTTGGTGGGGGGGACCTGATGAAGGGGGTAGTTTAATCATCACAATATTGCTCATGTAATTGTAGGTTAATGATACTAAAATAAAACAAATTGTAAAAAAAAAAAAAATTGAAGGAACATAAAAAAAAAAAAGATTGCAGTGTATTATTCAGTAAAATCGAATGTGTATGTCAGTCTCCCAGAGGTTTCAAACTGTGGGTGGGACTAGAGACCTGAGAGCAATGGTGGAAATGCTTTCTAATAAAATTTTGTTCTATAGAATGTTCACAAACTACCACTGACTTTAGGTATTATAAAATATAAAAAACTGTAGGTAGGATAAAAACTATTGGTATTAATAAAGAAGTAAGTATCTCCTTTATGAACCAAATTAAAGAAAAAAAAGAGGTACATCATTCCCTTTCTACCTGAAGTACAAGTTCATTTTCAAATTCAAATTGCTTAAATAGCAAAAACTTCATTTTGGAAACTGAGCACAAATGAAAGTGGGATAAAAATGGAATAAGAGAAATAGAAAATTATTGTTAACAAACTAATACTATTGAAAATATTTATTTTAAATGTACACAAGTTATACCCCCAGAAGTCATTACTAAAAATATTATATATTTGTGTCACTATGTTTATAAAAGCTAACATTTCAAAATACTGTATTTTTCCCTAAAATTTTAGATGTGAGAAAAATTAAAATAAAGCTAAAATGTACTTTTAACTTTGCCAATGCTATAAAATTACATATGTGCTAACTGCTTCCATTCTGTTTCAGTCTTTTTTTTTCCCATCTTTTCCCTAACATGTGAGGTTTACTATGACGAGATGTTTATCTAAACAATAGTACTTCCTGTGTGAAATCAAATCTCACTCAGTGTAACTTTTACAAAAGCTAAATGGTCACACATATGCCTTGATATTGTAGATAGACTGACTTCTAAAAGTATGCATAGCCTGCATTTCTAATTACCTAAGTAACCTAGGTTTAAGTAACTATTCATCTGGGATGTTTGGCATTCACATATGTAAAATGAGAATAATAATTGATATCTTAGGGAAAATCCAAAGTTATGACTCTTGTTGAAGTGCCCTGTGTATCCCATTCCTATCCTTTATTTCCTTAATCTCCAAAGCCTTCCCAACACTTCTTTGTATGACTTACTCCTAACATTTTATGTGTTCTTGCTTAGACATAAATCTCCAGGGCATTTTGTTCTTCCATTTCTACTGCTTTTATCTCCTAAGAGACAGTTTTCTACATTTTTTCTCTTTATCTTCCCCCAAAGCAGATGAATGTACAAAAGTACCGAGGCAAAGGGACTGTGAGAGCCTGGGTGGAGAACAGGAGACTCTGCTGCATGAGATTTATCTCACTACATTTTTCCTTATCCTCCCTTTTTCCTTCATTTCATCTTCAACACCTCCATTATCTTCTGAATTCATGCCTGCTACACTATTTTTTTCCCACACTCAACTGAGCTGTTACGAAGTTGAAAAATCAGGTGAGCCCAATAATGTATACTGGGTCCTGCCTGTACCTTCCTTCTCCATACTGGCTTTAGCTCTGCAGAGAAGCCAATCAATTTTTTACTGATACACTGTTGCAAACGTTGAACGAAGACCACTGTATAGTGACTGTGCTGGAAGCATACAACATTATCCAGCTTGACCTTGACAATACAATAGTGTTGTTCAAATCCCTAATTCTAGAGTAAAACTGTCCTGAGTCTGAATCTCATTTCTACTGTGGTCTGACTCTGACTTGAGGCAAGTTACACAATTATATAAGATTCAGTGACACACCAGCCAAAGTGAGGTGAAAAGAACACCTACTTCATTGGCAGTAAATTTGGAACCAGGTTCTGCTTAGTCTGTTTGAATTAATAAGAATTCAACAAATTTTAGGTTTGTTTTTTGGGAGAGGGGAGAGTGCTTTATTTTTTTCTGGCAACAGAAATGTTATATGGCAGAGTTCTGAAGTCAGAAATATGAGGCTAGTTAGTCCTAGAATACCTAATATCTTTAAAAATTAGCTTCGGTCTCGTCTCAAGTACAGTTAGTTAATGTCCCCTCCTGCATTACTACCCCTACTAGTCTGTGCTTCTGCCCCATTTGATTTCTACAGTCCTTCCTCTGAACTTTCAGTTGCATCCTCTGGATTGTCAACTCCATTGTTTAAACTCAGTAGAACCAACAGAAGTTTCTCTTCTTGCATACTTCAAGAGAAATTTTATTTTCTTGTATGATAACTCCTTGTCTGTACCCAGGTAAAAAGGGCAACTCATTCTCTTATTTCTGGTCAGAAGGATAGATAGCATTTTTTCTCCTCACTCATGTTGCTTCCAAACCACTGATTTTCCATTCTCATATAAAAACAGCCTTTTAGGCATCTGCAAAACAACTATACAATCTTCTGCCTTTCTTTGGTGTTACCATCAATCTTTACACTTACCAAGGATTTTGGCCCACAGGTTATGTATTTTCCTCCACAATTAAATATACCATCTTCCTGGTGTTTCTATATCTCTGGAGCTTGAAAACTTATCTATGTTGTCTAAGACCCATGTAATATCCTAATTTCACAGTCTCTTGACGTAATTTCCAATAATTTTATCTCTATTTTTCATCTGTAAACCATTTCTATAAGCAAGCTCTGAAATTTTTCATTATATAAATATTTACCTAAAAGTTGTTGAACAGTGTTTTTCTCTGATGTACTGGTATGAAAGCATATACCCAATGATTTTTAGCCTTTAAAATTCTTCTAGTTCTCTCTGATTTCATCAAGACCATCAATTCCATCATCATTCCATTCCCTTACAAAATACTCACTTTATAATGATAGCTTTGCTCAAATCTAAATTTACCAAAGATCTAACTTCTAAGCTTTTAACATCATCCAAAAGAATATAAGAAAAATGAGCGACCCTTGTAAATATGTGCCAATACAAATGCTACCCCACTAATGAGATGGAGTTTTATGTCGGTCCTACTTCAAGATCATAGCCTGTCCCTTGTGTCAGTTCTCCATATAGGATGCAAAACCCATGTTTTCTCATTTCTGGCCTCTCTTCAGATATATCTCTCTGTCACTCACTCCTGTGCTCTTGTCAGGAAACCTTACCTCCAGTTTCTCTGGAACTGATGAGTCAATACTGTTACTTGGAAATTCTCCCCAATTATCTTCCCTTCCTGCCAGATACATGGTGCTTTCTATTCTCAGTGGAGAAATGTATCCTTAATTTTGTGTAGGGTTACCCTTTCCTTAGCTTTGGGTTTCATGCCCACTTATTCCTTCAGAGATCTTGAGCCATCCCTCACCTGCTTCTCTTATCTTCAAATCCTTACTGAATCTTTAATCCCAGAATATGAAGCATGCTCAAATCAATCTGTTTATACAAGGCAAAGCACAAAAATTTTTTCAGAGACCCCCTGTTTCCATCCACCTACTGTCCTATAGGCCTCTTCTCCTTTACATCACACTTTCTGAGCAAATACTAAATGCATTTTCTTTATGGCCTGATTTTCCATCACCCGTAAGAAATCAATACTTCATGTCACTCACCACTGCATGGAAACTACTAGGTTCGAAACAGCACCGCACAGGGCCAAACATATCGGAACGTAATTATTGGCTTCACCACTATGAGCATTTGGTACTATTAACCATAAACCCCAATTTAAAATTCCTTTCCTCTTTGGCCTCTGTCACTCCTGTTTTTGCTTTTCTTATTCTTGTTTTCTTCTAAATCTCCAGTAATTTCTTCTCAGCAACCTTTTTGGATTACGCTTCCCTTTTCCCTGAAACACAGTATCATTTAACGGCATTCTTCGCCTTTAGCTTCTTTCCCTTTAAATAGTTTCTTTTGGTGACTTCATCCAACCTATGGATTTTGTAAGAAAAAGTTAATTCATTTATTCAAGAACTATTTATTGGGGAACTATTACATGCCAATAAGTCATTTAGGCAGTGGGAACATGACAGTGAACAAAACTGAATAGTCTCCTCATAGAGTTTAGATTCTAGTGGAGGAAGTAGATAACATACATCAAAATTTTGTTTCTCTACTACAGAAAAAAAAATGGAACAAGATGGAAGCAGCAGTGGGTGTCAGTAGGAAAGAAGGTTTGTTAGGGAAAAACTTATCAAATTAATACTTATATCCCAGCAGTCCAGTCATGGTCCCTGGTTTCGACATAACCTCCTGTGCCCTCGGTCATCTTTGTTGCTAACTCAGCCTGACATCTGGTGCGTGAAATATCAATAATAAAGAGAACCTTAGTAATCGATGAAACCACACACACTTAAAAGTAGAGTAAGCAATGTGCTATGTTAAATTCGTAGGATCAATGTGAACTCATAACCAAAAAGGAAATATTTTTCAAGATCTGTCACTCATAAAATTGCCCCAGTAGCAGCATGAGACACAAAACACTTACCCACATGTGCTCAGCTCTGATGCTCGAGCCCTCGGCTGACATTCTCCAGCGAAGGGAATGAAATCTCCTTTGACATTAGTTATTCTAGAATAATGAGAGTATCATTCAATTAGTTATTCTAGAATATAGTTATTCTAATTCCATGTCTTGGGACTGTAATGAAAGGAGGAAGGATTGGTAATATCCTGTTGCTAAAAATGTTTGAGGAATAAGTGAAAGGATAAGTCAACTTAAATGGGCTTTTCCTAGGCAAATTTGTACATTTTAAGCATTTTGAAATATTAGTTGTTATTTTACTATTTTTTTAAATTTTTTATTAAGGCATTACTGATATACACTCTTATGAAGGCCTCACATGAAAAAACAATGTGGTTACTATTTTACCCATATTATCAAGTCCACACCCATATGCCAATGCAGTCACTGTCCATCAGTGTAGTAAGATGCCACAGAGTCACTGTTTGCCTTCTCTGTGCTACACTGTCTTCCCCGTGATCCTCCACACCATGTGCACTAGACATAATACCCCTCAATCCCCTTCTCTTTCCCTCCGCACCCACCCTCCCACACCTCTCCCCTTTGGTAACCATTAGTCCCTTCTTGGAGTCTGTGAGTCTGCTGCTATTTTGTTCCTTCAATTTTCCTAAGTTGTTATATTCCACAAATGAGGGAAATCATTTGGCACTTGTCTTTTTCCACCCAGCTTATTTCACTAAGCATAATATCCTCCAGCTCCATCCATGTTGTTGCAAATGGTAGGATTTGTTTGCTTCTTATGGCTGAATAATATTACATTGTGTATATGTACCACATCTTCTTTATTCATTCATGTATTGATGGACACTTAGGTTGCTTCCATATCTTGGCTATTGTAAATAGTGCTGAGATAAACATAGGGGTGCATATGTCTTTTTGAATCTGAGAAGTTGTATTCTTTGGGTAAATTCCAAGGAGTGGGATTCCTGGGTCAAATGGTATTTGTATTTTTAGTTTTTTGAGGAACCTCCATATTGCTTTCCACAATGGTTGAACTAGCTTACATTCCCAACAGCAGCATAGGAGGGTTCCCCTTTCTCCGCATCCTCACCAGCATTTGTTGTTCTTAGTCTTTTGGATGCTGGCCATCCTTACTGGTGTGAGGTGATATCTCATTGCGGTTTTAATTTGCATTTCCCTGATGATTAGTGATGTGGAGCATCTTTTCATGTGTCTGTTGGCCATCTGAATTTCTTCTTTGGAGAACTGTATCTTCATATCCTCTGCCCATTTTTTAATCGGGTTATTTGTTTTTGGGTGTTGAGGCGTGTGAGTTCTTTATATATTTTGAATGTTAACCCCTTGTTGGATATGTCATTTACAAATATATTCTCCCATACTGTAGGATGACTTTTTTGTTCTGTTGATGGTGTCCTTTGCCATACAGAAGTTTTTAGTTTGATGTAGTCCCATGTGTTCACTTTTGCTTTTGTATCCCTGGCTCAAGGAGATGAGTTCAGGAAGAAGTCACTCATGCTTTTATTCAGGAGATTTTTGCCTGTGTTGTCTTCTAAGAGTTTTATGGTTTCATGACCTACATTCAGGTCCTTGATCCTTTTCGAGTTTACTTTTGTGTATGGGGTTAAACAATAATCCAGTTTCATTCTCTTGCATGTAGCTGTCTAGTTTTGCCAACACAAGTTTTTGAAGAGGATGTCTTTTCCCCATTGTATGTCCATGGCTCCTTTATCATATATTAATTGACCATTTATGCTTGGGTTTATATCAGGGCTCTCTAGTCTGTTCCATTAGTCTATAGGTCTGTCCTTGTGCCAGTACCATATTGTCTTGATTACTCTGGCTTTGTAGTAAAGCTTGAAGTTGGGGAGCATAATCCCCCCAGCTTTATTCTTCCTTCTCAGGATTGCTTTGGCTATCTGGGGTCTTTTGTGGTTCCATATGAATTTTAGAATATTTGCTCTAGTTCATTGAAGAATGCTGTTAGTATTTTGATAGGAATTGCATTAAATCTGTAGATTGCTTTAGGCAGGATGGTCATTTTGACAGTATTAATTCTTCCTATCCATGAGCATGGGATGTGTTTCCATTTATTGATATCTTCTTTAATTTCTCTCATGAGTGTCTTGTAGTTTTCAGAGTATAGGTCTTTCACTTTCTTGGATAGGTTTATTCCTAGGTATTTTATTCTTTTTGATGCAGTTGTGAATGGAATTGTTTTCCTGATTTCTCTTTCTGCTAGTTCATTGTTAGTATACAGGAATGCCACAGATTTCTGTGTATGAATTTTGTATCCTACATTTTACTGAATTCAGATATTAGATCCAGTAGTTTTGGAGTGGATTCTTTAGGGTTTTTTGTGTACAATATCATGTCATCGGCAAACAGGGACAATTTAACTTCTTCCTTGCCAATCTGGATGCCTTTTATTTCTTTATATGATTTCTGTGGCTAGGACCTCTAGTGTTATGTTGAATAGAAGTGTGGAGAGTGGGCATATTTTTCTTGTTCCCAATCTTAAAGGAAAAGCTTTCAGCTTCTCGCTGTTAAGTATGATGTTAGCTGTGGGTCTGTCATATATGGCCTTTATTATATTGAGGTACTTGCCCTCTATACCCATTTTGTTGAGAGTTTTTATCAGGAATGGATGTTGAATTTTGTCAAATGCTTTTTCAGCATCTATGGAGATGATCATGTGGTTTTTGTCCTTCTTTTTGTTGATGTGGTGGATGATGTGGATGGATTTTCGAATGTTGTACCATCCTTGCATCCCCGGGATGAAGCCCACTTGATCAAGATGGATGATCTTTTTGATGTATTTTTGAATTCGGTTTGCTAATATTTTATTGAGTATTTTTGCATCTATGTTCATCAGGGATATTGGTCTGTAATTTTTTTTTTTTGTGGTGTCTTTGCCTGGTTTTGGTATTAGAGTGATGCTGGCCTCATAGAATGAGTTTGAAAGTATTCCCTCTTCTTCTCTCTTCGGAAAACTTTATTTTATTATTTTTAACTTAATTAAAACTGAGGAAGGACATGACTTTATAAGTACATTCAAAAGAGTTATTAACCACAATAAAAGGTAACTGTATGAAAATAAAAGCAGACTTTAAGAGAATGGGTCCTTTCTATTTTTTTTAAATATGGGATCTAATATACATGAACATTTTTGTTCTAATTTATTAGATGTTTATTTATAAAGTATTGATGTATACATGTTTTGATCTGTGTATACAAAACCTGTAACCTCTAATTGTTCCTTGCCTGTTTCCAATGTTTAGGAAACTAAATACCGACAGTACATACATTTTTTCCCATGCATTCATTCAACAAATGTTTATCTAGTGAAAATTGTTTGACAGATACTCTAAGGCACTTAGGAATTAGTAATATACAAAATAATACAGAATCCATGACTTTATGCAGTTTCTGTTCTAGTGGAAGGAAAAAATAATTGAAGATTAAAAAGTGAAATGCATAATGAAACAAAACTGGAAGTTAATCTTCTATATTGGCAGATAGCAAATGTACTAGTTGGGGTAAGGATTTAATAATTTATGTAACTGTTGTATCACAGTGTTGTATACTTGAAAACAATGTAATATTATATATCAACTATATTCAATAAAAAAATGCTCTTAAAAAAGTGAAATATATGTTATGTTAAGAGCTGTTAACTATTGAGGTAAAAAACTAAAAAGAAAATGAAGTCAAAAAATGCCTTAAATGGGCAAAATTTAAGACAGTGTAGCTAAGAAAGCGAGTGAGAATGTGAGTAAAGATATAAAGGAAGTGAGAATAGACTTTTAGGTATTAAGTAAGGAACTCTCTAGCCAAAGGGAACAGCAAGTAAGAAGATCCCGAGCTAAGACCATGCCTAGAAAGTGTGAGGAATAATAAAAAGCCAGGGTAACTAGGGCAGATATAACAAAGAAGAGGAACAGGGGATGAAATAAAAGCCAGTGAACAGGGAATCAGATAAGGCTAGTAGGCCACTGTAATGGACGCCGTTGTTGGATTCTATGACATGATACCGTATACATGTTAACAATATCACTTCGCCTGATATATTGGGGATTGACTAGAGTTAATGTCAGAAGCAGAAGACAAATTGAAGAGCTATTGCAATAATCCAGTATAGAAATGATGATGGCTTGAACCAGGGTTAGAGCTATTGAAGTTATGAGAAATCAAATGCTTGTGTAATTGTGTAGTACAAACATGAGCAGTTTCAATGATGTATCAGATGTGAAATGTGAAGTATAGAGGAATAAAGGGGGACACAAAGACTTTTAAGCCGTTTGGAAGAACAGAATTAACATTAACTGAAGTGATGTCATTGGTCGAATTGGGTTCCCTAAAATATGTATGTTGAAATACTAGTACCTCAAAATGTGAAGTGATTTGGAGATGGAGTTTCATCAGAGGTAATCAATTTAAAATGAGGTTATTAGAGTGAGCCATAGTTCCATATAACTAGTGTCTTTATCAAATCGGAATTTTGGACACAGACACAACACCAGATAGAAAATAACATGAGGCCACATGGAGAAGATGCCCATTTACAAACCAACATAGAGTCTCACCTCACATCCCTAAAAAGAAAGGAACCCTGCTGACACCTTGATCTTGAAATTCTGTTCCCAGAAATGTGAGACCATAAATTTTGTTGTTTAAGCAACCCAATTTCTGGTACTTTGTTATGGCAGTTCCGGGAAACTAATAAAACAAATGGGAGACTATGTTTGGAATAACTTGCATTATAAACAAACTAATAGGCAAACAAACTCACCTGTACAGCTATTCTGACCAAAACAGAAGCTTTTAATATAGTAGTTTCTTAATATTTTTATGTTATGTTGGTAATGGTAATTCTAAACTACATTTTTTCCAATAATTTCTTTAGAAGTTGACCAATTTTCCACACAATCCAATTCAGAGACAAAACTGATAAAAACTGATTTGATTTCAGCTGTAAAAGATAGTTTCCCTGGTTAAAAATTACTTTGTAAATTACATTTACAAAAATGTCCATTCCAACATGATAGCACAGACTCATTTCTCCCTTCTCCTCTCCATAAGGACAACCTCAAGCCTTGCAAGAGGCAACCAAAGAGGAACTTCAGAGAGGGAGAGAGGAAGAAGAACTGGCTAGAGACTTCAGGATTGGAAGAACAACATAGTGACAGGGTATCTTAAGATCCCCACACACAAACATAACAACTTTTAGACAAGCAGAAATCAGTTCAGACAAGTTCATCCTTTCCTCAGATTGAATGGAAGTCCTGCTGAGAACATGAAGCAAGTCCAGCAGTATAAACAAGGATTTTCAATCAGAAGCTGAATATGGACAGCTCTACACCACTGGCAAGGAAAATGCTGGCAGAAAAGCTCCTGACCTGGGAAGTTCCTCCTTTCCCCTAGAACAGAGATTCCTCCCCCATAAGAGGCAAAGGGGATCCTTCTACGGTGAGTGGATTCGTTCAGACAGCCTACATCCCCATGTCGGGGATTCCTTCCCCATTTGAGACACCAGGCAGCCCAGCCTAGAGAAGCACCTTAACAGTAGCAGCAGGAGCTAGTGAAAGACCCCAAGCACTGAGTCAGCAAAGCAGGTCAAAATAGCCCCACAAGAGTTATGAAAATCAAATTGCCATTGGAACTACAGACTACAAAAGTAGGTCAGGACCAGCTTAGTAAAACTAAACAGGTAGCTACCTGATAAATAAAGATTCAAATAAGACCCAGAGTCTCTGAACATAATAAATGGAATGTCCAGAATATAATAAAAAATACCATTATAGCAAGAAACAGGAAAATCACAATTGTAATTAGAAATGAAAACTGATGCCAATACTGAAATTAATTAATCACAATTGTAATTAGGAATGACAGCTGATGCCAATACTGAAATTAATTAAATGTTTGAATTATCTGACAAGTATTTTAATCAGATACCATAAGGATGCCACAACAATTACAAAAATTCTCTTGAAATAAATAAAATAATGGAAAATCTCAATAAATATAAAAATAGAAATCATTTAAAACATGTGAAACATATCATAAAAAAACAAATGGAAATTATAGAAAAGCTTCATAGGTTCAACAGTAAGTCTCCAGAAAGAAATATCACATTGATTATAATAGAAAAACAATTCAAATGACACTGGATTTCTCATAAGCAGCCATGGAGGCCAGAAAGAATGGACACAACATTTTTCAAATACTGGGGGAAAAAAAACAAAAACTGTCAACTGCAAATTCTAGATCCAGTGCAATTCTCTTTTAGGAAAGAAAGCAAAATAGTTATTTTCAGTAGCGGAAACAGTTTCTAAATTCTTAGCATTTTTATAATGGAAAAATTAATCTTGTCTTGCAGCTTGATCTTTCACATAAAGATAAAAGAAGTGTGAAGTTTGTTCCTAAATAAAAGATTTAAAGATACATGAAATTAGCTATGTCCTCCCCCTCCAATGGGTGTTATGTGACTTGTTCTGCTATTCAGTGGTTACAACTCAGAATCTCAGTGACTTAGAACCCCACCTAATTCCTATTCATGTTACGTGTCTATTTCTATGAATTGACTCCAGCACTTCTCAGTGGAATTCTTATTCCAGAATTAAGGTTGAAAGGGGCAGTCACTATGTAGGACATGCTGTTTTTGTGACAAATGAAGGCAGAATCATGCAACCATTCTTAAAGGTTTTCTTCAGAAGCTTTGACACCTGTGTTGTATCCCTTTGGTCAAAACAGGCCCATGGTCAAGTTCAGTGTCAATAAGAAGGGCTAGTATGCCCCTCCCACAAAGGGCACTGAAAGTCATGGCCAGTAGGTGGGAATGCCTAATTTTATTACTGGAAGAAAAAGTGGGTAATGATAAAATTACCCCATTGTAGCAACAATTTTGTAGCAATTTTTATTCTCCAGCCATTATCAAATATTTTATAAAATTTACCTTCTTAGAACTCAGAATCAAGTCAGAGTGCTCTAAAGGACTTTCTAGCATTTTTTAGAGGAAATTCAGTTGAACAGTGGTCACATATACTCTTCAAAAAACAAATTTTGGAGATGCTACTTCTTCAAAACTTGCTGTTAAATTGGAAAACCCTTGATCTATATGTCCTGGCAGTATATTTCCACTATCTTACTTAAATTTCTACTGTGGTCATTTAAAATCTTGGATCATCATAGTCTTCAAGATTTTGTGTGTATATGTACATATCCATATATGTATATATACATATGTGTGTGTGTATATATATACACAGAGAGAGAGAGAGAGAGAGAGACAATATTTTACAGAGTATTGACAACAGCTTTATCAGCCAGTAAGTCAGACAAACTCTGCGCCAATCACAAATGTAATGTGCATCAATTAATCTGGAAAGAAATGAAAGTGCAAGAGCTAAAAAAGGAGCAGAAATCATTCTGGAGTCACAGTCTATAGTAAATACTACTAGTTCATGTGTTATGAATAGGTAATACCTTAAACCTAACCAGTGCTGTTCACCATTTCCAGGACTTCCATTCACCCATGGAAATTCTCTTCAGTCATTGCCGAGCTGGTATAACATAGGCTCCTCTCGTTGAACAACTCTGTAAATGGGTAAAAAAAAGCACAAAAAACATACCCCAATGAAGTTAAAAGACTTCCTAAGTCACTAAAAAGCTAGATGGAGCACTGAAGATGGAACCCAGTTACCCAGGGCCATAACTGTGCCATTAAACCACCACATTCCTCTTTTGTTGAAAGCCTTAGAATGATTAATAAGCTGATGAGTTAAAGTGCACAGGAGAAACTTCCTTTGTAGATCAACAATAAGTAGCTGTGCTCTCAATTTATTTTAGCATTTTATCAAACCACAGATAAATATATTAAAATCACATTATCTATTATGTTAGATGACAAAGAGCTTTCGGAAATAAAATAAGAGATTTGTTATTGACTTTTACTTCAGTAGGTTTAAGAAGGTTCTTGGCTTAAATGCTGATGCTGCTAATAATATTTGATTTGACATATAATTTCTTTGTACATTAGGATTATGTAGATTATTTGCCCAGGAAATTTGAAGAATTAGAAAATAATTGGGAGTCATTGGCACTTTCATCTACAGGAATCAAATGATTAATATAATATGTTCATTGTAATTTGCCCCAGTAAAATATACTTTTTTTCCTATGACCCACAAAAAGAAATACGTTTTACATTGGGTTTCTTCTCAGCACAGTATGTGGGCATGTGTTACTGAAAACTGAAACAATATTTACTTTTACTACATGCAATGTGTTTGCTATTTTCTGTTTTATTTAATTATATTTAATTTTTTTTAATTGCTAGGCACAATATATGTATGGACCAAATACAGTTTGGTCTATTCTATATGAATCTAGGTAAAATGACTTTAAATTGGGTAGAAGATGTATACCATGTATTCTTTCTACTGATATTGCTATACTGTGGGAAACAAGGTATGGTAAGATACTGGTGAACTGAGTTCCAAATTCCTCATCAGCCAAACATACAAAACTATGTGTCATATCCTCCTCTGCTAGTAGAATAAAGGAAGTTTGTCTTCTCCATCTCTGTTCTTCCCGCTAACTACATATCTAATCTTTACAGCTCTGATGCATGCACAAAGTACATATACAAATGACAGAGTGGTTATTGCTCTATTTGTTTTCCCTGAAAATAAGTGGCGAAAATGTTTTTCTTCATTTTCATCATACACTACACATTTATAAACCATCTTCAGGTATACTAATGTAATATCTCCTCATGCCCAGGATATATGGCGAGAAAGATCAGAAGAGACTGGGACATTACAATTGTTGGATGTTCAGGTATGATTTCAAGATATAAGAAGATTCTGAATAATAAACATCTCAGTCATAAATAAAATATTGTGATTATTTTAAGAAATGTACTTATTAATTTAAACTGATAACAGTTGCTCAACTTACTTGGATACCATGCTTCAAAATATAAACATGAGTCGAGTCAACAAGTGAGACTTTACTATCCTCAGGCTCAACATGCAGTAAAATAAAATTAAGTTGCATTAGTGTCAACAACCTACATTTTACTATTGCTATTCTTAATTTGCTTATGTAGGCCATTCGGCCCCTCCGTGTCTTCTAATGATGTCCCCCTCATGTCTGTTCCATGTTATTTTAACCAAGAGGCATCTGCCCTGCTGTTCCTCTTTATTTCCATTCCTCAAACAGTGTGTTCCCCACATGTGAAAACCTTGAACTTACTCATAGATGTCATGAGGCTTAATAAAGGCATTGTCTTCTGCTGCTCTCATGAAAGATACTAAGTGATGCTGGGTTCAAAACAGAAATAACAAGAGAAAGTATCTCCAAAGATGACATTCTTTGTCATTTGGCACTTAAAAGTAGCATTCTTGTCTCCAGGCAATAACCTTCCCTAAACTCAGATTTTTGTCATATCCTCTCTTCATGTAGAGACTCCAGCTTAGTCAAAGTGTCTGGCTGAGTACAGGTGGCACCCTACCCATTCTACACTATTTGATTCCTTCACTTTCCTCCTTGTGGTTCACAAATATGCGTTCACATACACAGTCATCAAAAGGTTTTGGCTAAAACAAAAGGTTCTGGGGTGGCAAATACCCCAAGTGAATGCTTGGGCGTAACGTATCCCTTAATGCAACTAAGAAGGTGAGAGTGAGACATGGGAATACCCTGAATATTTTTAGTATATTCTTTTAGACGTGTGTCAAGCACCTAAGTGACATTATAAGTAAAATGTGGTTTTTTTTCCAAGATTCTATTCATTTTGTTTTAAACCACTGACCAGTTAACAGTGAAACATTAGTATATACTGAGTATTTTTTTAAATAAATTCTTTTAGACCAGTGGCGTACAATAGGTAATGTGAAGTTGAGTGAAATGTTTTGCCCATTTTTTTTGCTTTTAATAGGTGAAACGATAGAAACAGAAAAGAGCTGGCTTCCTTCATGTTATTTTATGGACAAGAAAAATCAAACTCTAAATTGAAAAACCATTTTATCATGAAATATGTGAGGGCCATAAACAGCTTTCTAATTATCATTTTCTTATGAACTTAACTACTTCATAATTTTCAGAATTGTATTCATTATCCATTCCTATAAATTTAAAGTGGAAATAAATCCCTCATGTTAGCACAAATCAATATATAACACTTTGATGTGTTTAGACTATTGAGTATATGTTATTTTGTAGAAATAACCGATTTACAGAGGTCTCAGAGGTCTTCAGTGTCTAAGATATATACACAAATTATGGCCTATAGAAAGCATTTATAAAAATAAATTATAATATATAGCATTGAGATAGTTTTTCATTATTTCCAAGTCTAAAGATCCCCAGTGTAAAATTTATATATGTTTCCCCCAAATCATGGAAGTATAGGATCTAAGATGGGGTGGCAATCTCAGAAATCAACTATATTGTGTGGTGTTTAACGTGAGTTCCAGAGTCAAACTGCCTGGTCCCAAGTCCTCCCTCCCCTATGGCACAGTTCTATGCCCTTAGGTAACATGCTTCACCACTGACTGTGCCATCTGCAAAATGAAAAGAATAATATCTACCTCTGTGGATGTGTTGTAAAGAGTGAGTCCATTAATATCAAATGCATAGAATAGTGCCTGGCAAACTGCAATGTTTTCTTCTATTATCTGAGATCTTCATTACGTATATGAGGAAAATGAAGCCAAGAAAAATTATAGGATTTTGTGATGCTGTTCATGAAGGGTCATGGTTTCCTTTTTTTTACTCTTCAGACTTTTCTTCTTTCTATACCTAAATATTCTTTCAATGTCCTAAATATTCCTTTTTTCCCTAAATACTCTGTATGAGATTGTGTACTAGTGTACTTCTGCCTGCAGGTGCTTTAATATTATGTTGCTAGGAAATCATTTAGCACTTCCTGCTGTCATACTCTAAATGACAATGTGAGAGAGGAAATGTGTCACCCAGGTCCCGTGCCTCCTGCCTTAAAGACTCAGTCCATGTTTTGTCTTTTCAAAATTAAACACTAAAGAATCACTGATCTATTAAACATTCTTTTTAAATACAAAGCACTGCAAATTTTAGGACACTCTTCTTATGTAGAAAATGAAATGCATATGTAGTTAACTTCTCAGTCTAATTTCTTTTTACATATACTACCTAACTTGAAAAATAACTTCAAACTGTGAAGTTATAACGAATCATATACAAGGTAAAAGTTGCCTCTGTAATGTAAGTGTTCGCTTTTTAATTTTGAACACAATTATTGATGACAGTGAATTTTATGAATTTCCTTTCAAATTTTTTCTTTAAATGTCACCAATAATTTTGCTTTAACTTCTAATAAAGAAAATTATTCCATTTCCTCATTAACTGAATTATTTGAACTCTTTCAAAGAATATGAACCTGAATATTCCATTTTGCAATATGAGTTTTTTTCACTTGCTAAATCAAAATTTTTTTTATTATTGCTACTTTTAGAAACATCTTGTGCATTTTACAAGTGTATTATCTCCTGTTTGGGATACATGTCCATTGCACTTTAATAACTTCGTTTCTTTAGAAAATACTCTCTGCTCATGAGCTTTGTTTTAATAAGATTCTTAAAAACCCAATATATTTCAGCTCCTCTTAAAAAGTGTTAGTTTAGTATATTACTCATTTTTTAGTGAAACTAACAGATTTGAAAAAAAATACGCTTCCCCTGCTGATTATAACTGAAGTGAGACATTTGAGGTTTGGTCTAGATGTTTGGATTAGGAGACTAGATTTAAGTTTGAGGTGTTATGCATTTGCAAGCGTGTAGGCCATCCTGGTCTTTGGAAATTAGATGGTAGAAGCACTCATGTTCTGATGCTATTAGAGTGCATGATAAAACTAACTGCCCTCATGGTGATTCAATTTTCTAAGCAGTATTTCAATGATAAGCTAGCTTCTCATTCTAACTAGAAATTTGTGAATTCATAAAACTATGCATAATTTCTTAAGAATTCAACAATCTGTGATCTCTGTGACAGAGGAATTAATTGTAAGGGTAATTATCAAATCAGATTCTTGTCCTACTCTAACTAAATGATAGTTCAAGGTAAACCTGCCTTGTTAGGTAGTAGCTGAACGAGGCCGTTGTCCTCTTGTCGAGATAACCAATTATCTATGATGGTGTGCTCTTCATTTAAAGCGTCTGCTGAAAAAATTATTTCTATGACCAATCTAGTGAAAATAGTTGAATGACCACATTGTGCATTTCTGTTTTGCATTATGTAGAATGTCTGTTAAAATAAGAACATTTTTGTTTTGTAGTACCAGATTCTTACTATGTACCTGGGATTTCTCATAATTGTCTGATTTAATTATTATGAAAATACTTTAGGGTTTCTTTTTTCAGTGAAAGGTTTTTCAAATTGACGTATCATTGATATACAATCTTACATCGGTTTCAAATATACAGCACAGCAGTTCAGCAGTTCTCATATTATTAAAGCCCCCCCCACACCCAGTGCAGTTACTATCTGTCAACAGAGATGTTACAGAATCACAGTGGAAGGTTTTAATAGCAAATTAGGCACAGCTGAAGAGAACTAGAAAACGGAGCTAGCAATCACTCTTTTAACAGATTTGCAAGTCGGTAACACAAAACCTAATACATTACTGACAAATTAAAAGAAAAAAATTTATGGTGCCAGAAAACTGCACCCCACAGGCCAAATCCATTCAAGCCAGCATCTGTTTTATTGAGATTCAGTAGCTTATGAGCTAAGAATGATTTTTATCATTTAAAATGGTTATATGAGTATATAAT
Organism: Phataginus tricuspis; assembly: GCA_029783875.1. NCBI lineage: Eukaryota > Metazoa > Chordata > Mammalia > Pholidota > Manidae > Phataginus > Phataginus tricuspis. Next base: position 2,811,321 of record JAQQAC010006877.1, on the reverse strand, counting down.
ATCCCCCATTTAGCCTCTTAGCCTACAAAACCTAAAATATTTATTATCTGGTCCTTTAAGAAAAAACTTTGCTGATTCCAAATTTTGTAAAAATATCAGCTTTCCCACAAACTAATGAATAAATTTAATAAAATTCCAATCAAAAACCCATTTTTTTTTTCTGATTAGAATCCAACATTTTTGTAATCCAACTCATTTTTTTTTAATATGGGGAATATTTTTTTCTTCTTTTTATTAAGGTATTATTGATATACACTTTCATGAAGGTTTCACATGAAAAAACAATGTGGTTACTACATTTACCCATATTATCAAGCCCCCACCCATACCCCAATGCAGTCACTGTCCTCAGGTGTAGTAAGATGCCACAGATTCACTATTTGCCTTCTCTGTGCTATACTGTTTTCCCCTTGATCCCCCCACACCATAGGTACTAAACATAATACCCCTTAATCCCCTTCTCCCACCCTCCCCACCTGCCCTCCAACACCCCTTCCTTTGGTAACCACTAGTTCCTTCTTGGAGTTTATGAGTCTGCTGCTATTTTGTTCCTTCAGTTTTGCTTCATTGTTATACTCCACAAATAAGGGAAATTCTTCCTATCCATGAGCACAGGATGTGTTTCCATTTATTGGCATCTTCTTTAATTTGTCTCATGAGTGTCTTGTAGTTTTCAGAGTATAGGTCTTTCACTTCCTTGGTTGGGTTTATTCATAGGTATTTTATTCTTTTTGATGCAATTGTGAATGGAATTGTTTTCCTGATTTCTCTCTCTGCTAGTTCATTGTTAGTGTATAAGAATGCCACAGATTTCTGCATATTAATTTTGTACCCTGCAACTTTTTTGAATTCAGATATTAGATCTAGTAGTTTTGGAGTTAATTCTTTAGGGTTTTTTTATGTACAATACCATGTCATCTGCAAACAGGGACAGTCTTTGCCTGGTTTTGATATTAGAGTGATGCTGGCTCCATAGAATAAGTTTGGAAGTATTCCCTCTTCTTCTACTCTTTGGAAAACCTTAAGGAGGATGGGTATTAGGTCTTCACTAAATGTTTGGTAAAATTCAGCAGTGAAGCCATCTGGTACAGGAGTTTTGTTCTTAGGTAGGTTTTTGATTACCAGTTCAATTTCGTTGCTGGTAATTGGTCTGTTCAGATTTTCTGTTTCTTTCTGGGTCAGCCTTGGAAGGTTGTATTTTTCTAGAAAGTTGTCCACTTCTTCTAGGTTATCCAGTTTGTTGGCATATAATTTTTCATAGTATTCTCTAATAGTTCTTTGTATTTCAGTATGTCTGTAGTGATTTTTCCTTTCTCATTTCTGATTCTGTCTATGTGTGTAGACTCTCTTTTTTTCTTGATAAGTCTGGCTAGGAGTTTATCTATTTTGTTTATTTTCTCAAAGAACCAGCTCTTGCTTTCATTGATTCTTACTATTGTTTTAGCCTTCTCAATTTTATTTATTTATGCTCTAATCTTTATTATATCCCTCCTTCTACTGACTTTGGGCCTCATTTGTTCTTCTTTTTCTTGTTTCATTAATTGTGAGTTTAGACTGCTCATATGGGATTGTTCTTCTTTCCTGACATAGGCCTGTATTACAATATACTTTCCTCTTAGCACGGCCTTCGCTGAATCCAACAGATTTTACGTTGTTGAATTATTGTTGTCATTTATCTCCATATATTGTTTGATCTCCGTTTTTATTCGTTCATTGATCCATTGGTATTTAGGAGCATGTTCTTAAGCCTCCTTGTGTTCATGGGATTTTTCATTTTCTTTGCGTAATTTATTTCTAGTTTCATACCACTGTGCTCTGAGAAACTGGTTGGTATAATTTCAATCTTTTTTAATTTACCAAGGCTCTTTCTGTGGCCTAGTATATGATCTATTCTTGAAAATGTTCCATGTGCACTTAAGAATGTGTATCCTGCTGCTTTTGGGTGTAGAGTGCTGTAGATATCTGTTAGGTCCATCTGTTCTATTGTGTTGTTCAGTGCCTCTGTCTCCTTACTTATTTTCTGTCTGGTTGATCTGTCCTTCAGAGTGAGGGGAGTGTTGACCCCTTTATCATTATGTAATGTCCTTCTTTGTCTCTTGTGACTTTCTTTGTTTTGAAGTCTTTTTTGTCTGATACAAGTACTGCAGCTCATTCTTTTTTCTCCCTATATTTTGCATGAAATGTCTTTTTCCATCCCTTAACTTTTAGTCTGTGTATGTCTTTGTGTTTAAAGTGTGTCTCTAGTATGCATCATAAAGACGGGTCTTTTTTTTTTGATCCATTCCGTGACTCTATGTCTTTTGAATGGTGCATCCAGTCCATTTACATTTAGGGTGATTGTTGATAGGTATGTACTTACTGACATTGCAGGCTTTAGTTTCGTGATTACCAGTGGTTCAGGGTTAACTTCCTTACTATCTAAGAGTCTAACTTAACTCACTTAATATGCTATTAAGTACACAATCTAAAGGTTCTTTTTTTTTCTACCTCCTTTTTTTCCTCCTCCTCCATTCTTTATATATTAGGTTTCATATTCTGTACTCTTTGTCTATCCCTTGATTGACTTTGTGGATAGTTAATTTAATTTTGCATTTGCTTAGTAATTAGCTGTTCTACTTTCTGTACTGTGGTTTTATTACCTCTGGTGACAGCTATTAAACCTTAGGAATACTTCCATCTATAGCAGTCCCTCCAAAATACACTGTAGAGATGGTTTGTGGGAGGTAAATTCTCTCAGCTTTTGCTTATTGGAAATTTTTTAATCCCTCCTTCAAATTTAAATGATAATCTTGCCAGATAAAGTATTTTGGGTTCAAGGCCCTTCTGCTTCATTGCATTAAGTACATCATGCCACTCCCTTCTGGCCTGTAAGGTTTCTGCTGAGAAGTCTGACGATAGCCTGATGGGTTTTCCTTTGTATGTGATCTTATTTCTCTCTCTGACTGCTTTTAGAGTCTGTCCTTATCCTTGAGGTTTGCCATTTTAATTACTATATGTCTTGATGTTGTCTTCCTTGGGTCCCTTGTGTTGGGAGATCTATGCACCTCCATGGCCTGAGAGTCTATCTCTTTCCCCAGATTTGGGAAGTTTTTAGCCATTACCTCCTCAAAGACACTTTATACCCCTTTTTCTCTCTCTTCTCCTTCTGGTACCCCTGCAATACGAATATTGTTCCGTTTGGATTGGTCACACAGTTCTCTCAATATTCTTTCATTCTTAGAGATCCTTTTTTCTCTCTGTGGTCAGCTTCTTTGTATTCCTCTTCTCTAGTTTCTATTTCATTTATCGTCTCCTCCACCGTATCCAATCTGCTTTTAATACCCTTCACTGTGCTCTTCAATGATTGGATCTCCCACCAGAATTCATTTCTGAGTTCGGGAATATCTTTCTGTACCTCCATGAGCATATTAATGATTTTTATTTTGAACTCCCTTTCAGGAAGAGTCATGAGGTCAATATCATTTAAATCTTTCTCAGGAGTTTTATTAATAATTTTACTCTGAATCAGGTTTCTTTGGCATTTCATATTTGTTTATGACACCCTCTAGTGCCCAGAAGCTCTACTCCCTGGAGCTGCTCAGCCCCTGAAGCAATGTTGGGGGTTTCAGGGGAGTGATATTGGTGCCTGGGGGGAGGAAAGAGCTGTTTCCTGCTTCCTGGCTGCTATGCCTGTCTCCACTGCCTGAACCAGTGGGCCGAGCAAGGAGATATAAGCCTCTGTGCTTTGCGTTTGTAGTTTCTGTAGGCAGATCTTCCCTCTGGCTGTCCTATCACCAGCGTAGGGTTTGTCAGTTTGTAAGCTAGGTGGGGCTGGCTGAGAGAAAGGCTCAGTAGGCTGTATCAAGGAAGGGGTCCTTGGAGCTGTGTAGCCAACCAGGGAGCTGGAGCACCTGAAGATTGTCTAAGGAGGAAGATTTGTTTTTCCTCCTTAAATATGAGAGTCTATATGGCAAAGCTCCCAACCTACTGGGCAGAGTGCACCCGGATAATTTAGTCTACCTGTCCTCTCTCCTTATGCTTAAGCTCTGTGCAATCCTTGCCCCTTTAGCAGCCCTCTTGCTAAGGGCTTCCTTATTAGGAAGTCTCTCAGACCGCCTGCCTTTCTTTTGCCCCAGAGCAGCCGTATATGGATCCCTGCTTTCCACAAGCAGGTGGTATCTCAATCTGTCCAGGAATTCTGCCTGTCTTACTTTTCCAACCCCCTAATAATGAGAGTATCATGCAACCACCATGAAATGTAGGTTTGTGCATGCAGAGCAGATCTCCGGAGTTAGGTATTCAGCAGTCCCAGGCCTCCACTCCCTCCCTGCTCCATTTCTCTTCCTCCCACTGGTGAGCTGGGGTGGGGGAAGGGCTTGGGTCCCACCGGGCCACAGCTTTGGTACATTTCCCTGTTCTGTGTGGTCTGCTCTTTTCTCCAGGTGTGTTCAGTCTGGCATAGTCCTCTTTCCTGTTGCTCTTTCAGGATTAGTGTTATTAATTATATTTTTGTATTATATGCAGTTTTAGGAGGAAGCCTGTGTCTCACCTCTCACATCTACATTAGGGTTTATAGACCAAAAAATTAAAGCTCAGCAAGGCTAACAATTATGTTGATGTTATACCAGGAGTTTCAGATTCACTGTGAATTCAAGGAACAGGCTACCCCCAAAATGCGTGGCACAAGTTTTAAGCAAGGGATACCTAGTGGGTACATTCATAAACTCCAGGGAGTAACTGAAATATAACATTCCAAAGTTATTGGAAAATCTGAGATCATGCTGTTATGGTTCTTGCTTCTGACTCCAAAGTGAACAGATGATGGAAAATGGGAATTTTATATGTGGACAGGCCTGCTAGCTCTCTCTCTCATCACTTCCAATTGTAATCCAGTTTTCTTTTCATTCTTGTTTATTTTCCTTAAAGATTGTTTTGGTTCAAAGATTCTGAATCCCTTATAAAAGAGTTAAACAAATTTAACACACATACATCTCACATAGAAATCATCTAGTCATATGGAGGGTCCAGATGAAAAGAGGACCAAATACCCAAGTGTTCCTCATGATCAAGTTTTGACTGAAACTTATAACTAGAGGAGCTTAGGTAACTCATCCTTAGTAAGTGTGCATGGGCAAATGTGTACTGATATGTAGATGTGGTTTGTGGGTTGTTTTGTTAAGTGGTGCAAAATAAAAGGCAATATTTGAAATGAGAATATTATAACAAAATTAAAATATGTTCAAATCCAAGTTCTGAGACTATTTTGGCTCAAAGTTATATAATTTCTTCTTTGGTCTTCATTTTTCTCTTGTAATATAAAATGTAGATATTGAAATAAACAATTCCATGGGTACAAGTATTTGTAGTGAATACTAATTAGATTTTTTTAATGGATTCCTAATGCCTATTTCACCCATTTCCATGCCATTATTTCTTAGCATCTTTGTTCAGCAATATTAATAAAACAATATATTAAATGCCATGGAAATAATAATGATTTATCATTTTCCACAGATAAATTTCCCAAAACAAATTACAGAAGAGGAAAAGAAACATGAAATCTGGAAGCAACTAGAAATAAGTGCTGAAAAGCAATAACCCAAAGCATTCAAGTACTGAGGAAATACATGAAGGAAAGTTCTCCAAGAGAAAAATATAGATCAACCATTCTGTGTAACAAGGACAAAAGAGTATCTTGCAAAATTAAAACTACTAGGTGAAATTCCTACAAGGTGATTATGTTACTATCAGATATGTGTGCATATAAATGTGTGTGTGTGTGTGTGTGTGTGTGTGTGTGTGTGTGTGTGTGTGTTATAGTAGCAAAGGATCAAGTTTCTACTCTGGGATTAAGTAGTAATATTTAATCTGATTAAAAGTCTACCTGATCACTAATTTGTACAGCAATCATGGGCTAAATATTCCTCCCTGGACTTCACTGAGGAATGGTCTGCTTTGAGTATAGGGAATTAAAGTAGAGGCCATCTTCAGAAAAAAACAAATTCAAAATGCTAAAAATGGAGTGCAGTGTATTATTTGTTAAAAGAGGCAATAACAAGAGACCCAGTGAGCTTCAAAGTCAGAGGAAGTCTTCTACTCCAGGATTTAAAACCACATGACAAAAGCTCACTGAATCTTCCCTTAGATTCAGTAATATTCAGTAATTATTCAGGAAGTAATATAATTGAAAATAATATAAAATAGGAACATTTTTCTTAAATATGTATCAGCTTTATTTTGCTAAGTGAAAAAAAATTGTTTTTAGTGTTGAACATTACAACTTTTTGTAAGCAGCAAATTATGAAGAATTATTATTTTCCAGCATGCCACTTTAAATAATAGTCTATTCAGTTAGTTCAACATTTCCTGTCCAAAATACTTGACTTGAAAAAAATCTCATTTTTATTGAGTTGGCAAATTTTTCATAATACTGCCTAGAGCTCAGATTTCTCCCTTGGCCCCTACTTGGCCTTAATTAATCATCGACTAAAGATATACAGCCACAAGAAACATGTCTCCTATGCCTTTCACCTCAATAGAAGATATAATCTTTTCTAGGATTTTATGAATCACAGCCAGGTCTAAAATTCAATTTGTTTTGCTAATTCTTCCAGGATTCCCTCCTGTAATATTATCTCATTTTCTCTCCTCCTTTGTTAATTAATTAATATTACTGACTGTTTAGCAACACACTGTCATAGTGGCTAGGCATAAAAGATGAATATGATATAGACCCTGCCTTAATTGGTTAGAACAATCTATACATACAAAGAAAAATTAAATGATGTAAGATTTCTCATGAAGTTCTTTTTTAATAAGGTGGCTAGGAAGGGCTCCTATAAAGAAGTAACCTGAATATAGTGAGGATATGAGTTATGTGCTAATGCCAGGGAGAGCTTCCTAAGATGAAGCAGAAGCCCATGCAAAAGCCCTTTAAATATAGTATGCAAAAGGAAAAATGCCTGATTCCCTCTCTCTCTGGACCTATCCTTTCACCCACCCACACACGGACCAAAAGGGCTTTGCCTTATTTACCCATTTTAATAAATGGTAGCTGTCTATAACATGGGATTGCTAGAAGTAGTTATTTCAGTGAGTTGTTTTGAAGATTAAATAAATTTAAAATTCCTTAGCATGATGATACATAGGTAGTGACTATTAAACAATAATTGCTTTTGCTGTTGTTATTATTCAATATGTATGTGGAGACTTTTCATTTTGGTATTTTGTTTTGCTGAAATTCCCAAATGGTTAGAGTCTCTTGTTTCTGTCCTCTCTGTTTTGATGTACTTAGTGCTATGGTTAGAGATTATGGCCTTTATGGTTATAATATATACGCATGTGTCCATTAATACTAACACACATATGCATATTTTAGGTTTCTTTGTTCTTCAGTTTCCAGTCAATTTTGTTGTTATTCAGAGCATTGAAAAGAATCTCATAAATCCTGTTGAGAGAAAGAAACCTTATCTGTTGGAAAAAAAATTTTTTAAGCAATTTATCTTTTATTTTCTATGGTTTCTAACACTAAATTGTAGTACCATTGTTAAATTTTCCTCTTTCTCTAGTACTGTCAACGTCCTCTATATTTTCAGTATTTTTTACTTTTTATCATATTCCCTTGTATAGGGGCTTGGTGGTTTAACTTCTTTCTTTATAAAATTAGCCTATTGATCCCAGTGAATAATGTTTCTTTGAATTATGTTTTTCTGATACTAATTTTGTCACAATAAATACTATTTATCTTTCAATTTTTTCAACTGTATTTAAACCGTCTTGGGTCTTGTCTCTTAAAAGTGAATTTTAAATTTAACTTTAATAGAAAAATTTTAAATTGTAATACTTATTAAAATTTCACATGTGTGTTTCTATCTCCATGTTATAGGTAGTCTTCCTTTTTTTCTGCTTCCTAGATTTTTGCTTTGCTCCTTTGCGCTTGTGATAAGGGATCTGCCTCTTCGCTTATACCTGCAGGTCAAGGACTGTCAACCACGGGTGATTCTGTCCCCCCGCTCCCCCGAAGGTACAGTTAACAATGCTTGGAGATAATTTTGGTTAGCACATCTTAGAGCAGCTAATTGGGGGCATTTCGCTATTGTTACAGTGGCAGAAATTAGGGGCAGCGTCAAGCATTCTGTAGGCTGAAAATCCTGCTGCACAGCGTGGACAGTGTATCTGTTAATAAACATAATTTCAGATTCCTCATGACCTGAAAACATCAATATTCAAAGATTAAGTTTTATGTTTAAGTGCATTAGAAGTCATATTTTAATGAATTATGTGCTTGAACTTATGCTCTTCAAATTATAATAACTTCAAATATAAGTCATTTTCTATGATCCCTGAGCACAACTGTACTTTATAGGTTTTATTAATTTGTTCTAAAATTCTAATGCATGCTTTTGTTTCTAAATTTTATTAAACTGAAGGTTATCTTACTTGAGAATAGCTTATTATTTAATGACCAATTTTTAGCTATTTCTATAATAATAGTATTAAAAAGGACACTGGATCTAACAGTTGGAGAATCGTTGATTTGGGGTGACACTGTATATCATCCCTGCCCAGGAATTCCACCCTTTGGAAGACAAAACAACTAAACTATGTGCCCTAAACCACCTAAAGCACTTATTATCTCTTTGACTGTGTCAAACATATTTAAAAATTGCCATTATTTCCTTCTGCAATAGTCACAGGTTCTATTACTGTTTATGTGCCTCCCCTTCCACACACACACACAAGCACACATACAGTGAACAGTTTCCGAGGTCCTACATACCCTAAAGTCAAGAGCATTAAGACTCATTTTCCTCTTCCCTTTTTCTGCTTGTTGAGTAGGAATTATAGTTTTTGAGTGAACACTGAAGGAGAAAGAGGAAGTGATCTTGTCTCAGAAAGTCATTTCTGTGAAGTGAAAGTGAGAGTGAGTTTGGCAGGCGGTGTGGTCGCTGCCGCTCTGTTGCCAGCATTGCTGTGTTTGTCCCGATCTTGAATGTCCTTCTTACTATACTCCCATCACTGCTCTGGTTAGGAATTCCTCCAAGACTAACAAATATTCCACCCTTACCCTTTTACCAGTTGTAGCAATTCTTTTAAATATTCCATGTTTATTTTAATAGGAATCTGGGAGAGGTTGTATGCAGGCCTGACACAATCTCTTTATCAAAATATCATACAATATTTTTTTTCCAAATTGGTCCATGTGTCTTCCGTGTGAAGGGTTTAAAGATCATCTGTGTTTATAGAGGCTCCATTTCTGGATAGTTCTGGCTTTAAAATTCCTTACTCATTTTAGAATGCCAAAATGAAATGAATTCCATTTATGTCCCTGGAAGGAACTAAGAAGTCAATGGGAATTATGACCATCCACAGATATCCTAGATTACATGGACATCACATCCTTTGTATTGCAAGCTTGACAATATTCTCTGTAAAACTTAGTCTGAGTCCAAGCTGTCATTCCAGTTAGTCTTCAAAACATGACAAGTTGCATGGTTGATCTACCCTTTGGGCACAACAACAGGTATTTTGCACTGTACGTGTTGTGCAAGTGTATACTTAAAAATAACTATATTAGGAAATTGTACAGTGTGTGAGAAGTGTAGAGAAAAATGAAGAAAGAAAGGATGAAGATGAGTGGAAGCAGGAGCTAGATTTTAAGCAGAATTCCCAGGGAAATCCTCACTGAGAAACTGACTTGGCAAAAACTGGAAGGATACTGGGGAAAGGGATTTTTAATGGAAAGATAGCACAAATCTAAACTCACACAGTACAGCTCGTTTATAATCTTACCAGACGCTTTTAGCCCCATGGTTCATTTGAATATGTTAAGCGACCACTAAATGTTATGCCCCTATCCCTTTCCCAACCATGAAAAGGTTGACCAACTCTGTCTTAAAACAACTTCTGCTCAGGTATTAGAACAATTTTCGTTTAATGTCCTTTAATCAGGCCAGTCTCTGCAAAAGGACAAATAATGACTAAAATTTTTCATATCATATGAAAACCAATTTGTGCTGAAAACATTTCCCTCACCTATTTTCTTCCCTCACAGAGTCACCTCACACCACCTGTTTCAGTCACCATCATCACCCAGACGGTCTGTGCTCACCATGGTCATTTAGTTTTCTGGAATGAGATGCAATGTTATTCATTGTTTAAGAAAAGAAAATGCCTGATCTTTACAGGTTACGTTTGCTGATGTGGCGTTTTCTTTTGTCGCTGTGCTTCATCAAGTGATGTGATCTGAATTCAGTTCCTCTGAATTCGTTCGTGTGGTCATGATGCCTCTCTGGGTTCTGCTTGTTCTTTTCTCCTTCACTTCCTCTCTGTCCTGTTGCCCTCTCCTTTGGATCTGAATCACACGTGTCATTTTATCCAAGAGCACATCCAACCGTATCTGCTCTCCTGTTTTTGCACGTTGTCCTTGGTTATCATCTATTAAAATAACTTGATTAGAGGAAAGCAAAGAGAATCAACATCACCTGGTGATGTCCTGATAGTAACAATATGGATTCTGAACACAGACTGCACCGTTACACCATGAACAATACGAGATGTGGAAAAATGCTTGAAATTAACATTAAAAATATTATTGACTTTTTAATTATAAATAAATGTAGGAAAGACAATGATGAACAGCTTCCAGTGTTCTAACAAGACACCATATATTTCAACTTGACTAAACAACCAAAATTATGTACACTTCCATTGTTGGATTCAGGAATATCAAATTCTTACACATGTTTCATCATTATCCTTGCTACAACTATAGCAGGCATCCTTAACAGATTATGGTTTTCTTTCTCTCTGACGTAGGCTGGGTACCTTAACGCTCTTACCTTCTTTCCATAGCCTCGTACAGCTTCCACCAACTGATCTGTATGGGGACATGAAATAAACTTATTCACCATATTGTCGTAATAAAGTTGGACATACTATCTCTATCCATGAGAGTCTCTCTCTCATATTCTGCAGAATGAATAAAAATTTTTCATTTCACATACCTATTCCATTCTATTTACAGTTACTCTGTTTCTGTGACAATCTGTTAGTTTAAATTCCAATTCTAAATACTAGGAAATAATAAAAGCCATAGTACCTTTCATTTCAGATAATATACAATGTTAATAATTTGGAAGGTGAATTGTATAATATTCAGGAGAATAGTCTCTTAATATATATTTCTCTCTAAAGATTTTTTTTTTTTGGATTGTTTTTCCAAGCCTCTGTGTGGGGGACATTTTCAGAGCAATGCTTCATAGATCGGCTGGTCAATGTAACAGTGCAATAATACACAAGCTCAAATATCTTCTACAAAGAAATAGACCACTGTTTATGAACATAACTCTAATAGTATAGGAACAAAATGTTTATGTACACTTTAAAATAACTTTGAGTGTACAACACCCTATTTAATACATTAAATAAAAACTGAGGTATCGAGTTTGACTTTTAAATCTAATAGTGTCTGCCATGGAAGTAACTATAGTAGATAATAGAGATAATTCCTTGGCAGGAAATTGATGTCTGATTGAAATTCAAGTTATCACAGTTATTCAACAAAGACCTAGTATTCCCAAGGACTACTCTTGCAGTTTGTAGAACTGTGAAAATATCTTCTTCAAATTCGTTGTCAGTTCCTGTAGATGCTTGCAGAAGTTCACTCATAGAGCTCTTTAGTGAACCATATCATTCCTGAAATACAAAACTACACTTAGTATTGCTTTAGTTTCCATTTTAAAGACTGGAAGTTAAGGTCAGTCTCTTCGAGAATCCTGGGTAATTTACATTTGAATATATACGTGAGCAGAAAACTCTAGGGTCATATAAATGTTTTTATGATACTATTTTTAAAGTTATGCGTGAAATTCAACTGAAATTTGAGTTTTTAAGAAAATGCTTTTGGCAGTCTCATTTAAAAAATTATTCAGTATCTATGGCTTAAAATTTTGTGTCTGTGGGTATCTGTCATTTTTCTCTCTGTCCTACATCTAACCTCCTAAGTTGCAATATTGCAAAAAATTATTAAGAAAGAGAGAGAGAGAGAAAGAAAGGAAGGGAAGGATTTACTAAATCTGTAAACCCTAAACTAGGCAATTTCTGTGGTTTGTGACCAAGAACTTCGACTAACATTTTATTCATCCAAGTCTAGTTCATCCTTAAAGACCTTTCAAAGAAGACTTGTCATGAGATACTTTACTCATTGTCCCAGCTAATATTTATAGCTTTCACCTCAATGATCTAAGCAATTGTTTCAAATAAGTTCACAATAGTATGTTTAATAGTCTAACTGTATTTTGGTCTCTTTTATAATGGTTTGTCTCTATCAGAAAATTTTTAGTAATTTGACAACCATTATCTTTGTCTCCCAGTTAACTAGCACAAAACCTAGTCCTTAATGTGGGTTTTCTGAACTCAACTGAAATAGGAGATTTTGTTGTAATTTTATATTTAGCCCTAGTTCTGTTACTTTATGCATATCTAGTCATATTTTTCACCAGGTCCGTTTTAAATATCTGGGCGTACCCTAATGAGAAGCCTTGGTAGTTGTACTTGCGAGTAGATACGATGATGAGAAAAGTAAAGAAAATAGAAAGGAGAAAGGGATAGGGATTATTTTCACAGTGAGATTGAACACAAGGTCTTGATTACATGAACACCAGAATCTAACCAGCTAAGTTCATCAATTCTGAAAAATTGCAGAGGTTTAAAAGTAACGAATGAAATAAATCCCGAGTTATTGGCCTACACACATAGCTATGCCTAAATATAAGCCCCTAAAACTGCCTCTGGGTGAAAGTAAAAGAAGATTTAATAAAGATCTGAAGTTTTCTCTCTATAACTTTAGATGTTAATGTGTGAAGAAACTAAAATAAATGAAGTGAACACTCCCAGTGCCCATGTGGACAGCAGGTAGAGCCTCAGAGGACAGTGTGTTCAAGGCACAGAAATTCAGATTACATGTTTCCAGAGACTGACTTCAGAAACTAGAGCAGACAGATCGACCTCATTAAAATGTGCATTCATTGTTCCCAGTATCAGCTGACATAGTACAGTGTGTGGTTTGATATATCACTGTGTTTAGCTTGAGACACCCATAGATACAGGATTTGTTGCTTCAGAAATGATTGGACACAATGAACACAGCTTGGGACTCAAGTGTCTATGATTTGTATAGCTTCAAATGCCAAATGTATAGGATATTCAGAATTCACATATCCTTGTATCCAGAATATATACTTGCATTCACTAGTTGATACAGCTTCATGTTCAAGTAATTCATGTCTAAAAATTCCCACTTGGAGAAATGGAGGCAAGAAGGGAATTTCATAAATAATATGCATGTAGTTCTATTATCAGTCTTTTTAAAAGGTCCTCCTTAACGATACCCATCCAAAATATTATGCCACATGCAGACTAATTGTATAATGCATTTCAGGTATGATTTCATTACATTTTAGCATGTTCTTCCATAATTCATGAACTTCCAAAAATAAAACAAGAAAACAATAAACAATCTAGTAGGCCATGAGAACACTGAGTGCTGTGATATTTTAAATGACTGCCTTAACTTAAAATTTTTTAATTAAAATAAAAATACTTGATAGCTTCTGGCCCATTTATAAAGGACATTCTGCTAACGCCCAGTGAAGCCAACTTTTCTTAACATATGATGTGCCAGAGAAAAATGGGTTTGAAGTCTGTAGAGGAACAGATGCTGTCATGCTGCTGTTTTTATGTGATATGGTTAGATCCAGATGTATCAATGTACAGACAATAGGTAGAAACAGAGGTTCATGTAGCCTTTACCTGAGAGGACAAAACTGATCTTATTATATGTTGAAGAACTGTTATACTGACATATAAAAAGATACACACACATTATAAATAACAGTATGTATGTATGTTTGTGTGCATAAAGTAGTGTTCAGTACTGTGGACTATACAGAGGTGAATGGAATCCTTTAATACTTATCTAATATTTATTGCATACCTAGTAATTCTCAGATATGACAAGCAGTATATTGCAAGTTACATCACTTTTCTAGGGCTACCTTAACAAAGTACCACAAACTGGATGGCTTAAAACAATAGACACTTACTGTTTGACCATTCTAAAAGTAAGAAGTCCAAAATTAAGGCCCTTGCAGGGCCATGCTCCCCTGAATCCTTTCTCGACTCTTCTTCTCTGATGGTTTGCCAGCAATCTTTGGCGTCCCGTGTAGTACAGCTACTAAGCTCCAATCTCTGCCCTCTTTGTTGCATGATGGTATCCTTGTTGTTTCCCTTTCTTCACATGACTGTATTCTTTTTTTTTATTAAGTTATCATTGATATACAATTTATGAAGGTTTCACATGAGCAACATTGTGATCACAACATTCATTCATGTTATCAAGTCCCCCCCACATCCCACTGCAGTCACTCTCCATCAATGCAGTAAGATGCTAGAGAGTCATTACTTGTCTTCTCCATGCTATACTGCCTTCCCCATGATGCCCCTACATTACATGTACTAATCATAATTCCCATTAATCCCCTTCTCCCTCCCTCCCCACTGCTTTCCCTTTGGTAACCACTAGTCCCATCTTGGAGTCTGTGAGTCTGCTGCTGTTTTGTTCCTTCAGTTTTGCTTTGATGTTATACTCCAAAATGAGTGAAATCATTTGGTACTTGTCTTTCTTTACCTGAGAAGAATTTCACTGAGCATAATATCCTCTGGCTCCATCCATGTTGTTGCAAATGGTGGGATTTGTTTTCTTCTTATGGCTGAATAATATTCCATTGTGTATATGTACCACATCTTCTTTATCCATTCATCTGCTGATGGACACTTAGGTTGCTTCCATATCTTGGCTATTATAAATAGTGCTGTGATAAACATAGGGGTGCGTATGTCTTTTTGAATCTGGTATCTTGTTTTCTTAGGGTAAATTCCTAGGAGTGGGATTCCTGGGTCAAATGGTATTTCTATTTTTAGTTTTTTTAGGAAACTCCATATTGCTTTCCACAATGGTTGAAGTAATTTCCATTCTCACCAGCAGTGTACGAGGGTTCCCCTTTCTCCACATGCTCACCAACATTTGTTGTTCTTTCTTTTTTGGATGTTGGCCATCCTAACTGGTGTGAGGTGATATCTAATTTTGATTTTAATTTACATTTTCCTGATAATTTGAGGTGTGGAGCATATTTTCCCATGTCTGTTGGCCATTTGAATTTCTTCATTAGAGAGGTGTCTGTGCATATTCTCCGTCCAATTTTAATTGGGTTATTTGCTTTTTGGGTGCTGAGGCATGTGAGCTCTTTATATATTTTGGGTGTCAACCCTGTATCTGACATGTCATTTATGAATATATTCTCCCATACTGTAGGATGCCTTTTTGTTCTGCTGAGGGTGTCCTTTGCTGTACAGAAGCTTTTTAGTTTGATGTAGTCCCATTTGTTCATTTTTGCTTTTGTTTCCCTTGCCTGAGGAGATGTGTTCAGGAAAAAGTTGCTCATGTTTATATTCAAGAGATTTCTGCCTATGTTTTCTTTTATGAGTTTTATGGTGTCATGACTTACATTCAAGTGGGGCACAAAAATTCTCAATCATAACATAAGTTGGTCACAGGGATGGTAGTACAGCTTGGAGAATATTGCCAATGATTCTGTAACATCTTTCTATGTTGACAGATAGTAACTGTAATAGTTGGGGTGAGGATTTAATAACATGGTAACTGGTTAACCACTGTGTTGTATACTTGAAACTAATATAGATCTTATATCAACTATACTTCAACTAAAAAAAAGAAAGAAATGGTAGCAGGACTCAGTTTTGGGCACTCTTGTAGTCACATCAACATTGAATGGAAACTGGGCAATTTATTGGGTGTTTTGGGTTTTTTTCGCTTTTGCTGCTATACAATATAAATCCTTCAATACTTCAATAGGCAAGATTCATCAGGGGACAGTGAACCAGTAGGACTAACAACTTCCCTTTTTGGTGTTCATTCACACTGAATTATCTTTATTCAGTCCCAAAAGTTATGCTGCCCCCATTTAAGATCAAGCTCAAATGTAGACGGAATTATCTTAGTTTCCTTAAAACCAATTCTCATTAATGATCTTTTGAAAATCTATAAAAAAAGAACAAAAAAGATAAAGTTTAACAAAATTTTTATCATAGTCATCTCATTTCATAGCCTTTCTCCAAAATATCAGCTGCGTTTTTCCACCAAGTGGGTGTCACTGCACTGATTATGCACTTGGCTTCCTTCTGTCAAAATGTTTAATCCCATCTTACTTTCTATATAGGAAGAATCTTCTCTTAACCAACTTGAATCTTTTAAAATCAAATTCAGAGCATCTAGTTCTGTCAATGCTACCTTTGTACCTTTGAAACTCCTTCAGAATGTTTTATGATCTAAAGAACACTTTTCTTCCTAAGAAATTAATTGAAAGGTAACTGCAAAATGCTAGATACACTCATCAGGGTATATTTAGACTATATTAAGGCTATATTTAATAGAAAGCTCCCAACAGTAGCTGAAAAACTTTTATGCCTTACTGGAAAGTGAACCAACCTTGACAGTCATAGTTTTCTTGTCTCAGGAGAGGGCAAACTTTGGATATTCATGAGACTTTGCAGTATTTCAATGTGGAGATTGAGGAGTGCTTGATTATAGCACTGGGTAGGAATCATTATATGATAGTTGACGAGTGTTGGAAACCAGGATGAGGATTCTGAGATAAGGATTTCAAAGAATCTTGGAGAGTAAACAGTCATTTTTGATACTGTCTGCTGAGGAGTCAAATACTTAGATGTTCATTTAAGTGTGTCTTTTGGGAAGACTGTGAAAATAATAAATAATATAATGAATATTAAATTAATAAAGTCATTTGCAACTTTTTTCTTACTGGACAGAAGTTTCCTGGAGTGGTAGAATAATATTGATGTAGTGTAAACAGTAAAGTTTGGGTGTAGAAAGTTTCATGTTCTCAGGAGACATGTTCTAATATGTTAAAATCCAAGGCCAGTTTGTTGCAGAATCAAACTTAGCAATCCACGTGTTCTGAATCATTGACTGGGATTCTTACTCTACCACAATACATTCCCAATTTCCTTTGTTTCATGCCCACGAGGGTTTGGATAATGTATTATCTCAAATGTAATTACTAAGAATGACATGCAAATATAAATATATGCAGTTATTTTCTCAGAGAAACTGGAGAGGTGAGCAGAGTACACAGGCATTGAGTATGGATACTTATATTTTAGAAAGTAGTAAATATGCTCCTGTAGCAAAATGTGAAAGATCCTTGAGTTTTCACAAAGAATGTTTACTAAGGCTCCGTTTGTGCATTTCCCATGCATCGAAAATGTTATTTCACATCTATACTACAATACTTTAAATGTTTTGAAATTTATATTTATATTCATATAGTATTTTGCAGTAGATATTTATTTTCCAACAAATTAGTTTTGTAAATTGATGAACTTATAAAACATCCTATTCAGAAAGAATTTTCAAAAATAAATTTCTTTCAAAAAAACTTAAATTAACATACGTGTTCATTTAAACAAACTTAAAAAGACCTCTTTATAATGATTAAAAATAACAAACACATAATGATTATTGATACATATTCATATGTTTTATATTCATATATCAATCAGTTTCTTAGCCCTAACTCTAATAAATGTCTAAATGTTTTTCTGAGGAATATACTTTTGCAATACTGGAAAATAGTGGAAACTGTTCAGAGTCAACCACTAATTATGTATGTACCACAACTAATTCCAAATACATTTCAATTCCTCTCTTTTTAAAACATTTTTTTAAATAAAATCATTGTTTTACCTTGATGCTGTGCTCTACAAAATTTTCACTTTTAATTGTAAAATAAATTACTTTTATCTTCAATATTGAGTTTTAATTGAGTTTATAATAACACTTAGAAGAATAATATCAAATGCCACATTAATTTTCAGTACTTTTACTTTGACTGGAGTAAAGAATAGGAGGGAAAATACTTGAAGCACTATTGGATTTAACTTTTCTGATTTATATTATAAATCTCTGTGCCATCTTCAAATGACATTATTTTAATTTTTTGTGACATTATTTTTCTTTAAAAGGGCCAATAGGAGCACATCTCATTTCATACAGAAGAAAACTTATAATTGAAAATGATAAAAGTTAACTAAGGAAAAGTCATATGATCTAAATGAAAGCTCATACTTCACAAAATGATATGTAAATGCCTTTCTGGAACTCTGTATGATAAATCATCATCATGGGACACTCTAATTAAACTAACTATAATGTTTTAAATAGATCTTACAGCTTATACAGCAGTTGTCTTAATACGAAATGATTAGTCTTAGGAGATGATAAATTTTGACATTTTATCCTTTTTTGAAAAATAAAATGCTATTTTCATTGTATATGGTCTTTTTATCTCATTGCTGTTGAAAAGCAGTACTGTAAAATAAAAAGAATTCGTTTTCAAGTAGTAATATAAATAGGTGCAAATTGTGGCATAAAATATATTGCAAAACCACTATAGCTGTAATATTTTCACTTCTCTCTATAAGCTCTTTATACTGTGGTGGAGTTGCTCATTCTTTATTGCCCACACTTATTTCACATTCACAAAGATATACATTTTTCTTTGCACTGGTCCCACTGACTGGCATTACACTGGCTTCATTGCCTCTGGCAGCATTCAGCACCCCACCCCATGGCACCCTAGAAATGTGAGTTATGTTCTTGATTACTAGTTTCCAAGCAACTTAATTTTATCAGCAAATATTCTGAATGCTGAGTTTGAAAGACAGGTGAGTTAAGTTGATACCCAAGTCCAAGAAAAGAAAGAATAGAAATGTGTAGTCTCTTATATTTAACCACATGTTAAAGTAAGAACTCCGTGTTTTACATTTGTGTTGCACATAATACAAGAGTGGAATATGACAGAGGTCAGAAATAGCAGTCTCCTGCTGAGTTATGCAACTATTAGTTATTATACTTTGTTTAAAGACAATGAAAAGCTCTGGAAATGCTAAACCAGACAGACAGGAAGCCTAAACAAGAGGAATTAACCAGAACTCTCCATGTAAAACCAGGTTGTATAGGTTTACCGTGTTTCTCATATGATTAGACAGATTCTTAAATCTTGTTATGGACATCCATTTTAATTTGCTATTGATTTATTCAATTTATTGACTGCCATCTGGCAGAACTTTTCCTTCTTTTTTAATGAATTGCCTCTAAAGTTATCTTAGTAATGATTTAATGGTTTGCTTTGTTTTCCACTGTGACGTTCTCTGTTTCATAATTCAGACACTTTAAAATATAAGTCATTGGAGGCTCTAATAGTGCTTTGAAAAGTATGAAGGAGTGAAACGGTGAAAGAACCAAACAAACTTGCCATTTTACCAAAACTGACACCGCCTCTCTTCCTATTTGATGGCGTGAGGTTAATTCTGTGGGCTCAGGAGCTGGGCAGAGCTGAGATGCCAACCCGACCTCCTTGGGCAGCCTAGATACTTGACCTCTCTGTGCTACAGGACCATCATTTGCATCTTATGAGGTCGGTTTCCTATGGGGGTTAAGTGAGTTAATACAAGTAAACTGCTTAGAAGATACCACACTTACTCAATGTTTGTATAATCATTACTCTGAGGTGACAGCTTCATTTCTATTCTCTTCTTACTTGCACTTCTTTGCCCTTTTCTCTTACTATTATTCTTATTTATCAACCCTTGTGGGCTATTAATACCTACATTTACATAATGTATGCACTCTTACCAGGTTCGCCCTGGATTTATCCCAGTTTGACCTCAATTTTGTTTAACATTTTGGATGTTTTCTCATGAAGGAAGCTCAAACCATTTAGCACATTGCCTGACCCCTACAAGAGTTGAAGAAATACTGCTGTTATTGTCACCTCTGCTGCTTGGTGACATCAGTGGTGGCACTATTACTATTGTTGTCATTCTTACTACTTGACATTATTTGGGAGTTATTGTTATTCCCATTTCTTAGAGTCAAAAGGTGAAGTATTTGATGTGTACTATCCATGTCACTGTATTTCTTAAATAAGAGTATTAATATGTCTTTAGTTAATTTAACAGTAAAAAGAAATGGAGAGCCATCGGCAACCTTGATGAAGTTAGGAATCAAACTATGAGGTTTGTAGAAACACATATTTTTGACTAGACAAATAAAAATGAACCTGTAAGAATTAATCAATTAAATATTAATTTATCTCATTTCAGGCAAACTAAATCACCCCAACATGAAACTTGTATTGAGTGTCTTTAGTTATGAATGCATTTTATTATAAATCTACTTTCTTCACAATTGCTGCTTTAAAGTAAAATTGATGGTTCTCTAATCCTTTCACTAATGACATCAAACAAATGTCTTCCTTCATAACTTTAGAACCAAAGCAAAAAGTGACTGTTTTTCATGTGGGTTTTATTTTGTATCTTTATTAAGGAAAACAAAAAATTCCTGTTGTGTCTATGAGTGACATTTCTGCTTTGAACTCCATCTTCACCTTGGCAAAAAAAAATCAAAATTTGTTAAGAAATGTAGAATGTATTTGCTCCATGAGCTAAACAATATGAAGAAAAATCTTGAAATTTACCCACATTTTAAAAGGTACTTTTTTATAGATTAAAACATATTTTAAAAATCATAGTGATAAAACAAATCCTAGTGATAAAAAAGTGATCATTATTTTTCCTCACTTCAATTCAAATAATCTACATTTTAAATAGAATAATATATTCCATTTAAAATAGTTTTAGACACAGAGGAAAGCAATTTCATGTGTAATTAAAATAATTATGTGTAACAAAATACCTAAAATTGAGCAGATTAAATATATATTTATTTTACCCATTAAAATGGTTAAGATTTGGATTTCTAAATGTTTATCTAAAGCTTTATAATTCCACACAAGTGTAGTACTAAAATGAATTACTGTGTTATCTATTCTATTATTATTTATATAACGAGGGCAATATTAATATGTAACTCAAAGCTCCACTTATTTTCACGTCCATTACGTTAATATAGTCTGACTGTCTCTCTTCTGTGTTGCTCATGAATTAGTAGACCAGCTAAGGTCAGCTGATCTGGCTGGGTTCTACTAGCATTGACTAGACTAGCTCATGAGTCTTCAGGCCACCTAGGGCATCTGCTCTAAGCTGGACTTAGTACATCTTTTCTGTGCAGTGTTGATCCACATGTCTAGGCCTGTCCTTATAGTAATAATAGACCAGAGTAAGTAGAAACACATAATGCCTCTGAGGCCTGAGCTTGGAACTAGCATAATGTCACCTTCCCTTCACTCTATTGGCCAAAACACAACATGTAGCAGAACCAAAAGTGAAGGGTTGGGAAAATATGGCCCTCTTACTGGGAGAAATTAAAAGTCTCACAAGGACTTTAATACTGGCAGGAGTAAAGAAGGTCAATAATATATTCCACTACATTTTCCTTCTTTCTTTTTTATTTTGAAGCCCTGATTGTTTTCCTCAGATTATAGCTAGCACATTTCACAAAATAAAAGCATTCTAGTGGGGGTTGTATTTGTTGTATTTTTTTTTAACTTTAGAATTTGGCTGGAACTACTGTCACTATAGACAGTACACTAATATAATGAGCTTATTACTGGCCCTCTAAAGTCATTCTAGCCTTATAAGGTAGCAGTAAGATTTCTATGATGCATTAAATGTAGATTTTCTGTTTTCCCACAAATAATCATGAAAAAACACTGAATGTTTCCTTCCATGGCTTTACGGCAACTCATTTCTCTTTAATTAGAAGTTCAGGATTTCTAAGTGTTTGTCTATAAATTTATAATTGCAAACGGTTAAAGTCCAAAAGGGAATTGATATATTAGTTACCCTGTTGTTCTCCACATTAGGAGGCCGATGTTATTATATAATTGAAAGCTCTATTTGTTTCAATGTTCATATGTAACTCAGTCTGCTTCTTTGGGTCTGTATACTCCAAAGAATAGCATCATCTATTGACAGTCACTTTGTGAAATAAAAATGGTGTTCTATTAAGATTATTAAAAAATAGTTAACAAAATGGAAAAATTAGAGAAACAGTTCCAGTTATAATGATGTGATCTTTTTATATTCAGTATTGTATAGCTACATAATGAATTCAGATTTGCATTTTTCAAAATGCAGGCCACGGCTCATTATGTGCATTTACATTGATAGATTAAGGTCAACATTTCAAAATGTTTAGGGAATGGAATGGAATGGAGAGACATGGAATGGAATAGAACAAAAAAAAAAGTATCAAATACACTGCACATAGAATTGTCCTATGAAACTCTTGTTTGTGTGTGTGTGTGTGTGTGTGTGTGTGTGAAACTCTTTGGTATGGTGAAAGACAATGATTAGAAGGTGAGTCATCTTGTAGATTCCAGATTTGCTGCTTATGTCTTAATGTTCTAACCTGTGCAATGTAGATAATACTGCTCTGAGGAGAGGATCTTTGTAAGACTCAAAACAATCTATGAGAAATTTTATAAACTATAAAGTACTCTTTAAAATGAATTGAAGATAACATCATTTTGATATTGAATGTATTATGAAAGCAAGTATATTGACACAAACTTCTGCTAACAGCAGTGACTGAGAATATCAAGTTCAACAAATAGCACTTTTAGCTACATCACCCTACAGTAGAGATGGAAGGAGGAATAAATCCTTCCAAGGTAACCTGGAAATCTGCAAACACACCCTTTAGTTTGTCAGATTAAGGAATATTAATTATTTAGAATTGAAAAGTTGTACTTGATAAGTAATGGACTTTATTTTAAAGACTGGCATGACAATTTTAACTAAATAATTTATTTTAGTTTGATTTGGCCTTCATTTACATAGCAATATCCTAAATAAAAAAGTCTAGTTTTCTATATCTTATGACAAAGAAACTGAAAATCTGACTTACAGTTTTATTGATTTTAATTCACTTATTTTGACCTATAATACTTCCTATATGATGTCATCATAATAATCTTGGAAAGAACATCCCATAACAAGTGGAACTTAGAAAGTCATCTTTCTTTCAGAAATGCATTGTTGATAAACCATTGAAGTATGCCCATTACTCCATGTACTCCATATCAACAATCATAGTGCAATCTATGCATAACTGGATATTTAAAGTAATATCATGATTTAATGATATTATACAATGTTAATTGCCACTCCTTTACTACTTTCACCATAAGCTCAATACAGACGAGCAGTTGTTATAAAGGTCATTTGAGAGTAAATGCTTCAAGTTGTAATTATATTTAGCATCTCTGAGAAGAAGGGACTAGGTGCAAAGCAACCACCTTTCAAGTTTTGAGGGACATAGGAAGGTAAATGAATGCATGCATATTTCAGGAAATAAAAAACTAGGTCTATAGCTAAGTATAAATTTGTATTCTCCACACCCCATCCCTACACTATGATTATATCCTCAGAGTCCCTAGAGAGCATAACCTACACTATGATTTACCCCTGGTTAATTTATAATGTCCCCTACCTCACCTGGGGTCAACCCATGTGCTACTCTTTACAACAGAGATTTTTGTGATTGTTCATCTAATTTGTAGTTTACCATTCTTTCCCAGGTGTCGAAGAACTATTTCATTAATATTTCTACTAGACTAAATGAATGTGTGTGTGTGTTTGTGTGCATGTGTGTGTGTGTGTGTGTGTGTGTGTGTGTGTGTGTGTATGAGTTACATAATGGAATGCAATCTACTATCTGAGATAGAGATTCAGTGATTGAGTCCAGGTATAGGTGAAACTGGAGGCTATTCACTCAAGTAATCTACCAGTAAGAAGGATGCTAAATTAATTTTCTTCACCTTTGATGAATCTCTGCTCTGTGTTTTTGTGTGCATCATTTTATATATTAGAGTTTGAGAGAAAGTATGGTATCAAATTTCTGGTAATAGCAGTTTTCTTTAAAATATATCGTCAGAGATGAATTGGCAGATTCTTGCTTCATCTTTTATACAATATTGCCCTCTATGGGAGCCTAAAATACTGAAGATTTTTGCAGACTGGTAAGTATATTTTTTGGTACATTTATGCAGTCATCACATGCTTCTTTTTCCTCTCTTAATTACTGCTCTCTGCCTCACCCTCTAGAAGGCATAAACAGCTGAGCTGGCAGACAAATTTATATCATTCCTAGTGTGTTTACAGTATCATTTTATTAATTCATTACAGAAATCATTTTATTTTATATTACTTTCAAACATTTGTTTTGTCTTATTTTGATGAAAATATCTGTCTTCAGAATACCACATTTATTTTCACTCAATTTATAATCATTTTATGTATGAAAATTTCCGTTCAGAAAGGGGAAACTTCAATTAACGTACTGAAATAAAATGACAGTATAATATCTTAGAAAATAGGCAAATCATATCATATAACAGAACAACTAGAAATAACAATGGCATTCTTTTGATTCTATAAATTAAAATCAAATTAAATATATAAAGTATTTTAAATATTTAAAGAAGAAAAAATACTTTATTCTTACTAAAATCTCTTTATTTGTGAGAAATATTAGGGAGATTTAAATGGCATGGGTTTTAAAATGGAAAACTAATCTAGGTTTTCTTATATATGAGAAAAATTGTTTTATAACACACCTTTGCGCCTTCATTTTTTGAAATGAGTTGTTGCTTCTATTTGTGTAACACAGAACTGGTGCCATGGTTGCATTGAAAATGTATTTGTGTGTGAAATGTTAGCGCACTCCTCTCCCCATTTCCTACCTCTGAGTTGCCACCATTCACTCAGTAGTTTAATTTTTTAAGTGCAGATAATACTCTGTATGATGGCACTGCTCCAAATACTGAGCATATAACTCAAAAAAAAAAGTAGAAGATACGATCTCTGTCCTCAAAATGCAAATATTTCATTGCTGGAATTGCAATTGGGACTCAAAATCAGTGTCTCTAAGACAGATATTGATGGCAATATAGTGCTGTATACTTAACTGCTAGCTGGTTACAGAGTCGCTACTGAGTTTACAGGCTAAGGCACATAGCCTGACCCTAGTCATTATGACTCATCTGTTCACTTGTATCACCTCTTAAGCATAAAGGAGACTTTCAGCCACTGCTGGCTAGCTTTCAAGCGTCATGCTCTTATATATACCGCTGCTCACAATGCACCCTCTCAACAGCCCCCCAATCCCCACAAAAAACTACTCTACTAAAAACCAAACAGGACAAGGAGTCAGTGGGAGCACCTAGTGAATTATCTCAGAGTGATGGTAATTTAGAGTGTGGCATTGGAACTAACAAGACAGAAATGGATTTACAAAATCTTGGTGAAACATTAAGATTTCCCATGCTGATCAGAGCATTAGCAGGAGTGCCTCATAAATGAAATACCTTTCCCTGAAGGACTGGAGCAGGCAGAAAACAAATGATACTGGGATACCTAAGATAAAAAGAATCTGCTAACGGATGAAACAAAAGTACCCTGTAAAGCAGAAAGGGATTTTACAAATTTATCAGCATGATGCTAGAATTCTGGTCTGCAAGTAGGTTTCTCACTTGGAACACTTGGCACTTTAAATTAGAAGATATAAAATGACTTGGCTTGTAAGGCCTAACTCAAAAGGACATCACCATTAAACTATAATGAAATTTTGGCAAACATATTACAAGAAAAGAAACAAAGAAGAAACAGTGAAACTGCCAGCTGTGGGTACCCCATTCATACTGAAGCACTTGGAGGTATTTAAAGTTTCTGTGATAAGAGACTCTCACTGGAGTTGTGACCTAATTAATGTACTTTATGGACTCTAAGCACCTTTTTATAGCCTCAAAAGAGAAATTCACTGAAAATTCTCATAACAGGGATCACCCAGGGTCTTGCTAGTGTGCTACCCTTTCACTGCACAACAGAGATTTCTGTGATCCAGTGTTGCTTTGCCCAACATCTGCTGTTTATTAAGAATCATGTTCCTTTAGGCAATGGCAAGCCAAACTGGAATTGGATTGTTTAGTCTGTTTGTTCCTCACTGGCCTTTCAAGCTTTGCATCTTCAAAGGATTTATTTGAAGCGTTAACATGCTGATTTGTCTTTTGCTGAAACAATGCGCTACAGTGATACTGGCAAGAATATTCTTTCTTCCCACCTGTGGTTCCCATTTTTTCCATCCCTCAATAACTTGCTAACAAGAGATTCAGATGTATATGAAGATAACATTTAGGTCTGTGACATGCAGAATAACTGAAAAAAGTTATTGTAATAATTTTTCTTACCATGTCTATGATTCCAATGAAGCAAAACTGACTCTATGCTCCTCCTTTCTCACATGAGTAATTATCTGATTACCAGCAGAAGTTTTTTTTCCTAAAAAAAGAAAGTTTTTGTATTAGTCACTCACACCCCAGTTAGAGGCTTATCCTCACCCCCTAAAGGCATAAACTTTGAACATAGCAGTTTCGTCTATTCATACTTTTTCCTTTAAAAAAGAGTAAGAGCGTTTTGTGTTAGTTGGGACAACTGGAAAGTTGCTCATGATAAAAAAAAATCATTGCAAGTTAAGAGACAGAAAGTAATGTCATGGTAATAGAATCCTGCATGCATAAGCTTTAGTAGTTTAAATTGTGAATTGAATGTTATATTCATTCAAAATTCTCATTTTTGCAGTGGAATTAAGGAAGAGAAACTTTTAAAAATTAAATTTTATATTTAAAACTAATTTTCTATTAAAATCTTGACATGAATATGAAGGATAAGAATAGTAATTAGAAGGTATTGGAAATAATGCTTTGCAAATTTGTATTTATTTTAGATGTGTGGATTTAATACTTGCCTTTAGTAACAATTAACAAAAAAGTTGATGAAAATAATGAATAGAAATTTTAGAAATTGTATATGCTGTATTTTTCTGAAGTCCTCTATAATTTTATTAGTAGATATAATTACTCTCTGATTTTCACTGTAAAAGATGAATTGACATATAAACCAAAAAATGAGTTTCCTTTCTCAGTAAACATGTTTGGTTTTGATTTCTGTTTCTTTTATTGAATAAATAGGCACTGATACACACTTTGTATGCTATATACATATTTTATTGAATAAAATTATGTGCAGCTCCAAAAATTGATTAGTTCAAATTCAGTTCAATTTAATAAAGATCCACTGGGAATTTAGTGTATGTTTAGACATGTCTTAATAGATAGAAGAAAAACTATATTGCACTTAATGTGGTGTCAAAAGAAAAATAATAATATTCAACTGTGAGCAGTTGGGCAAATGCTTTGCATAATGTGTTGTATTACAAGCTAACTGGACAGACTCTATATCTCACTCTAAGGGCAAGGTTGATAAACATAGAACACAGTTAAGTGATTAAAAAACACTTTGAGAAAATAATTCTTCCCTATCTTCTTTTGCATATCACATTCCCTCTTTGCAAAACTCAAGATCATTTACTTCATTTCCCCAACATAACAGACTAGAAAGTGATAAAACTTAGTAATTTCACAAATACTTTTTTTAATCATCAGAAAATACAATATACAAGGGAAATTATAACAAAAATTCAAGGTATTTGGGGATAATTTTATTTTTATTTTTCACTATAGATACTGAATTTCTCCAGCTTTCCCCAAGAGCAGGAAATAAAACAGTTTTTGGTTGGTTTCTATCATTTATACATGTGTATATCTGGTGGGACCTTCTAGCCCCAGGATAGAGTTTATTTCTGAATAGACAATGAGAAAAGGAAAGTAAAGTGAGTTTTTTCTTTTCTTACCATGAATTTGAACTCAGATTTTCAGATATTTTTTGTTTTTTAAATTAGTATTTTACAAATAGCTAAAGGTATTTTATCTTAGATTATATTAAGAATATCTTCCACCACTATTTTATGTAACACTTTTACATTGTAAAGTCTTTTCATTTCATTATTCATTTCACTCCAAATTGTCACTTAATACTCATATCTGAAAATATCTAATAAAGTAGCATTCTTTATTGAGTTCTGAAATAGAGATATGTCAATAGGATAAAAAACTTGAGTATTTTTAAAAAAGGTTTCATGTTTTTATAGGTAATACAAGAATAATGACTAAACTTGAATAAATAAAAAGTATTATTAGTATAAGAAACTGCATAAAATGGAAAATATTCATTTTTTAATTTATTTTATTTTGTTTCTCAGCATTTAGTATTTGGCATGATTCTGTTCAGATAATAATTTGGTAAGACATTGAAATATTTAGCTGCAACTTATTTTCCATTTTGAATTGTGATGTGTATTGCTGTGTAAATTCTGACTTGATTTTCAAATGCATCTTCACAGACCAAAGATTCTCAAAAGGTAGTAAGTAGGTCCTGGACTCTCTGAGGATTTGCAAAATACAAAATTTTCCTTTAGTAATACTTTTAGCCTGCAATCTGAACAAATAACTGCAACATTAATTAGTGATAATGATTATATATAATATATATATTATATACATGTATACAATGTATATACAGTATATATATATATACATTATATATCATCAGTGATAATTACTAAATAACAGTTATTATTTTTAATTCACTAGATTACTTTTCTATCCTCTCTTTAGCCTATGTCTATAGCTTGCTGAACCTCAAAACCTTGTGCAATATAAAAAAAGCTAGTAACAGTGAGTTGAAATTAAAATTATTCATCCAAAAGACCAGATATCAATAAATGCTGTGTTTGGAGGGACAATCCCTCCTCAACCTGCAACTACTGAAAGGATCACTGATACCACCCCAGTAATTCAAGCAGAAACTATTTATAACCAAAGATACCCACATACCAAAAGGTGGTACTCTGGGTTTGAGCAAAGTTTGCAGCTCTGTTCTCTAGCCTATAAAGGGTTTGGGGCTGAATTGTCATTAGCCCACTAAATTAAATAGTGGAGACTAAAGATATGGAAACATAAAGAGCCCAGGGAATCGTATAACCTAGGATGAAAAAAAGTACCCTTGAAAGCACTTTACATTTGTCTTGTATGTATTTGAATGAAGGTCAAAGAACTTTACATAAATAGATGTAATTTATAGTATGTTTGTGAGTTACTATGACTTAGTTGAAAACAGAGCAGGTAATCTTCATCTTATATTGACAAGTAGAAAAATGAGCCATGGAGACAATTTTTTCCATGCTAGGAATAGAACTTTTCCATAATAATAAAATAATTTACCTCAATTAATGAAACAAATATATAATAAACAAACACATGTATGCATGCACACATACACATGCACATACAGACAGCTACTCATTCTAATATTTATTATGGTCTAAAATATTACTAATTTCAGGAGTGTTTAGCACACTAATTTTCTCCAAGTTTCCTCCTGTTCTTCACTGGCTTTTGTTGAGTTCATATTTCAGGTGTTTGACTGACACACAATTTACTGCAGAAAATCTTGTTTTGAACTTTTCTTCTTTATCCGGTAGAATTTCTCCGTACAGTACCATAGCTGGAAACTGGAATTTTACTCTAGAATTTTGTAGGAAGTTGTCTAACTGTACAATGAAAGATTATGCAAATCCTCAAGGAGCATCTAATCAATCACTGTAGTGTGAGAGTAATGCAGCTGATCGCTGAATTAGCTTCTGTGGGAATGTGCTCGTGTGTAACATCCCACTGACTGGATGACATCACAACAGCTCCAGGTCCTTGAAAGTCTTGAGGATGATTAGCTGAAGGAACTGGCTGTTCCTGCCAATCATAATCCGGCAGAGCTGCCTTTATAGTTCTGGAGATTTGAGGAGAGGAGGGAGGGAAAGAACCGACCACAGCTCAACAAGAAGCACAGCGCAGTAGCAACGGCAGAGCAGGAGCAGCCGGAATCCCGGTGATTAAATAGTTCTCTCAGCCTTTTTTCTGTACTTGGTCTGCTCCCTGGCGTAATTCTCGTATCCAAGAAGGAAGCTGCATTTTAACGGTGTGCTGAACAGAGGTTTGAATCATTCCAGCTGGCTGCTTGTTTTGAAAAGGACAATGTGTATATAAATAGAGACTCTGCTGGAAGAGTTCAGATACTAGGACTGGAGCTAAAGAGTGCTCTCGGAATACTGTTGAGGCAGATCATACGAACTGAAAGCTCCTTCGAATTAACCTGGAGCCAAGAGAATCTGCATACTGGATATCTCATTTTCTAACTCGGGATAAATTCAAGTTAGGAAAAGAAAAAAAAAACTGAAATGCTTCTCTAGGTAAGTTATTGCTTAATTTGCTGAAGCTGAGTTGTGTATAATAAATGAATATATGTTCTTTAACTATGTAAACAAGTTAAACACAATAAAGTTTCATTTGTGAGAGATTTATGCAGAAGCAGATAATAGGGTTAAACCAGATTCAGTCTCCCTTTTCAGCATGCATGTGTGTGCTTACCTGTTATACTCTTTGTAGAAGTTATATTTGCACTATAAATGGAAAATACAGTCATGGCTAAAAAAAAAAAGAGATAGAACTAGAAATATTTTAAACTGTTGCCAGAACATTTGCATAATAAACAACTCACCTGATAAAAATTTTAGCCTTTCATACTGAAAATGCCAATTTTACAAACTCAACATCCAAGCTGTAGGGTTATGAATGTTTCTCTGAGAAGTGTTACTGACAACATGGCATTCAAATTACTCAAGATGGGATCCCCTCTCTTTGGGACCTGAGATTGATAGGCATGCTCTGTTCTAATGATATGCTTTACAGAAACAGCTGTCACAGACATTTGAAATTGTATGATACAGTCATAAATTGCATTTAAAGAAATAGATGCATTCCTACTATGTCCTATTGGAAAAGAAAAATTAATTCTTAGAACAATATATGTCATATCCCATAAGCATAGATTCCCAGGAGGACAAAAACAGTTTTATGCTATACCTTCAAATACCTCCAAATTTTTCATGCACAGAATAAGTTGGAAAATAAGAAATGTTATTTACATATTGTTTTATACATCCCTTCCAAAACATCTGTTAAAGAAAGCTAAATAAAGGGAACCATAAGCCTGTATTTTCCTTACAATTTGTCTTGATTAATAAGATACTGTATTTTTTAGAGTTACTATCATAATAATTTCAAGTGATGATGAATTTTCTTTATTATGGTGGGTTATACAATGAGTTCTAATGTAGTTCTGAAAAAGTTTTAGTAGTTTACACTTTATTATGTCTTTTCACACTCACATTTTCTTGCTTTCATGGTATCTTCCATAAGAATGTTTTTCAACTTAAGATCATAAATGTTTTAAAGTAAATTGCATAAAGATACTGATAAGTTTTCTTAGTGATTTTAACTCTTCACTTTCTCCCTAACTTCATGGTTCAGATTCTGTGGTTTCTGCCACAAAAGGAAATTGATGAAAAGTTACTGTAATTGTTGAATTTCTTCAAAACTAGGGGGCAGTGATTTTCTCCACAAAGATTTAAAAGTTTTTTTAAATCAAACTAGTAATTTTAATTTCTTTTTTTAAAAGTATGCCAGTTAGCTATATCCAGATGCTGGAAGGTGCTGTGTTGGTCATAACTGTTTCATGAAGCAAATGTATGTAGAGAATATAAAGTCCACTAAAACAGTCTAAGACTTCAATTGGAATTCATTAAAAAATAAGAGATTAATAAGCAAAATACATTTATCATTTACATTTATCTCAATACAAAAGTGGGAATTTTATGATTGTTGATGTTTATATAATAAGTAATCCTGTGAATATTTACCTTATGATTAATATTAGTGCTTACATTGATAGAAGTCTCGTGATAAGCTAATGGGGAAGATTCTTTGGCAATTGAACACCAAGCAGAAGAGTCCTGGTTTTTTAAAACTCTTAATGGCAATTGGTCAGCACTAAGATCGATGCTTAAAAACCCTTTGGAAAAATTATAATTCACCTGAGTTACTGACTATAACATGAAACCCACCCTTAGAGGGAAAATATATATGCAAATTAGAAATTAAGGCATCATTCTTAAATAAAAAAATGATAGAAACTTCATGAATACTTTAGTATTTTTTCCTTTCAATAAACTTGCAAACATATATAATTTGTATTTTATTTTCTGCCAGCTGAAGTTATTATCTAAAAAATTTTGCCCATTTAAATGATTTTCCTTAGACAGCAAAAGGAAGTAAGTGGAGACAATTTTATGTAAAAGTATATAAAATCATTATTTGTAATTTCTGTATTTGTTGACCAAAATAGAAATACACACACACACACACACACACACACACACATACACATATATTATATATATATTCATCTCAAAAAAGGATAATATTATATTTTATCTGAATATTAAAACTATTATACCTATCCTTTCTTACCCCAAAAATATTTCTGTAACTGAATTGAAAATAAATTTAGTTTCTTAATTCAAATTTCAGTCTTAAAGATGCTAAATAAGCCTTTCTAACCTAGTGAAATGTGTGTCCCCAGTAGGTCTAATGTTTGCATAATCCTCTTGCACATTGTGTTTGAGCAGAAAAGGTGTCATTAAGAATAAAATCCAAAGATCAAACTTTCTGTGCTGCATATAGTAACAACTACTCAGGGAGACCAGAGAAGCATTCAGCATGCTTTGTTCAAACTAGAAGATTCTAGCTGATGCTGCTTCCCCAGATTTAGAAAGCAGCTGGGGAAACTTATAAAATAAAGCTGGAATATCAGCCCTGGCTGGATGCCAAGACAGAGAATCTGTGCAACCAGAAGGCTAATTCTTTCTGGGCTGAAATTCATTGATAGCACATTATGTTTAAAGTCTAACCTGAAGTGTTACTTTTTTCTCTAGTACAAACTGTGGGCTATTTAAAGAACAAATATATTTTCTGAGTAGAATAAAATTTTAAGCTAACAAAGTTTTTTTCATTAATGATTTACTCTAATGAGAAATGTAAATAAGCCTAGCAGAAACTCCTATTAAAATAGAGTTAATAGTCAAGAGCAGAAAAAGAAATAAAGATGGGATGCATAGTCTAACCATCATCTTTGGAGACGGCAGAGCACTCAGAAATGCCACATATGAATATGTGCCCAAAAGAAAAGAAGTGTGAAGATTTTATGAAACTAACTGGCCCAGTAAAACTTACAGTAGAAGTAGACATACTAAAACTGTTGTAGTATATATATAGAGAGAGAGAGAGTTTTAATGTGTGCATGCATATATATATATACATATATATATATATATATATAGTGAAGTGAGACAACAAAAGGAAAAGTTAACTCTCATCCATTAGGTACTCCAAATAACTAGGATAAAGGAAAACCATGTTGTTTGTTGACTTGATTTAAGCTTATGAAGTGAGAAAAATGGGTCAGGTGTCAGACATAATGCTACTGCCTTCAGCCATCATGGAATAACATTTAGCCAACCTTTTCTTTAACACTTCGGCAAACTTTCAGCTATGCTGTTACAGAGAGTGTTAAATGCGCTCTTTTTTTAGTTATCTTCAGCAAGCCTCAGAAGTTAGAGGTGTCAGTTGCAATGCAGAACTTTTATAAATACAGTCTTATTTCCAAGTTTTCTTTATCTCAGTTTTCTAAGGAATGCTA
The DNA here is from genome assembly GCA_029783875.1 of Phataginus tricuspis. Taxonomy (NCBI): domain Eukaryota; kingdom Metazoa; phylum Chordata; class Mammalia; order Pholidota; family Manidae; genus Phataginus; species Phataginus tricuspis. The sequence continues at coordinate 2,777,730 of JAQQAC010006877.1, read as the reverse complement.
TCACCTTCTCGAGTTGACAAATCTAAAATTTCTTTCATAATAATATTGAATTGATACAGATTTTCCCAAAACCTGAAGTAGTCTGATAATGAAATTCAAATACATCAATAACTTCAAGCATTTCAAAACAAACAGTTTTTTAGAATTGTGAATAGTAACTTACCATCCATTCCTACTGGTGAAAATGTTTGCCTATAAAACTCAATGTATTTATTTCCTTTTCCTTCTTATAAGTTGTTTGTATTCATGAGCATCCATATAATCCAGGCCATTAAAAAATATTAAAACAAAATAACCTGAGGACACAATAAGTATTGGCTTTTGAGAATTCATTGAGGAAATTTGCAAATATAGACTACTTTAGAAATGTTTCTTCCAGAAATATATTAAGATGCTTCATTAATACTAAATGATAATCATGACTAATTAATTAGATTTAAGGAAATATAGGATAAGAAAATGAAGAGTTAATAAAACTGTTTGAATGCTTGAGAAGTTAATTTTATTGTATATTCAGAGTATTTGAGATAATAAAAGTGATAACTCTATAAAGTTGTAGAAATGAAACTTCTGTACCAAACTCAATTGTAACAATTCTTAGAAACTATCATTTTAAATATTTGAAGAGTTTAATAAAGAAGGCAGCTTCAGCAAGCTAACATACACCTGCATAAACACTTCTTTTTTTCTCCAAATTGAAAGAATTTTCCCTTCTGGACATCCCATCATCAGATGAACTTGCATTGTGTTTTATTTAACCTCCTCATTAAAAAATATATCTTCAATCATAGTCTTGTGGAAGCTGCAAGTTAGCCGGCCAATTCAGTATGTTCAAGCAAAAAGGAAATGTAGAGATGCTTCCTTAATCTCTCACTTGCTCCTTTCTTTCTTCTTTTCTTTTCCTCATTTCCTTCTTCCTGTTCCCTTCCCCTCCCATTTTTTCCTTTCTTCTTTCTCTCCATTCTCTCCTCCCTCCCTCCTTTCTTTCCTTATTTATGCCCTTCCTTACTGCCTTTCTTCCTTCATTCCCTCCTTCCTTTTCTCTCATTATTTTTTCCACCTCAGCTTAAATACTCTCTTGTAAAGTCCAAGAGCAAACCACTCAAGCTGACAAAGACAAACATTGTTATCTAATGTCCAGGTTTAAACATGTGAGTGAGTGGGAAAGATGCACAGAAAAAGTGTATATAGTACCCTGAATAATAAAAAAAAAGGTAGGATAGGATGGGAAATTCATGTCAGAGAAGCAGCGATGTCAACCTTAAAATATTGACTCTTCTCCTATCCATGAATTTCCATTTGATTTACTAAATTCCTTAAGCAGATCCCGTTGCTCCCTTTCCATGTAATTCCCTTTCATTGTCAGTGGGGTCTTTTTCATGCAGCACATATAGTTCAGTGACAAAAATAAAATAATAAGAAATGTAAATAATCCTAGACTGGCATTTTAAACCTTGATAAATCATTTTTATATTTAGAGTTTAAACATAGTAGCATTCATATGCAGTCCAAAGGCCAACTGTCATATTAATAGAAGAAAAAAGAGAAGGGAAAGCTATTTTGCACATTAAGATCCTTTGGCTTGACTCCATTCCTGAATCAGAAATTCAATTGTAGACTGCTGATCCACAGAATTTGTCCTATTTCATCAGACATCTCTAAAGAGTTCTTCTTGATGTACTGAATAGTCTTTCACACCTACATAGGAACCATTTAGACCTCAGAAATAAATATAGTGACACTAAAGAGTAATACAAGGAAAGGAAACAGATGCAGAGATGCATATGCTCTTAGGAACACATATAAAAGTCCTAATTCTATTCATTACTCTAAAATGTAAGAGAGCAATTAGAATCAGAATTTAACTGTTGTTTCCCAACCAATCACTCACTAATAGTTATGTCAATCCAAATAAGATTTCACATACCATAATAAGTAAGATGAAACATAAAAATTACACTTATTAATTAATTTAAAGTATCATGGTTCCTGATATCTCAGTTTCTGAAGCTGCTTTCCTTGGAATAGCGTGTTTTCTTACTAACCGCAAAAATGATGTTCAAATTGGTCAATTGCAATTGGCCTCAACTTAGTACATAAGTTACTGTATTTCTCCATCTGAACGTATTTTTCACTTTAAACAGAGAAGTTTTTCAGTTTTGTTCAAAAATGTTCATAAATATGATAGTACATATTATTATCCATTATTTTTAATATGTGCCAAACATCATTTCAGGATATTAGGTTGGGCAGATTAGCTCTCTGCAAGTTTATATTCTGGAGGGAGAAAACAATCAGTAAATAAATAAGGACCCTATGCGAGGGCTACTAGTACTAGGAAGATAAATAAGTCAAGGTGGTGGCTTAAAGGGTGTTAGCGAAAGCTATAGAGCTGGTCAAGAAATACCTTTCTAATAAATTGACACTCAGGAAATCTATTTAAAAGTTGCATGCCAAACTGAGGACATTACTTCAGAAAGATTGGACAAGTAAAAGCAACTCCTTGTGATATGCAAGCTGACAAGCTGAATTTTGACTCTGCCTATTGATTATTCTCCTCAGTTTCAGTTCTGTGAAATTGTTTGGTAGAGTTTAGGATATGACATGCTGTTTAGTGTTACTTTCCCTGGAAAGTAGAAAGACCAATCAGTTTTAGAAAGTGGAATTTCAACATTACTTGCAGTCTTCACAGCTCTAAAGTATCGAAAAAGTAGTGTGTGAGTAGATCATCTCAAACTATTGTGTTTTTCCTATGGCCTGAAAGTTAATGCCATTACTGAAACTTAAGCAACAAAAGAACTGGTACCCTGTGGCATTTGCACAAATTTGTGGTTATAAGAACTAATGTTCCAAAAGATCACTCAGTTGGCTGAAACAATGGACTTAACATAATGAAATCACAGGGAGATAAATGTAATTACTGTTTTATTTTAATGACAAATTACAAAAAACCTCAAACTCAACAAAAACCAAAAATACGGTAAGGCTAATCTAATGCCACTGCAAACAATGTGAATCAACAGAATCACAGTAGCAATATCAAGGGAAACAATGATTAGTAAACCTACTCACCACAGGTCTGACGTGTCTGCCAGTCTCAGGTTCCTGATGCCTCATATTAGGAGCAGTCTTTTCTGACCTTCCTCTTCCCCCAGGTGAACCATTGTCCCAGCTCTGCTCATAGCTGCATCACAGTACCTATTATCTCAATATATGTAACAGTGCCCCTAATTAAACCAACATATTTTGATAGCAAGAATGCTTAGACAATGCTTCACCTACAGGCAAATAGCAAAGGTCTGATAAATGTAAAATGTGAAGAGACATCTGCAATCCTGTCATATGAGCAATAGTTGAAAAGATATTTAAAGGAAAATAAACTGTGGAAGAATAGTATAGTTACCTTTATATGTTACAGAATTGCTTTTATTTTAATGGTGAGGGAATTTGGTTTATACTATGTGACACCAATGGGCTGACACATGAAAGATATTGGGAGGTTATTTCTATGCAGTATCAAGAAAATCAGTACATTCTAAAAAACAGTGAGATTCCTGTCAATCAAAGCAACCAACACAGGTTAGAGTGCGACTTATCCAGAAGACTTCTGTGGAAGAAATTTCTGCCCTCAGTAGGAGATAAGTGGTGGTTACCAAGGTTTCCTGTGTTTTCTGTTGTGTAACCAGCCGTAAGGAGTGTGGGAAAGGCAGGAGAGTGATCCTTGTACACCTAAAACCCAGCTCTAGCACCTGCTTAGAAGACTGGTCAATAAAATTCAAGAAAATAATGATTGGGTGAAACTAGATAGAAATGTATTACTCAGAATATGTTCTTTAGTGTACTGTAAGAGCAATTTTTCATAAAAGGATCATTTTACAAGGTGTATAATCACTTAAAGATAAAAATGGTAAATAAGCAAAGGATGATTTTTTAAAATTTAAACATGCTGATTTTGTTTCTCTTTTGAGCCAGTCCAAAAGGGAAAATGTCTGCAGATTGGATGCATGAATAAGAAAGATACGCCTGGCTTCTATGAGCCCCTAAGTGATAAGGACACAGAGACTGACCTAACTGTGACGTGTAAGCCCTGCTAGGGAAGACCGGCAGTCATGCAGACAAATGTGAATTGATTTAAATATGAGATTGGCATCGTGACATAGTAGAAGACAGGAGGTAATGTTGAATTCCACCAAAGCTGGACTCTAATTCGAGCTTTGCCCTTACTTGGAGTATAACCTCAGAAAAAGCCAATTAGCCCTCTGTGCATCAGATTCATGATCTGTGAATGGCGATAATAATACCTACTTGATAGAATTACTGGAAAAGCTAAGTATGACAATAAATAAAAAGTCCTTAGCACAAAGTTGGAAACATGAGAGGTGTTAAATTAATGGAATTAAGTATTAATTACATGCATCAGTACTCTGACTTTGACCTGCAATGTAACATTTTGCACTGATTTAAAGCAACTCCTGAGTGATGAGTATTGACTATTTCCAATCCCCTTCACTTGAAGGTTATGATCTAAATCACCTTCTTGCACTCTCTCTTCTGTATTTTATCACATAATTGAATATTAAAAATATTAAATTAACTTAAAGGGTGAAACTCCATTGACTAACATTTTAATCTGACTCATCTCAGTTTTGAAAATAACTTGTATTCAAATGTCTTAAAGAAAACAGACATCAGGGAAAAGCTGTCAGGAAAAGGAACTAAATAGTTTATCTTGATTTTCTGGCATGCTAGAGTAAGGAAAAACATGGGATTAAAAGAAGACAAAAAGACAAAGTTTCAGAAATTGAAACTGCATAGAACTAAAATTAATACAAATGTTACTAAATTTACAACTTTCTCTAGTAAAACCTTTTATATCCATGAAAAAATAGTTCATGTGGCGTCTTTATTGACACATTTCTAGAATTATTAGAAAGGTTATCTATGAATGTTTTAAATTTATACTAGGCAGAGAGCCAAAATAATTCACTTAGGAAAACTGATAGAAAATACTGGGAGATTATGAAATGTAAAATACTGTGTTGCTCTTCAAAGTATCTTTGGGGAAAAAAAGAATGGGGAAAAGAAAAAAATGTTTTTTTCTTACATGGAACCATGTATGCATTGTGGAAACTATGCTGCTACAAAAATTTACCCAATTGTTTACTTGAAATTCATTGAACCGTTTTCTAACTGCTAGAGCAGTTTTTCGATGGGCAGAATGTTCGTACTAAAGTCTTTATTCACACCTCTTGTAGTCACACAATGAGTGATGTAAGAGAGCTTGGTAACCATCATTCATTCCTACTCTTAGCAGGAATTCCTTCCATAGAAGCCTCTGGACAATAGATTGAACTTCCCTAAATTACTCATGATGATTTAGTTTGAGGGTAAAAAGATACAAAATATGTTTTAAGTTTTGCCACAGATGTGATACGTTGGAGTATCTCAAATTGACTTTTTGGTTTCCACATGTAAAACAAGACCACTTTCAAGCCTCTTATTCTTTTTTCAAAATATTTTGAAGATCAACAAAATACTTCACATTTCCGAATCCCAGTATTTTCTACCAAATAGGCTACCTAAGTGAATTATTTTGGTTAAGTGTCTAGTACCTCTTAAGCATTCATAAGTAATGTTTGTAACAATTCTAGATTCCAGTCATCAAGTATAGAATAGGAGCTTCTCAAGAAACATCCTCTGACAAGTAGCAGAATGCTTGAAATCACTCCAAGCGTGTTCCCAAGAGTTTTTTATCATGCTTTCTCTGAACTTTGAGAATTGTGTATCCTGGGTTAGTTTTGGTTGAAAGGATGAAATTCTATATGGGATATATTTACATGTGACCACCCATATTACTTCTGATTGCTGGCCAAGCTGTTGTTTTTTTCTGTAGTATACAAAAGTTAAAATAACATAAAGTACAAAGCAATTAGATTAAAAAAAACAGCAGCTGCAGATTACCATTGAAAGGAGTGAGGCTTGTCTCCCTTTGGTAAGGAATTATCTGACTATTTTGTGCTATGTAAAATTAAGAATGCTCTGAAGTAAGAGAAATAAGTAAAAGGTGGAAATAGTAACTATAAGATACATCAGTCTATATAGTTAAGAAATAAATCATCAGAAGAAAATCTCAGTGTTTTCATTTCAGTACAGTTTTTTATAAGTCTTGTGTGTGGCAATGAAATTCCACTTAATGGTATTTAGGGTACAGATGGAGGGCAGTGGCAGTGGAGGAGGAGATTTAGAATCCATCAGAAAATATGGGTTCACATTAGCTGTGAGACATTGGACAGATCTCTTTGTTTTTCTGTACATTAAATTCTCCAATTATTCCCTCCTAGAGTTCTTTGAATAGTAATTTTGATCACTGGAATTTATAGCTGTTTGTACATAAGATAAAGAGGATCTAGTTGAAAAGAATTTTTTATTGCAAGCAGCTTAGTAGAGTAGTGTTACACAGATAATATCATGATAGCATGGTAATATAAAAGAGGAAAAATACCTCACTAGAACCTCCTATAAACTAGATATAAGACTTCAGTTATACTGCCCAAAACAAACAAAAGTTTCTCCAGGAATTTATGTATTGACTACTTTAAAGGTCCCTAGGTAATAAAGTCAGTGGTAGAGAAATGATTGTTGAAATGAATTTTAAAAGATAGTAATCTTTTGTTGCTTCTGATGCAAGCGAATTCCACTGATAATCATCAAGTGATGGTTTATCTAAATTCAGGAAAAGACTAATTAAAATATTAAAAGTATAGCTTCTGATAGACTCGATATTAATGTAACTTGTGAATATAAAGTAATACTATTAGTAACACATTAAATGTGCAATCAAAAACCCATTAATATATATACTTTATGATTTATAGTTCAATAAATTCCTTTGTGATTTCTTCAAATTAAACTTTAATGTTTAATATTAGACAAAATCCTTTGTCTCTCTCTTTTACTCAGTAATAAGTCAAGAAATACACTTCTACATTGTAGCTTCATTCACTCATTTCTGTATCTTAGTTTCCTTGCCTGTAAGACTATGAAGGCTAAGTGAGCATTTATGTTACATGGATAACTGCTTCCATGATTGTCTCTGAGACAATTAACAAGGATGCAGATCAATACTCAATATAATAATGGTTTTTAAGGTATTATTATTGAGCCAAACCAAAGCAATTTTCAGTTGATGGCAATCATTTTATTGCTACTGGCTATAATGTTGATTTACCAAAGGATATACAGCAGCACAGAAAATGAATATGGCACTGGAATTCTAAGGGCAGAATTGGTCATGTCACTTCCCTGCCTGGTCCTACATCTTGGTTTTCTCTTCTGCTTCAAATTTCTTTTGTCTTTCTTTGTCAAGATCCAAATCTCTCATCTTTCTATGATTAGAACAATATATTTCCTTCTCCAAATTCTCTCCTAATGACTTCAGTCCTCAGGACTCTTTCTTTTCCCTTAAATCTCATAGCATATCCTTAAGAGTTCTCATTCAGCTAATAAGCAATTACTCATCATATCAGCAAGTTCTGTGTTCCCATTAACTTAATTCACTTCCTTTTTCTTTTTACTTGCAGCTATTCTCAATTTGTTCACCACCTACATCCTTGTCAACTCACTTTAGTATTTTGCTTGACTTCACTACACTACTGGATATTTTGCTAAGGTCACCAAAGGTCGATTTTCAGTTTTATTCTTGACTCATTAATAGCATTCAAAATAGAAATGTTTGTAACCCTTTGCTTATCACTTCCATGGCTCTCTTCCATTAACCACATTTTATGCAGTGTTAAAAGTTTTAATGATATACCTCTAAACAACATGTGATTTCATTGAACACGCTGTTTCTTAGCTCTCTCACTAAATATCATGGATTTTCCTACCCCTTAATATACAATTCCATCACAGACCTTAAATTCCATTTTCATATTACCAGAATCCTAGTGGACATTTCTTCTGAATATCTCACAGACATTTCAAAAATTATATGTCACATTCTACTCATCTTCTCTTCCCATATCTTCTCTTCCATATAATTTTATACTTACCCTATTATTGCCTTTATCATGCTCTGTGGTAATTGTGCCACAGAATAGATTTCCATTGCTTTTCAGGAGCAGAAGTATTGTTTGTCAGGTGGATAGAGCATCTGGAACTTGGCAAGCATTCAGTAAATAGTTAATGAATAACTGAAAACCTGAAGTCTTTGGGCCATTCTTTTTTTTAATCCCTTCTCCATATCCATTCAATCACCAAGTTATGTCATTTCTATTTCTTATATGACAGATTAAAATAATTCGTAGGAAGTTATTCACAAACTTGCCCAACAGTATTAAATAAATAGTATTAAACACTCACCCTTTCCATGTCCCCCCCAAAAAAGAAGGATATCTTGCTTTTTGTGAGTGAACTCAATCGATACAAATTGAAGAGTCTTAGAGTGAAGAGGTCAGAGGGGTGGGAGAAGAAAAAAAGTGAAGCAGATGGCAGAAAAGAAATTTTGTTATGTGGATTTCCAGAGTAGATTTTGGGTGTGGGGAAATTAAAGAATAGATAAAACAACATTTTAGATGTGCTGTTTTATTTTATGAATTGGGAATCTTTAATGTTGTTTATAAATTTTGAGGGAAGTATAGAATTCGTTTTATAAATTACTGTGGCTCTCGTATTTTGTTTCTTAAATACATCCAACCATGTTACCCACATGGGGCTACAAATTCATAAAAGCTAGAAAGTTATATTCAAGCATTGTAAAACTGCTTACTTTTCATTTTAGAACAGCTTTAGATTCACAGAAAATTGGTCAGAAAGTACAGTGTTTTCATATAACCCCACTCACACACACATGTATATTCACTCAGGCTCCACTATCCGACACTCCTTGCAATTGAGGAAACTACAGTGACACATCATTATCACCCAAAATCCATAGTTTACATTAGTATTCACTCTTGGTTTTGTGTGTTTTCTAGGGATTGACAAATATATAATATCCACTATTATAGTATCACATAGAATAGTTTCACTGCCCTAAAAATCCTCTGCATCCATCTATCTATTCATTCCTTCCTCCTTCATCTAAACTTCTGAAAACTACTGGTCTTTCCAGTGTCTCATCATTTTGCCTTTGAAGAATATTACATAACTGGAATAATACAGTATGTAGCCTTTTCAGATTGAATTTTTAACTTAGTGATACACATTTTAGATTCCTCCCTATATTTTTGTGGCTTGATCATTTTTTTTTTTAGCACTGAACAGCATTTCATTTTACAGGTCTACCAAAGTTTATTATTGACTCACCTAGTGAAGGACATCTTGTTTGCTTTCAAGTTTGGGGAGCTATGCACAAAGCTGCTATAAACAGCCATGCACAGGTTTTGTATGGTCATAAGTTTTCAACTCTTTTGTGCAAATAATTTCAATTGCTGGATCATGTATGACTATGTTTAGCCTTGTAAGAAACTGTCAAACTGTCTTCCAAAGTGGCTGTACCATTTTGCATTTCCACCAGCATGAATGAGAGTTCCTGTTGCTCTGCATCCTCCCCAGCACTTAGTATTGTTACTATTTTGGATTTTAGCTATTCTTGTAAGTGTGTAGTGCTTTCTGATTGTTATTCTAATTTTCAGTGTTCTTATGATATGCATGGAGCATCTTTTTATTGCTTATTTGCCATCTGTGTATCTTCTTTGGTGAGGTGTCTGTTCAGGTCTTCGGCCTATTTTTTAATAAGGTTATTTGTTGTCTTATTGTTGAGTTTTAAGAATTCTTTGTATAATTTAGATAACAGTACTTTATCAGATATATTTATTGCAAATATTTTCTCCCAGTTTGTAGCATGTCTTTTCATTCTTTTACAGGGAATTTTTTTTTTTAATGAAGTCTAACTTATCAATTCTTTCTTTAATAGATCATGCCTTTGGTGTTGTATCTAAAAGTGTTATCAACAAATTCAAAATAATCCAGATTTTCTCCTCTTATCTTCTAGGAATTTTACAGTTTTTTTATATTTTACATTTAAATTTATGATTCAAATTTATTTTTGAGAAGGGTACAAGGTCTGTGTATAGAGTCTTTGATTCTTTTTTTTTTTTTTGCATGTGGATGTCCAGTATCATTTGTTGAAAAAACTTCCCTTTTTGGATTGGATTGCCTTTGCTCCTTTGCCACAGATCAACTGACTATCTTTGTTTGGGTTTTTTTCTGGGCTCTCTATTCTGTTCCATTTATCAGTCTATTATTTTGCCAGTACTACATTGTCTTGGTTACTGTAGCTTGATAGTAAGTTTTGAAGTTTGTTAGTCCTCTGACTGTTCTCCTTCATTAAGATGTTGGCTATTCTGAGTCTTGCTCTCCATATGGACTTAACTTGCTTTTTAAAATACCTGTTTTCAACTTCTTCAGTCTTCATCAGGACTGTTACAATAAATTCTTAAATTCTCTCCTGTTCACAGCTCCAGTACCAGTCTGTCCTTTTATTCCCACAAAGAAAAACTTTATAAAGACAACATACCATTTCAGTCTCCAAATTAAAGTATTTCAATAGTTGTCCAATATTTGAGACAATTTAAAATCCTTAGCGTTTTGAATGAGCTTTTTATCTTCTGCCACCTATCTGTCTTATCAATTCAATTCCTACCACTCCCCTTTAAAGTGGGATATAGACACTGAGAATAGAAAGGAATAAGACAAAATATCCCTGATTCAAATGCTAAATTCGGACAAGTGATAGACAAGAAAAAAGTAATATTATTTATATAGTATAGTAGATTGTTAAAAATTATACACACAGAAGAAAAAAACAAGGATAGGTTAGGAAGTTCTTGGAGAGAGCTTTCAATCCTGCACTGAGAGGCCAGAATCCATATATACTGAGCATATTACATTTAAGTAGGACTAAAAGAAAGAGAATCTATGCTGTGCTTATCTGTGGGACAGGTATTCTAGGTAGAAGAAACTGCAAGTGTAGAAGCCCAGAGGTAGGAATCTGAAGGATACAGCTTGTTCAGAGAACACTGAGAAGGCCAGTGCCAGTGGGATTGGAGATAATTAAAGGACAAGAAGTGGTAGATGACGTGGAGCTGCATAGAACACTCTGGGTGAATGTGGCTGTTACTTTGAGTGAAATGGAGGAACCACTAAGGGGGTGTGGATTTAGTCACAGGAGAGACCTAACGTGATGTACATTGTGAAATGATTCTTATGGGCAACATATTGAAAAGAAAACTGATGTGGGGAAAGAGCAGAGGCAGAGATCAAATAGGAATGTATTTCAGTAATCCAGTAGAAACAATTCTAATCTGTACTATAGTTATAACTGAGATGCTAAAATGTGTTCAGTTTCTAGATATATTTACAGGTAAGGTCAGTGGACTGAATGTCTAGAGGGTCTGGTGGGAAGGAAAGAGAGGACTCAGTGACAGACCCCAAAGTGTCTGTGTGTGTGTGCCTAAGCAAATAAAATAATGGAGCTATAATTTACTTATCTGGGAAAACTCTAAGAGGAATCACTTTGGGGTTAAAGAAAATATCAGACAATCAGATTTGGTCTTGTTTAACTTTGAGAGGTCATTAGATTTCCAAGTTGAAACACCAGAAAGGTGTTTGAATAAACCAAAAAAGCAAGTAAAAGATTTAGGATTTGTTGAGCAGTTTTGATGAATGCTGTAGGTAAGCCTGATTGGAACAGGTTCCATAGAAAATTCAGCATATCATTTCATAGAACTTTACTATAAAGAGGAAATAAATGAAGTAATAGCCTCTTGTCGCAAGTAAGTTACGAAAGAAATAATAAAATACCTGTATACTGGTTGGAATATTCCATAGATATGGAAAACATTGTAGCTACATGAAATAGGAATATATTACTGAAGCAATGTCTTCAATGAGCAGGTGGTAAAGGCTGGAACTAGTGCACAAGTGTTGTGTGTAGCTAGAATGGATATTTCCTCAAGAAAAGAGCATCTACTTACATAACTGTGCCAGCAGGAACTTACAGAAATTCTTTATTCTTGCTACTGTGTTTTCCATGAAATAGAAAACAAGACTTTCAGCTGAGATTAAGGGAAAATAAAGAAATGTTAGAAGTTTGAATAGAGAGGAGAAGGGTATATAACAGTCATCTAGGAGAAGACATAGTTAATGAACTAAAAAAATTTAGCATTAAAGGCCCGCTTGAAGCTATTGATCATGAATTTAAGGGGAAGTCAGTCAGTTTGATGATGTTCCATCCATCTTCAGAATTGTACGCAGAGATTTGGTGTATTGTGGGATTTAGCCAGTGTTTTTTAGATAAATGTGCATCATGAAATAAGAGAAGATATAAGGGTTTAAGAGTTTATGAATTGGAATGAATATATGGCTGCTTATGGAATTTAAACTGTGTGAGTAGGGGTTTGAGGCTATGAGAAAGAGAGTGAAAAGTTAAAGTGTCATGGCTTAAAGATATTAGGAGTTGTTGAAGTTGGGATGATAGGTAATGTGAACTAAAAAAATTGGAAACTGAAATTGGATAGTAGAATATATAAAATCAATGTTATAAATGGATTACAATTATACAGTTAGTTGTTTTAATGAGAGCCTCTAGCATATGACTATAGAACTGAGTGGCCGTGGTAGGGAAAAGGCAAGAACATTAGAAAGGGGATTTAAATACTGAGAATTTAGTGTTGGAAGAATCATCTAGATATCTAGTCATTTTTAAAAGAATGAGGGTTATCCAGAATTGATTTTCCAGGACTGAAGGAATCTAACCCAGGAATTAGTTGATGATCCTGTAAGGAGTGCAGGTATGTGTTATGGTCTGATAAAATAAAAAGTTAGAAGTTTTTAGGGAGTAAGAAAGGAGAATAGTCTAGAAATGACAATGTTAACAACAACAAGGATATATAACCACCCTCTTGATCCAATGGTAGAACTGGAAGTGCAGTATCCTTATCACCAGAGAGCCCGGAGGTCTTCAGAAAGCACCCAGGTTTCAGTTAGAATTAGAAGATGAAGAAAACTTTGAGATGAAAGTTTCACTATATAGGCAAAAAATTTTGCTAATAGTTGACCATATATTCTGATTAAAAGGTGAAAGTTTTCAAGAGAAAGAGAGAGTGGGAAATGAGATCACGCAAGTATTCTAGAAGGATAAAAAAAGTTCTTGGAGTTTTGAGTGTCTTATGGTGACTGACATACCAGGAACAAATGGCACGATGGAATAAGTTGTGAGGGTCCCTCTATGACGGGTTAAATCCAGAGGGCCCCACAATGGATAGCCATGATCAGGCTGTAAGAGATGGATGGGGTGGGAGCATGCAAAATGGGGCAGAAATTTGTGGTGAACAGTTAACTGTCTTGGCCACAGTTTTGGATGCATTGATCAATTTTAAACCAACCTTGCACTTCACAGCTATTATATTAGTTTGCTAGGACTACCATAACTGAATTGCTTAAACAACAGTTTATTGTGTCACTGTTCTGGAGGCTAGAAGTCTGAGATTAAGGTATCAGCTGAACCCTGCTCTCTCTGAAGGCTCTAGGGAAGGATTTGTTCCAGGTCTCTGTCCTAGCTTCTGGCAGTTCCTTGGCTTATGACAGCATCACTCCAGTATTCACCCGGCATTCTCCTGTGCATGTGTCTATATCAAATTTCCCCTTTTTACGACAGCAGCCATATCGATGTAGGGGTCCACCTACTCCAGCATGACCTCCTCTTAACTAATTACATCTGTTAACCTTATTTCCAAATAAGGTCACATTCTGAGTTACTAGAGGCTAAAACTTAAAAATCCAAATTTGGGGGAAGAGGGGAGGACACAAGTTAACCTATAGCAACTCCTCTCAACTTTGTGATGTTATTTCATTCTTTTCTGTAAATGGCTAGTTTGGGTTTATATATACTTTGTTTAGATTTTTTACATCTTATATTGAGTTATTTTTCCTATAATTTCCTTTTACATAATATCCCTTCATCAGTTATTACTATCAAGGTTATAGCAACCTTATAAAATGAGGTTGACAGGTGTTACTCTTTTTTCATTTCTCTGAAAAAGATTGTATAAGATTGAGATTATTTATTCTTTGAAACTTTGATAAGACCTTCTGGTGAAGGAATTAGTTACTGGAGTTTTCTTTTGTAAGAATATTTTTGAATGTTTATTCAAATTCTTGCATTTTGTTTTATTCACTTAGAGTATTGTTCTAAATCATTTTTTAAAGCTATGTTTTCTTAATTTATTTAAATTCATTTAAAATTAAAGTACTTTATTATAAAGTAATCAATAATTTTATCTTTTTAATGTCTGAAGCAAATGTAGTTATCTTCTCTTTCTCATTCTTATCAGTCATATGTGATATATATTTTTTTTGATGTAAGCAGTGGTTTGTCAAATTGATTAGCCTTTAAAAAAGAAACAGTTTTTGACTTTGTTTTTCTTTCTGTTGTATTTTTTTATGTGATTACGTTCTGCTTATTTTTACTATATCTTTCCTTTGACCATCCTTGTTATTTTATTGTTATTTTCTAGCTTCGTGAGAGGAATGCTTGCCTTACTTGCTTATTATTTTTCACACTTTTCTCTTTTTTAGTACATGCTTCTAAGGCTTTATAGTTCTCAAACTAATGTTTTAACTAAATCTGCAAATTTTGATATGGGTTGTTTTGGCTATAATTTGTAACGTATACATTCATTTGAATTTTTTCTTTGCCATAAGTTATTTAGGATTATGTTTCTTAATCTCAAATATATTAGAATTATCTAATTATTTTGTTATTTTCTAATTATTTTGGTTCTAGATTAATTACATCATGATCATACATCCCTATATGATTTTTAGTTCTTTGAAATTTATTGAGTCTTGCTTTGGGGGTCAGTATGATTAATTCTTGCAAGTACCTACTAGTTCAATACGCATTCTACATCTATTAAATATCACACTTTAAATGTACCTTTTAGACTAAGTTTGTTAATCATGTTGTTTAGGTTGCCTTTATCCTTACTAATATTCTATCTAACTTCTAAATCAATTATTGAAAAGTATAAATACTTCCTCTTGATCTTCTACAATTGGCAATTTGTAAATGTCCCTTTGTATTTCTGTCTATTCCTGCTTTATACATTAGATGCTTACAAATTTAAATTTTAATGACTTCACAGTGAATTTAACTTTTTATTATTTAAAGGGATCTCTGTATCTCTAGTAATTCTTTTTGCCTTAAATCTAATTTCCTAATAGTACAGCTTTCTTTTAATTAAAATATTTCTGATATATTTTTCTCAGATGTTTACTTTCACACATTCTATGGTGTGTCAGTTTTAAACAATGTATATTTAGATTTATAAACGGTTTTTTTAGTCAATCTCCCAAACTTTTTTTAAAATACAATTTAGTTCATTTATATTTAATGTAATTACTAAAAGCACTCATTTATTTTGTGTTTTCTATTAGTCATGCTTACTCTTGGCTTCCTTTTCTCTCCTTTATTCATTTATTTATAATTGAATATTATTCTTGCATTTCATTTTTTCTCCTCTACTATAGAGGTTTGAAGATATATATTCTTTATTGGTTTCACTAGAAATCAAAATATGCTTATTAATTTACCAATCTGAAGTCAATTAATATCATGACTTTAATATAGGGTTCTTAGAACAATTTTCCTCAGTTTTACTCTCTTCTATCTTATGCAGTATTATTTATTTATTTCAATTAGTCTTTGATCTTATTCTTAATCCCATATGGTTTTATTATTGTGATTTTATATACTTAAGGTCCTATAGATTAATTCACATTTAAATCATTTTTTTTTATCCTTACTCTGTTCAGCAATTTGAATACTCTTCCTGATTTAAGAAATCGTGGTCTTAGGAGTTTCTACCTCGTATCTTTAGGTATCAGCAAATTATTTCCCAGCCTTTGTCATAGCCACATCACAGATGTGCCATCTAAAAGTGTCAAATCTCACGTGCTCTAGCAGGCTTTGAATCAGAAGCTAGTGAAGTGAAGAAGTAGAACCAGAGCAGATTCCCTTTAGGTTCAGGTGTCTTCTGCTACGTCCATGCTCTAGAGGTGTCATTATTAGTGTCTCCCAAAGAACTGTCCAGATACCAATATTGACAATGTTGATTGTGCAATATTTGGTCTATGGCCACTTTTTAAACATGGACCTTTATGATTTGGAGGGTATGTGTACGTGTGTCTATGTGGCCTTCATCATGACTTGAGCAGAATGGTTGACAAATCTAATTAAGATGTATTTTTGGATTATGTTTTTCAATCACCTTGATGTTTGAATTCCAATTATAGCTTTTAACTTGTACTACCATCTTATTTGATACATTCTGTGACATTGAACAAGATTTCTTAGTTCCTAAAAATAATTTTTTAACAAATTTTTAATAACTAAGGAAATCAACTTTGGAGAAAAACTCAAAATATGAATACAAATTCTTTTTATATGTACATTTTTTGTATACATATGTTTGTATTACTCAGGAGGTTTAATTTGAGTGTATTTCATTGCATGCATAATCTGTTAATGATCCATTATCTTTCAAATAATCAACAAAGTATCTACATATAGGGTATTTTTGTTTATTCTTAGGTAAATGACAAATTAAAATGGAAGCATATAATGTTACAATTCTAAGATGTAACTGTGAGCAGTAGAACTTGGTATCTTGAAATCTTCCTTTGCAAATAAATCATAATGCCATTCTAAATGAAACTGTAACCATGATTTCAAATTATTTTGAATATAGTTGTTGTGCTTTATATTTCTACAGCAGAACTGAGTCAACTGAGAGATGACCTGAATCATGGTGTACACATTTCTATTTTTTATATGTTTTGCTTACTCTTTACTTTATGTTATGTCTTTACTCTTAAGGTATTAAACAGAGTTAATCATTTAAGAAGATTAAAATTTTTAGAAATTATGTTTTTTGAGCAAATGAAATTATTTCACAAGCACATTTGTAATAGGGAAATGTAAAACAGAATAGTAACCTTATTTCATAAAAAGGCATATTAAGAAATAAAATAAATATATCCTAAAGAAAATAGAAATTTGGAAATAAGATATGACAAAGCTGGTTTTATACACCCTTGAAATACAGATATTATACTTCCGTTCACCTAAGAAAAAGATTCAGATCTTAAAAATCCACCAAAATTAGGAAGATATTAAGTGAGGTGATATTTTGTTTATCCCTTTTCAGAGCCACAGCAGCCAAAAAAAAAATTAAATTAAAAAATAGACAAAAGAATTCAGATACAGAATCATATCAGTGATATAATATTCGTTTATTACAAATATGAAGAAAGTATTGACTAAATGTATTTGGTGGGGAATTGTAGCCTAATCGGTGTTTTAATATTAAGAATTACTGATATTACTCTGGTATCAACAGCAGGATGTTTCTCCTGAAGCAAAGTTGCCCGTCGGCCCTGTACTCAATCTAGTGGGCACTTTTTTTTCTTTGGTAAGCTGTCAAAAGAAAGCAGGTTCTATGGGTCTATATTTGCAATAAAAACAAGAACATATCGCCCTCTAGTGTTGAAAAAGCTAGGCGATCCGAAGATTGTTGAGAAATACAGAAATAATGCATTTTAAAAAGCAAATGCCTTTTATTTAAAATAAATAAGATATAACATTATAAAGGATAACATTTTGAATCCTACAAAGTCAAATACCAAACATGCTTGATTAGTCTATTTTTATGGCCTATGTTATAAATGATGATGACTGGTTTGAGAATAAATTATTCCTTTTTAATGTTTTACTCTATTGTAATTTTAATTTAATTATATTTATTATAGTTTGGGGTGAGTATTTTAAAAGTTTAGGAAGGATAAGTTATTTATAATACTGTATCTCCTAGTATGATAATTACTTGACTGTATATATTCTTTTAATTATTAAAAAAGTAAAGAACACAACTTTATAGCATAGATCACTCAATTAGCAGAAGTGACTTTATAGATCTTCTGTAGCCAGATTCTGTGCCTAGTGAAAAATCTTTTCCCTTCTCTGAAATGTAAGATCAAGGATTGAGTGAAAAGCTAAGGACAAGTCTAGAAAGTAAGATAATAGAAAGTTAATGATTGAGGTAGAAAGAACAAAATATTTATTATTGCATTCATAAAATGATAGACTGAGACAAAGTAAACGCTGGAGAAAAATATACCAATATTAATATTGTCCAAATTTCTCTAGACTTCCTCTTCCTGTGGGTACAAATGCAATATAGTTAGTAAAAATACCCCACGTGTTATTGACCCTTCCTTCCAAGTCCACATCTGTGATTGCCAATTGATAAGTCCATCCTGGCTTTCTTCCTGCCACTAATCTCACAACCCAGAAATCACTTAACATGTTTCAGGAAGGCCACTGCTGCAGACACCCACCATGGGAACTCTGGTGTGCATGCAGGGCTGAGCTTCTTTTATTCCATGTAGTGTGTGCACTGAAGCCTTGAGCAAAGTTTGCAGATCAGCCTAGGCAAATGGATGTGCGCTTGAAACTCCATGGATATTTAAGTTGATCAGAAACCAGGACCTGTCTCAGGGGTAGATAAAACTTTGACTTTTGGGGATCCTGTCACTCTTTGTACTCCAATTATTTTATTTTTTTCATTCAATAATGGGTAAATATGAATTTGGTGTTTTCAAAGAATTATTTACATGTATACAACATCTGTCAAACTTGGATTCATCAGAACAATTGATGTATCCTAATATCCTATTTGGTATAATTAATTTTCCAGTTTTCAAAACCTCAGAATTGAATTCTTAGATATTGTTCCAGAAGCACTGTTACAAATATTATAACATGGAATAACAACTTAAATAATTAGTCAAGATTATTAACGTTTTATTATATGTCTAATTCAGTATTGGGTTATGCTTGAGGGTGGGGTAAGTAGTTTAGACTGAAAAGAGAAAGTAACATACAGGCTAGGTTATATTGAAAATATACAGTCATATGGAGAAGACACATAAATCAGTTAGATTAAAAAATAAGGGTATCACAAAAAAGATATGGACAACATAGTCTTCAGATATTTAGAGAGAAAAAGTTAGTAAGGATTTTCATGAATAGGGAAGCTTATTATTCATGATTATAGAATTTTATAGTTTGAAGCAAACAATGTTGTCACCCCTTTTAAAATTTTCTACTTACTTTTGTGTAAATTTTTGTATATATTTTGTATATTATAAAGATTTTTATAAATGTAATTTACAAAAAGATAGTACATGGTTCTTGCAAAAACTTCATGATATAGAAAATTATAAGAAAGAAATGATCAGTGTTTTGATGAGCATCCTTCCAAATCTTCCTTGATGAATGGATACATGGAAATAGAAAGATAAACAGTTATAAATTAAGTTTCTTTAGTTTTCCAACTGAAGCTCTCAATTGTTCTCTCACCTTGCAAGTCTCTGGAGTAAACGGTAATGGAGGTCCACTTTATAGAATGAAGGTGAATACATGCCAGATGTGAATAAATTGTTTATTTGGCATGATTATTTTGTCTATGTGACAAATATTCTTTGTTTGGCCAAATTTTAGTCATGCTCCTGAACCTCCTCCTAGGCCTATCTGTACACTTCTTGCAAAATCCAGTTTTAACAAGAATCCTCCTAAGTCGTTATACCCAGAACCCCCCACGCTCAATATCTGATCACCCTCAATACATGATCAGATTCCTCATTCTCCACCATACCCAAAATAATGCCTGACTACCCTGACCTATCTTCAACAATCCTGTTATCTCCAGCATATCTTCAGCAAGAATCCAGTTCAGTAGGTTAGCCAGAACCTCCCTTACACATGATGTTTCCACTTAAATCTTGTTGAATATTTTTACCTTTAACATATGACATGCAAGGTCATCTATAAGGTGCAAAAGCTTCAATTCTGAATAAATTACAGTCCCTGGCTTCATGAAAATTTGCAGATAATTGCATTGAAATGTCCTGTGGTAGAGGCTATACTAGGAGGGCACAGTGGAGACACAGTCACCTAAACTAGCTTTTGCAAGGTTGGAGGTGATTTCCTTGAATTTGTTTTATCTAAATTGAATTTCTAAAAATGAGTAAGATCTGATCATATTTAGAAATAGAAGAGATAATATTGGTCATTCCAGAATTGCAACATGTAATGGTTCAGCAAGTGCAGGAATAACAAGAAAAAGCAATTTTCCAAGAGAAATTATCAAAAAGCTTGACTATAAGGTGAAGAGAAGTCTTAAGGTGTTTGCTTGGGTTGGGACGGTGTGTGAGTGTGATAGGAAATTGTGTAAAGATGGACATGAGTTGAAATGCTTAAGGTTATACCTGGAGTTTCAAACTAAAGTAAATATAGCACCAGGCAGATAGACTAAGAGTAGTAAGAGAGTGATGGAGACTAAAGCCATTCAGATACCAAAATATTGTAATCACTCAGCAAAACATATTAGATCCTGTTGTGGTCAATTACAAACATGATTATCCCCAGGGTTTAGCTTGGTCCTCAGAAAAGAAAAGTTGACGTCTAGAAAAGAGGTAGAGGCCAAAGGAAAAGATTCACTTTACAAGAAATACATATTTTCCATGGCCTCAGGGAGCAAGTAAGGTGAGAATTCCCTAGGTCTGGGAAACACTGACAGGAGTCAGCTTAGCTCCCTCCATGATGTTCAGATAGTTCAACCCTCACTTTCTATTTTCTTTGTAATGTAAAAAGTTGAGGAGTTAGGTAGTGGGGCTACCAAGCTTAGGAAATTAATGTGAAGTCATCAGAAGATGACTAGGAATAGAAATGGAAAAAAAGAAAAAGCAATGATGCATAATAGAAGAGCTTCTTCATCATTTTTCCCTTTTATTGTAACTAATTATGGTATTCTAAGTTCAAAGGCAGGACAAAATTATTTTTGTTGTCTAATCACAACTACATAAAATAGATATAGAGAAAGATTAGAAAGAAACACATGAAAGATTTTTTTAAGCAGTATTCATTTTTATTTTTCTGGGTTTTCAAATTTTTAGTGCTTTCATAGAAATATATATAGATTTTGTTTAAAAAGGTAGCAGGGTCAGTTTTTGAAACCATTTCTCATATTGTCTTTGTAGATAAAACAATTTATAGAAAAAATGTGCTTTTGAGAGAAAATTGTTAATAATATTCTATCTAACCAAGGAAACATACCATGTATTATATTTCCTTAGTCATCTTTTGTAGTTTCCATATAAATTGTTTATATAGAAAGAAAGAAAATGGAGATAGAAAATGGAAACATGTTACATAGTTGGGCCGATTGGTGCTTGCTTATGCTCCTCACATTAAATCCCTTTGCACAAGCTTTAAATCAGTAACTAAAACCGTCACTGTTAAGAAAGAATAAAAGAAAGATTTTCTGAAGATGAAAGGAAATTAGATAGTAAAATAAGAAATTAGAATAGATGAAAACAAAAGGATTTAGGTGGCTTGTATGATGATATGAGTTATAGGTGTATTTGCAAGTGTACAGGGAAAATAGTTAACTCAATAAAAATTAATACCTTTGTGTGTTGAACGGATATTGGATGAATGCCTTTGCTTCTTCCCTAAGGGAGGAAATAGGAACATATCCAAAATAGATCTGAATTTTAGACAGCTTGTCTGGTCATAGTTTGATTCTGAGTTGTAAATAGTAACCCCAAATCTAGGCAAAAATTAGAAAAATGTCACAGACGTATCAAAAAGTCATCTCAAGGTCCTAAGGGAATTGTCTGGATTTTAGGAACTCTGGACATATAAAGGAATTTCAAAGCTGTTTAATTCTATTTCATTCTGGACCATACCTTCTGGAGGTATAATTTTAGTAGTGTTAAGGGTGAAATTAAATGATGAAATCTTGGATATAAAAATAAATACAGAGTTCTATGCAATGATCACTATATTAGACCTCTCTGCTTGGTCACAGATAGCATTTCTGCTGCTGTATATAGAAATCTTGCATGGCAAAGCAGAACAAAAGTCCAGTTAGTATTTTCCTTCTCAAAGTTCCCATGTTTTTCTAATAAACAAGATAAATACATAGATTTTTGCATCTTGATTTTGATAAAAATGGACTCTTCCCTGGAAAAATCATGTTGTTCCTCTGCTTTAGAAAACAAGACCTAGGAGAATGGTAGATGCTATATTATATCTCCAAGAAATGGTAGTAAAAGAAATCACCTGACATTTATTCTTCTTTTTACCAATTGCCTTCATAATCTTTTGAAATGTAAATATAGCTGATAGCTAAGAGCTATGTACCTAGTATGATATTATGTTACAGTATAATATACTGGAAATAATGTTATCATTATGTTTAAAATGACATTTTAGGAATTAGTACTGATAAAAATGCACACTTTGGGGACTGAAATAAATTTATATCACTGAAATCAAGAAAATATGAAGTGTATAAAAGTCAGGTAATAATAAACAGACTATAAGGATAGAAAATATTATTTCAAAAAATCATAAACTATACATACTATTTTAGGGTTAAATATAACAATTACTCATCACCTTGTACCTTTATTTTGAGAAAAGTTATATATGTAGGTATGTTGGTGGTTGAAAATAATATCACAATAATTTGTGGCCTGGAAGCTGAAAGTTCAAGGCACCAAAGCATATGATGTCAACCAATTCCTAGTCTCAAATTCTGTTGAATAAATAGTGGATATTTTAGACACCACTCAGAATCATAAGAGACTACATTTATCTTTAGCTAAAACCCATTTATAATTCTCTTAAAACCAGGTTAAATAATTTGAGTTAGCTGTGTGCTCTTGGGTAGGGTTTCTCGAATACTTTTGGCCATGACCCAGAATAAGAAATAATCTTACACTGGGATCTAGAAACACCAATAAATATACACACACATAGATAACAAAAACAAGTTTCTTAAAGCACTACTTACACTTACTCTACATGAAATGCATCAGTATTTCTATTCTGGTCTATTTCATTTCTATCGATATGTTGGTGATTTGTAATTTGGAAAAAAAAATGCACCTTTCATGAAGGATGATTTTAAATTTGGGGATTCTCTCCAGGCGAGTGCAAATGTCGTTAATGAATGGTACTAAACGATTAAAATGTTTGCATAACACAATTTTTACTTAAAAACCACTGTTCTATCAATATGAAATATGACCTAATTCTTTATAATATTCCTACGAAAAAGAAAAAACTCATGAAGCATGTGGAAACAAGGTACTTGATAAAATGTTTCTCCCCACTATATATCATGAAGTCAAAGCTGGTTGAATTAATGCAAATTCTTATGTCATCCTAATTTACAACACAGCTTCTTTTGAGCTAATCCAAATTACCTCTAATATTTTTTTCTATATACTAGGTAGATATTGCTAGCTTTGAATATCTAAATTTTCAAACTTGATATCTGGGTTAAATTATTAAATTATGCTAACTGCTAAATTTTTGGTTTCATCTAACTTAATCCTTGATTTTTCTCACTCATGCAGTGGTAGAACATAGAACCCTATCATCACAAATCTCCAGTAATGTAATCTCAGGCTCTTAAACCCTCTAAAATCTCAATTTCCTCATTTTAAAAATAAACGAATAATAACTAAATAGATGATGAATCCAAAGTATGTAGCATAGCAAATGGAAAGTAGTAGCCACTAAATAAATGCTGGTAAATACATATTTTTTTTACTATTTCAGCTGACCTTTAATGAGCTCCTGTGATAATCTGTATAGCTCATCAGACCACCTTCAAGAAACAATCACATATACATTCATTGTGATTCCTAGCCTCTAGCTTACTCGTGAATTTTCTTCTTTCCAAAAAATGGCAAAACGGTAATAGTACCTGCAGTTGCTTTGTTTACCAATTTTCTGCTGCAACCAGAGTACTAGAAGTTTACAATAATTAAAAACATTTGGTAAATGGACTTTGCAGCTATGTTTTAGAGAATCTATAAACACATTTTGGAAATAAGTTAAAGAATGATTCTGAAACAGACATACAAAACAATAATTCTAAACATTATCTAATCTTAAAAGAGAGTGAAAGATTCAAAGAGATAGTTATTCCACTACTATTGAAGTGATGAGTCACATTTGGGGGCTAGAATTTTAAAAAAGTGAAAACAAGAAAGGCAGTACCTAAAAACGCCTCCCATTTTCTTACCAACGTCTGCACATGGGTCATGCAACCCACATTTTGAAATAGGTTGTCACCAAAAATGAGTAGGTCTCCCTTTACAAATTTTTAACAATAGACTTATTTGGACATACGAAAGCAGATTTAGCAGACTTGGAATCAAAGCCTATTTAAGTTATTGGCATGGTGGTTAGGAAATACTGGTTCTTCACAAATGCAATCTACTGGTCCTCCATACTTTTATTCACTCTAATACTGAAAGGCCAATACGGTGTGAAGTGGAAAGCAAAACAGAGAGCTCCTTTTGTGTCGGTTTGTTGCTAACTGGTTTCAGGTTCCTCTTGCTCGATGCATTGGATTAAGGTAAAATAAAAATTAAAAAGTAATGAAAATTGAAAAATAAAAATTAAGGTAAAATAAAAATTGGATTAAGGTTATATAAAAATTATATTACCTAGATGTCTTGAGAATACACAGCACACATATTTAGACTTGGAGAAGCATTCAAATGTCTTCACCATTATCCTTAAATGAATATCCTTGATTTTACGTGACTTACGTAACATGTGTCTTTTTAAAAATGATCTCAATTTTCTTATTTGACCTTCTAAGACTATGATGCCCTACCCCTACACTCTGCCTTGCCTTTTGTTTTCTTTTTAAAGTCACAACACTATATAAGGTATGAAAAACCTACTTTCCTTCTGTTTCTTCTTTATTTTCACACTATTACCACACTCATAATACTTGTGACTCTAGATGTGGGTTTTTTTTTCCCCCTCCATCAAGCAATGCTTTGTGATACTAGCTGGGTGTCCTGCCGTTCCGTTCAATTCTAATGCTACCAAGTTAGTGCAGACCCCACAGGTTAAGGGCTCAGGCCCAGGAGATGGCACCACTTCAGATGCCAATCTAAACTAGTAGGTCCATGGGTTACCCACAACCTGTCTGGCTTTGCTACAAATCAGAGGTTCCCATGGATTCAGTTGCTTACTAGAAAAGCTCATATAACCCAGGGGAACACCAACTTACAGTTACCAGTTTGTTGTACAATAAAGGATAACAATGAGCAGCCACATAAAGAGATACATAGGGTGAGGTGCGGTAGGGTCCTGAGTCCAGGATTGTCTGTTCTGTGCATCATCCTCCTGGTATGTGGATGTGTTCACCAACCTGGAAGCTCTTCAAACTACATACTTCTGGGATCTTTATGGAGGCTTCATCATGTAGGCACCATGTAGGCATGACGTATCATTAACTCAATGCCCAGCCCTTCTCCCCTCCCCATAGGCTAAGGAGTGGGACTGAAAATTCCAAGCTTCTAAGCAGGGCTTCGTCTTTCTGCTGCCCAGCCCCAATCCAGAAGACCACCAAGCATTGCCTCATTAGAATAAAAAAACACTGCTATCACTCAGCAAATTCACGGAATTCAGCGGCTCCGTTTCAGGAACCAGAGTCAAAGATGTTCTTAGTGTTTTTATTACTTAGGAAATTACTAGGGTTTTAGGATCTTTGTGTCAGAACTGGGGAAAGATATATATATATTATTTCACAATAAGAAATTCAGACTACATCTACAAACCACAGACTACATCTCTTTGGCATCCCAAACAATGCCTATCATCTCTTATCTCAGGCACAGGACATAAGTAAATATCCTTGGTATACCATATTTTATTATTCAGACTTCCTCACTTCCACTGGCTAATTTTTATTAGGGAAGGATAAATGGAGGATTGAATAGGAAGTATAACTCCATAGGTTGAAATACACACACACACACATTCAGTGCACATATCTATAATGGTGATAATACGTATCTATCATTCTTCTAACTCTGAGCATATTAATTTGTTAAATAAATGTCACATTTAAATTTTATTTATTCTTTTGGTTGGCAGATTCTAGTCCCATATGCCTTTTTATTTCTTTTTCACTATTGCATATTAGGGTGAGCTGTTCTAATATGCAGAACTGATATCTCATCCTTTCTATATTGAAAAATAAAAATCACATTTTTTATGTCAGAATAGATAAGGATTTAACAAAGTTATTTACTTGTCGAGCACTTAGAAACATGTACTTGTCGTGTTTCCTTTCAAATTCATGATTAAATTTATTCTTAAAATACTAAACAAACCCCCAGTGTACGTGGATTTAAAGAGATTTCTGCTCTTGTGGAGTGATGCAGGGTAGGGGTGGGGGTGGAGCTGATTCCATGTTTGCCTAAGTGGGTTTTTAAATCAAATACATAAGCCAGAGAAGTTCAGCGATGGATATAATACAAGACTGGATAATCCCCTTTGGAAAATTTCAAATATCTTTCAATATTATACATGTATACTTAGATTATATTTATGTATATATAGTTTAATCTTTATTTTAAAATTTTACTTTATGAAAATTTTCAAACATACACAAAAGTAGAGGGTACAGCATAATTGATTTACATATTTTATACCAAACCAAAGCCATTTTATTGCTGTATTTTATTTCTTTTTAGTAAAATACAATTCTGTTTGTTTAAAGAGGACAGAATTTTGAAACCCTTGAAAGGTGTTTGGACAACAAATAATTATCCTACAGAATTGTGTCTGATAACACAGTATTAGTAAGTCCCCCATATGGGAGTTAGTTTTCCTTTAAAGGGAATGTGAAACCACTGGGGAGATTTTTCATATTGGTTCACTGCCTTTCACAGGCAAAAATGCAGGCCTCTTGATATATTTAAACTCTGATTAATTAAATATTTGGTAGAAATTTTAAAATTTCTAATAGTGGACTTCAAAGGTTGTATTTTTCTCAGAAAACTAAGATACAAAAAAAATTTTTAATGTCATCTTATTGTTTAATTTCAAACTACCAACTAGAAAAAATGTATTTCAGAACATAAAAATATAAAACGGAAATAGTAATATACTATAATGCTGAACTATGTAACCTAATAATATTTTAATCAATAATAGCCATTAATTACTCAGATTCTCAGATTAAAAAAATAAAGTACAGAAACCCATCAATTATTTAAAATGTGATAGAATATTCAATTCTTATATGGCAAAATATGCTAATCTGATTCTCTAAGATATAGTATGTCAATAATACACACCTTGAAATATGTGTCACAGACTGAAAGCATGAACTTCTTGGTTGCTTTCCTATGGACATTTGGCAAGCTGGGAAGTGGAAAATTCCACAATGGTCTAACACAGTTTTTAGGGGAGTGGAGAAAATTTGCATAAAAAGAAGTTCACTAAAAATAAGAGTCATCGATGCAAATAAAATCTTCTAATAATAATGGAAAATTATTTCTATCCATGGTGAAGTAGCTTGGAAAAAATTTTTAAGGGCTGTCTACATTCCTTTTCTTTTGAACTAAAGAAGTGATAGGAAAATGGAATGTTTGATTGTTGGATAAAAATTAATGAAAGAAAACTCAATTTTAATTCTAATTATAGAAGTAGGCAAAATTTAGGAATGTGCTTTAAGAAGAACATGGCAAGGCTTTTCTTCTCATCTAGGCTTCCTGGCCTCTATTTCATTAGAGGGATCTGAACATGATTATTCCCATTTCATTCTTTCTCCCATAGCTTCTCTCTCACTTTGCTTCTAAGAATGGAGAAGGAGAAATCCTGTCTATATTTTTGGCTGTTATGCAAAACAGGCCCAACTGTTTCCCTGGGACTTCAGAAAATGATGTTATTAAAGGGAAAAACCTGCAACTACTATATACTTAAGACAAAATCATTCCCTCAGGTTCGCACTTCAGACTCTTAAACAGATATTAAGAGCATGGTTCACTGCTCC
This sequence comes from Phataginus tricuspis, assembly GCA_029783875.1. Lineage (NCBI taxonomy): Eukaryota > Metazoa > Chordata > Mammalia > Pholidota > Manidae > Phataginus > Phataginus tricuspis. Next base: position 2,749,780 of record JAQQAC010006877.1, on the reverse strand, counting down.
AGGCCTCCCTCATGCAAATACCTGATTTCTTAATTCTAAATGTACATAGTTTTTACCAGCCCTGGAGAAACAATCTTTGAAGTAATTAACTTTATACACTGAAGCTTTCTTTCTTACCTGTTTTTTTTTAAAGTTTGAAAATGATCGTATGTGTTTATATATAGTGGCAAAATCAAATAGGAATGTGTATTCTCGAGGATATGAAAAAAATCTATTCCTAGTAGTAAAATTTAATTGTGAACATCAGGCAATTAATATATTAGCATATTAACACACTAAAATTTGATTCACATGTTTCTTATATAAAAGTGTATATATATATATATATATGTGTGTGTGTATATATACACATAAATATTTCTATTTTTATTTCTATTTCTATTTTTGTCTTAGTCATTACATTTCTCCTCTTTTACAGATAATGTTTAAAGAATTCTGCAACAATCTCTGGTATTGGACATACTCAAAATCTCTGCAACTTTTATTCTCCGGGCCCTTTGCCCTCCAGTTTTAACTTGCTCGTGATCCCTTCAAACATTTTACATGTTTTGCAATGGTTACATGAACTTTTGGGAAGTGGTATTTGCACCATCTCATACTTTATTCACTATGGCACTTTAGGAAAAGAAATTGGAGAAAACTTCCAAAGCAGTATTTTAAAAAATGAATCTTACTGTGAAGCTTCGGAGAAGTTTTCGAACATTGATTGTTCTCTTAGCTACCTTTTGTTTGGTGAGCATTGTCATTTCTGCCTATTTCCTCTACTCTGGCTATAAACAGGAAATGACACTTATTGAAACCACTGCAGAAGCAGAATGCGCTGACATAAAAATTCTACCTTATCGGTCAATGGAGCTGAAAACAGTTAAACCTATCGACACATCCAAAACGGATCCTACTGTCCTCTTATTTGTGGAAAGCCAATACTCTCAACTCGGTCAAGATATCGTAGCTATCTTGGAATCCAGCCGATTTCAGTACCACATGGTCATTGCTCCCGGCAAGGGGGACATACCTCCTCTTACAGACAGTGGCAAAGGGAAATATATTTTAGTTATTTATGAAAATATTCTAAAGTATGTCAGCATGGACTCATGGAATCGAGAGCTTTTAGAAAAATACTGTGTAGAATACAGTGTTAGTATAATAGGTTTTCATAAAGCCAATGAGAACAGCTTACCAAGTATACAATTAAAAGGCTTTCCATTAAACCTTTTCAATAATCTAGCTCTAAAGGACTGTTTTATCAACCCTCAGTCACCTGTGCTTCATATTACCAAAGCCCCCAAAGTTGAGAAAGGCCCTCTTCCAGGGGAAGACTGGACGGTTTTCCAATACAATCATTCAACCTACCAGCCTGTACTTTTAACTGAATTACAGACAGAAAAATCCCTTTCTTCCTTGTCCAGTAAACCACTCTATGCGACAGTAATTCAGGATCTGGGGCTTCATGATGGAATTCAGCGAGTTCTTTTTGGCAACAACTTAAACTTTTGGCTACACAAGCTCATCTTCATAGATGCCGTCTCCTTCTTATCGGGGAAGAGCCTGACGTTGTCCTTGGACAGGTACATCCTTGTGGACATTGATGATATCTTTGTTGGGAAGGAAGGAACAAGGATGAATGTCAAAGATGTGAAGGTAAGAACGTTTATAAATAACATCATAAGTTTTATTTCACAGACTGTGTGGCATTAATAAAAATACAATTTGAATATTTTAGACTCCTAGTTCATCGAAATTTTAAGCTGCAGAAGTTTGAAATAAAATAGGCGTTTAAAACATTTTTTAAACTAAGCCTTAACCATTCCTAACATGCATCCCAGGTGCTTTGGAGGATAGAATTAAAATATCCCAAAGAATATTTGAACTTAATCTCCTTGCCTCTTAGGCCTTACCAACATCGTAGCTGAAAACCCATATTACTGCCTCCCTTATTCTAGTACATGTGTGTAGCAGTGAGACTAATATAGTCACAGAACTCTATCCTTAGACTGCTTCTCCTACCCTACTTGGGTTTGACAATGGCGATTGAAATACAAGATGAAATCATCTAAAACCTTTCTATAACCCCGAGTAAGCACAGCATTTGCTTACATGAAGTGTTCATATGCTTGAAAATATGGATATGAGTGAAAAAATAGTTTTAGAGGGAATGTGTTTTCTACTTGACCATCACTATCTCTAATATTAATTTATCATATTGTTCTGGGAACACAACAGTGTTACTGGTAGCACTTCTAGGTTCTGATCAAATGGACTACATAACAAATTCATTCTATGATTGCTGTTAGATTTAAAATAGAGGTAAGTTTTTTACACTAAGGAAGGCAGGTAATGTTGAGAATAATTCCCTCTTTTTCATCTCGATTCAACATTCTCACTTGTGCCAATTTGTCCTATACTTAACTAAATTCATTCTGTGGGCAAATAATTTTAGCAAACATATAAACAAAAATGAAAGGACATAACTTAGAATTATAAAGGAGCCAAAGACTGTTAAGCTCATGTCACCTTTTTTGTACTTCTGCTATATTATGCTTTTTATCCTCCAAAGATGAAACCTTGATCCTGCTTCAAAATGACAGTTTTTTCCCCCATTGTATGACCTATGACCACCAAAATAAAACATGATTGAAACTAGTGAAATAAGTTCACTTTTTAAAAATCTCCAAAGTACATGTGAAAAAGTGAACAATGCATCACTGACTAGGACCCAAATATTTCATTTTTGGATTGTTGTAAGGGGATTCCTCTTGAGTTCCGTGTACATGTTTCTGTTTTTTCCTTATTTTTTGTATTTACCATTCTTTTAATTAATACAAATTCTAGTTTTCATTTCATTACAAAATCATAGATTTAAAATGAAGTAATGTTCTCAGAGTGATTCTTGTGCTGAAACCCTAAAAGGAGAGGGTTTCATAATTTCAGTCTAACAAACTATAAAAATTGAAAAAGTTCTTTATAAGTCTAACAGACTGTTCCAGCTGAAATTCAACTATTTTACTTACTTTCAATAGAAAAACAGCTATTCACCACTATTCATAGAATACTCAAAAGTCACTGGTGACTTCTTAAGTGACATAACTCCAGACCGAATAATAGAACACTGAAATTTAGCAACGTCACAGTGAGAGAAAGAATCAGAAAGTTACGTGTGTATATAAATATGTATAGTGCCTGTACGTATGTGCATATGCATATTAATCATATACCATGCACACATTAATTGTCAATATGAAGAAAATATTCCTTCCTTCCTCTTGTAGATTTTGGTTCTTTCTCAGAGTTCTTAAGCAAAGAATATCAAAAACTTGATTGTAACTGAGGACTATCACCCTCTTGGATTACTTATAGGTCAATAGGAAATACTGTTTTTCAAGTATAAAAATTCTAGTCCTAGACTTTGGCACTTGATTTCTATTTTGACTTTATTGTTCGGATAAATACGATTTTGTGGAAAATAATCTTAAATTATGTGTATATAAACTCTGGATACTCCCACGTTCATCCTCTTGTTTCTTTTCAGTGGTGTAACATATTATATGCTGGTAGATGGGAAACCCGTTCCTCCTCAAACTCTTCCCTAATTTTTTAGAGCAAGGGTACTACATAGCCTCTGTCATTTTTCAGTATTAATCTAAAAAAAAAAGAATAGGGTTATTCTGTTCCTCAACAGAACAAATTGAGGGTCAAACAAAGCTGGAGTTTTATGGTTGAAAATTCTTGGTTACGTGCATCACTGGACTGTCCTTGGGCCACTCCCACAGTTAGACCTGAAGTCGGGAGCTCTGAACAACAAATTCAAACATAGCTTTATCCATAGCAGTACCTCACTCTATTGGCAACAGTATATTAGCGTATTTTAATTTGAGCCCATTTTCCGATTTTGAGATGAAGCTTCGAGATCAAATGGTCCCAAAGAGGGTTTTGAAAAACATGGACATGGTGAATGTGAGCTTCCACATGAGCAGTAATATTAGGTTTATTATTCATGCTAACAATAATTTTGGTGTTTTAATTAATTCTGTGACCTGTCATTATTCCCCCTTTGGCAACAAAACAGCGCTATTAGCATTTTTATAGCTTTCTACATTTCTTGAGAAAATTCATCTATTTATTCATTAAACATCTATGGTATGTAAGACAGTATTTAAAACATTATTTGCTCAATAAATCCAAACTTCATATTTTCAGGTCCTAGATGATCCAGCTTTAGGATTTAGGAAAATTTAATGGAGGATATGGCATTTGAGTCCTTGGTGGTGATTTGGTAGAAAACTAGCAAATCAAGATAGGGAAGAATATTTTTGGCCAGTGAATCTACCCACGATAAGATTTGGCTGAAAATACCAAGACATTTTTAGGAATGGTAAATTGCCTGTGTTGGCTGTATGATAAAGTAAATAATAAATAGTAGTGGCACTCAATGTGAAGATGTTGGTTTGGGCCATAATATAGCATCTGTAGACCGAAGGTACCATATGAATCAATGGATATTTTAAGCCAGAAAGTTCCATGGTCAGAGCTGGAACTGAATTAAAATGTTGTTTCAACTAGGAATATATTTTTGAGGAGACTTGTTAAAGACCAATATAGGCATAACAATATATATTTTAAATAGTATTTAATATATTAATATATTCTAAGCACTGTATTAGTCATTGACAAGCAGTATATTGTGTAATACTCATAGCAAAACTAAGAGAAAATATTTTGTACATTTTCTGAATGAAGAAAATGAGACTTAACAGTAGTAAGATATTCATCGAGCTTATAAGTGGCAGAGAAACAAACAAACCCAAACTGTTGTCTTGAAAGTCTAAGTTTTTTAGAACCCAGAGGCTTAGGTTTGAGTTTGAGCCTCTGTGCCAACACTTGCAAGTTAACCTGTAACATGTGCATTAACGTCTACAGTCTCATATTGCACATCTGTACCAGCAATGTAAAGCAACCCAACACAGTATTATGGTGAGCCCTGAATGTGGTAAGGAGAGGGAAGCTGCCAAACAGAGCCTGGCTGTAAGATTGGCTCGACTTAGCTCAGTGGCAATCTGGATGGAAAGGGGAGATTGGGAGAGCCATGCGGAAGTAGAGTTGACAGGACTTGGACGCATAGTCAGTGAAGGGGCAGAGGAGAAGGGGGAGACGTGGTGGCATCATGGTTTTAGCATGAGTGTGTCCGTTAACATAAGCGGAATCAGTCAGAGGAAAAGATGCTGGGAAGATGAGGAGTTCGGTTTGAAATCTCATGGAGAATGTGGGACGTCCAGATGTAAATATTTGTAAAGGTAAATCTAGATCTTTTGGACATCTTCAGAGGTGGGAGTATAGATTTAGAAATCATTAAGCTTAATAACTGTAATCTTAGTGATGGTTACTAAATGGAAATGAATCAAAGAAGAAAAACAGGTTGAATTCATAATTCTGGATATTCTGTAACAAACCAAAATTTATGACAAGTTAGTTTCATACAGAGGAAAATTATTCCATGTACCAAGACACTAGCCATCCCAACAGCCTCTCATTGGTTATTAGGAATAAAGCCTGAAACCTCAGTAAGTACTGGCAGTCCTTAGAGAAATAAAAGGAGTGCTTAGAGAACACTGTTTCTGCAACAGAGAAAACAGTCGTCCATCTGAAATTTGGCATTTTGAATTCTATTTTCTTTCTTATTTATGACCCACAAGAATTGAAATTATGACGCCTTCCTCGCATGACTGAGATGTACCAAAAGACTCTACGTCAGAAACATTCCTGAAATTTGAAGTGTTGTTTATGGGTTAAGTAGCAAGAGAAGCTAAATCCTCATTTTTAGTTACTGCGCCCAGAAATTATATTCTACTGAGAGAATTTCATTTAGTGTTTTATCTTTTTATGTTCTTGATGACAGTGGTCATTGTGAACATGTCTGATTTTTGTTAGAAACCAGGGTTTTGGAGGCATACTTTCATTTAAACCTGTTTTTCTGGGTACCAATCAATTATTCTTACTTCTTTAAAAAGCTTATTTTAAAGCAAGACCTGTTGCTAAGTTAGGATTTTCTGCTCAGAATAATTTTTAAACCTTTTCATATACAAATTAGATTTTAACTTAAGATTAAACATTCCCTGAATTCATTTGCACTCAAAATAATGTCAAATAGTAATGGATCTAATGCTAATGTAAGTGCTCTCTTTGGTCAGTATACTCTGTAATACTGAGCAGAGAGCCATCTCTTGATATACGGGGAGAAGAACACAGCCTATGAGCTCATTTTGTTACTCAAGATGTAGCAGTTGATGCAGTTGGAAAAAGAAAATGTTAGAAAATATTTTAGTAAAAGCAACCAAGCTGCTATGTCCCAGCAAAGCAGAAAAACAATCCCAATTAGAGTCTTTTAATCTCGTAGTTAACGCCTTAAAAGCCCTGGCCGTATCCATGGGGATATTTTCTGATTGGCTTTGTATATTTTGTCATTCCCTATAATGATACGAATAGTGATTAATTAATTAGTTAATTGGCTCAGATTATAATGAGTCTCTTCAGCTAAGGCCATCATGTTTTTGTTACTATTATCAGCAAAAGATACCACAATATGGTTTCATATCTAAAAAAAATGAGTAAAGAGAAAGCAAGACAAAACAGACTTGCTCCCTTTAAATTCCCTGTAGAAATATACAGTGTGTTCTGAAATAAATTAAATTATTATGGAGAAAAGCACCTTGGTTATATAATCCTAAAGCAGCTGGAATATATCATTATTACTGTTTTTCAGATAATAGGTTAAACTGTTAAGGCAGTCATAGACATCATATTTTATTTTCATTCAACTCATAGTTTTTCATGTCTATGCTGAGCCTAGCTCTCTAGCCTAGCTCTTTGCTGGTTGATAATTTCCACCCACCAGTTTAAAAAAAGTCAAATAATTCCTCTGATGGGATATAATATTCCTTTATTATTATAATTTTGAAACATTTCATACATTCTAAAGGGTAAATATAAAGAATATAATTTAAAAGATGAGAATAAGCAAAACCGTTTTGTACTTACCACTTAGCTTAGGGTATATATTACCACCACCTTTCCAATCACATACTGCTTTGTCCATCCTAAGTTTTGAGTGCCACCATACATAGTCTCTGCAATTGTTTTCCCCTTATTTATATTCCTGACATTCATCCACATTGATGCTTATAATTCTAGCTCACTAAACTTGGTTCCTTTGTAGTTTATTCTTTCCAATGTTGGCATTGTCAGGCTTTTAAATTTTTGGCTATTTGGTGAGTATAAAATTGTATATGAGTTAGTATTTTAATTTTCCTATGAGGTTGAATAACTTTTCTTATACTTAATGATCATTATATTTTTTCATGCTTGCTTATTTTTACACGCTCAGAAAATAAATTGCAAAATATCACATTTCACCTGTAAATACCTCAATATTGATTTCCTATGAAAAGGATATTCTCCCTCAGTAGTCATAATAACATTATCACAGTTGAGAAAATTAACATGAGTACAATATTTTATTGTGGTCTATGTTAAAATTTATCCAACTGGCCAAAATAATCCTTTATATCTTATTTTGTTTTCAGGTCAAATTAGGATTACGTTATCAAAACAATCGCTTTATTTTAATCTGGAACAGTTCTCCCACATTTTTAAATTTTATCACAGTATTTTTTTTAATTATGACTTTATTTTTTTATAACAGTTCTTGGTTCACAGCAAAATAGAGAGGAAGGTACAGAAGTTTTCCATATATCCACTGCCTTCACACAAGCACACTTTCCCCCATTAACAACATCCCCCACCAGAATGATACATTTGTTACAATTGATGAACCTATGTTATTGACACATCATAATCATCCAAAATCCACAGTTTACATTAAGGTTCACTCCTGGTGGTGTACATTCTGTGAATTTGGACAAATGAATAATGGCATGTATTCATCATAATGGTATGAACAGAGTGCTTTCACTGTGCTAAAATTCCTCTGTGCCCTGCATATCTATTCCTCCCCTCTAATTTTTTATATATTTTTCAAAGCCTGTGTGTCATTTACTCCTTCTAATTTCCAATTATGTTTTTATACAGATTTTTAGTTCTTTTTATAGTCTGAATTCATCCCTTGATGATATGTTTGCAAATATTGAAAATATCTTCTGGTATGTACATCTTTCCACTTCTTTTGATTGTGTTATTGAATGATAAAAATATTTAATTTTTATTGTATTAAAACATATCAATATTTTTAATACATTGTGGGCTTTTTTTGTATGTATGTTTTGTCATGTCTGTCTCAAGAAGTTTGGGTAATGCTGTCCTTATCATTATTCAAATATTCTCTAAAATTATCTGAGCCTGAAAATTTCATTTTGGAATAGAATAAAGTAATTTTAAATGATTATCATACATTCCTCCTTTTTAAAATATCGAGTTATTTTATAATTTGTATTTTTTCAAGAAATTTTTCTGCTGTATTAATTCAAAATATCTAATTTAAAGTTATTCACAGTAGACATTTTGTTATAAATTAAATCTTTCTAGTAGTTGTTTCTGTCACAATTTCATACCGAATACTGTTCATTTTTGTTTGCTGTCTTCCATTTTCTTGATTGAGCCATCTAACAGACTGGCTCATTTTATTTTCCCTTTTTTTAATGCTCTCGATTGTGCCTTTTTTTCTACTTCAGTGTTTGCTTCGATCTTGGAACAGGTCTTTCCTTCTAAATATTTTACTTTATCCTGATGTTCTTTTCCTGCCGTCTTAAAATACCTGACTAACTCGTTAAGTGTCACCCTTTTTTCCTAATCTAATATTGCATTTAGGGCCACATAGTTCAAGGTTATAATTTAAATAACTACACATAGTTTTTAAAGTGGTATAGTTATTATCTTTCAGTTATGAGCATGGTGTAATTCTTTTTTTTTTTCTTTCTTTTTCTTTTTCTTTATTAAGGTATTATTGATGTACACTCTTATAAAAATATGGAACGCTTCACGAATTTGCGTGTCATCCTTGCGCAGGGGCCATGCTAATCTTCTCTGTATCGTTCCAATTTTAGTATATGTGCTGCCGAAGCGAGCACGAGCATGGTCTAATTCTTATCATGATTTTCTTTTTACCTTTCAACCAATCATGAGTGTGTTCTCAAATTTTCCTAATATATGAGGTGTTTTAAATATCCTTTTAAAACTGATTTCTCATTCAACATGATCTGCATATTCAAAGTTTGCTTATTTACACCAGGAGATGGATTATGCAGCAATATAGTATTTATTTTCTTTCAGTTTCCTCCTACATGTGTGCTTGATAAGTATGTACCTTCTCTATTTTGGGGGTTCAGAGATCTAGTTATCATCTTTGCTCATAATCATTAAATGTGTTGCTCAAATCCTTTGTATCCTTTCTAAATTTTAGTCTGCTGATCTGTGATATTTTATGACCTGTGATAGGCATGTCTGCATCTAAACTGACTATAGTAAATTTTCCAGTATTTTTACTAATGCTTTCAGTTTGTGATTTACATATTATAAAGCTTCTAGGGGTCTTAGATATTTAGAATTACTGAATCTTCCTGATCAATTAAAACCTTTATTATCATTTTAAAAAGACATATATCATATCTTATATGCTTTTTCATTAATATTTCTTTTGATTAATATTATTAGAGTCCACGTTAGTAGTTTTGCCTGCTAAATCACTTCACATGTTTTCACTGACAGCCTTTCTATGTCCTATGGATATAGTTGTATCTCTGGTGATAGACTATAAATCCATGTTTTTGGTGTTTTTTAATATAGTTTTATAATCTTCTTTAACTAGTGACTCTAATCAAATCTCCAGAGAAGATAAGAGAGATGCAGTATTCAAAAAATAATAGCTGTGCCTTTTTTAAAACAAAACAAAATAAATCAATGAATGACAATTCTCCAATATAGAAAGTCTCCTCCCAAAATGTCTGCAACAGAAATAAACAAAAATAAATACTATCTTGATACATTATAATGACATAAAATAACACAAGGCCAATAACTCCTCCTGCAAAAAAATAGACCGACAGCTGATATTTCAAAAGCAGCAATGGAAGCAAGATTTAAAATAGTCTTTTTTAGGGATGGTTGTCTTTTTCTTTGCAAAACAGAGAATTAGCTCTTTTCTTGACATAGAAGCTGAATGACAGGAAGATACTCTATCTCAGTCTTAAAATTCTGCCTCTTATTTTACTGAAGGAAAATTGATTTGGGTAAGAAAAAGGACCATGATCTTTGGGAGGTGAAAATAATACTTGAAAACTTCAGTTTTGAGGAAAAAATTAAATCCTCACTGTACCAGTCATTAACTGTAATGTCATGCAAGTTACTTAATCGTATGTGCCACACTTCCTCATTTGTACAGTGAGATCTAAAATAATACATATTTAACAGGTTTCCATGAAGATTACATGATTTAAGTGAATAACACTAAGAAAAAGTGCCTGGTATTTCATAAAAATTAATTTACTTTAAAATGGAGAGTTCAGAGGAAAAAGAAGATTCCTTTTTTCCCAAAATTTTGATACAGTATTTCATTGATTCTAAGATTCATGTTTAGTTTCACATTTTAGCATCTCAGAGTCATTGGAGTATATCTTAATTGATAGGTTCTTGTATTATATGAAATACAGTAATTTAAACTGATTTTGTTTAAACTAAGATCATAGGTCTTAATTTACTTACCTAATTACCTAATATAAATTCACATGATGGAATCTAAAAGTTGTCAACATTAAGTGTTGAACCCTCTAGTGTTGAAAAGTAAGCCCACAAAAAACATATTTGCTCATCAGAAAGATACTACTATATAAAACAAATACTTCTTCCGATTATTTATAATAAAGTTGTGGGAGGTATATTAAATGTCACTTTCATGACCCATTCAGTGTGATTGCAAATGTGTATTATAAATTAGGAATGCACCAAATTATAGCACATAGTTTTAAATTTTAAAAATCTATTTAAAGATTAGAACACAAAAATAAAAATATTTTCTGAAGTCTGTATCCCATAGTTAAAACTTTCAGTTATTTATTCAATATTTGCTAATGTCAAGGCATCGGTGATATTTATATGTCTTAACCACCCGATTGAGGTATGGCTGACATGTATAGGGCTATATATATATATTTAGTATATACAATTTAATGAGTTTGGATATAAGTATGCACCCGTGAAATCATAACCACTGAAAAGGATATAAGCATATCTATCACCTGCCAAAGTTTCCTCTCGCTTCCTGTGTTATAGTTACCAGTATCAGTATCAGTATCAGTATTAGTTTTAGTGCTAATATTAGCATTGTGGTTAGTAAAATCACAACATAATACCTACCCTCTTCACAAATTTTAAGTATAAATTATAGTATTTTTAGGCATAAGCACTATGCTATATAGTGAATCTCCAGAATTTATTTATCTTGTATAACTAAAACTTTGTACCCTTTGACTTATCACCTCCCCATTTCCCTTTCCCCCCAGCCCTTGTCAACCACCATTCTGCACTTTGACTCTATGAGTTTGACTATTTTAGTTCCACATACAAGTGAAATCATACACTATTTGTGTTTCTGTGTCTGACTTATTTCACTTGACAAAATATCCTCCAGTTCCATTCATGTTGTCACAAATGGCATGATGTCCTTCTTAAGACTGAATAATATTCCATTGTATATGTATAACACATTCTCTTTTTCTGTTCATCCTTGATGGACATTTAGGTTGTTTTCATATCTTGGCTGTTGTGAATAATGCTGCAGTAAACATGGAAAGATAGGTATGTCCTCAAACTCCTGATTTCAATTCCTTTGGATACTTAGAATTGGGACTGCTGGATCATATAGAGATCTGTTTTTAATTTTTTCAGAAACCTCCATACTGTTTTCCCTATGCTGTAATCTAAGCACTTTTAATAGTCATTGTTTGAACTTAAAATATGCATTACAACAGTAAAGTGTTATGGTAATAAAATAAATAAATTCTAATCCAAGACAATGAAATGAAGAGTTTGTAGAAAATATGTGCAAAAATACTGTATTTATATGAAAACAAATTTTACAGCTGCAAAATAAAGCTCTCTTGGAATTTCTAAAGATACACAATTGAAAAATCCAGACAATTTGTCAGCAACCTTTCTATTGGTTTAAAACCTGAACATATTACAAATGAAATAAAATGCAGGTGCTCTTTTATTTGCTTGCAAATAAATCTTAACAACGATATTTTGTAATAGATAGTTGATATCCAAAATGTTATGAGAATTATACCACATGATCTGCTGCATCTTTCTTTCTAAGACTGAGTTGTACCTACAGGAAGGTTACAATGAACCAAGTGCCAAATAAATATGTTAAAAAGAACCAGAAACTTTGCTTTCTTAAGAATGTTTGAACAGATAGAGCTTACATATCTGGGAAAATATCCTTGAATAATCTAACTTTGCTTAAAACAATCTACTATTTATCCATCTATATATAGTACTAATGTGCAATGCTTAATTATTTTGCAATTAATTTTGCAAAGGGATTTGAACTCAATAAATAAATGACTTTCCAATGCTCATTCTTTTTTATCATCTTCTATTCAGTTTAATATCCTAGAATAAGTCACTACACACAATAAACATGTCATATATAAGATGAAATATGTAAAAAAGTTCCGTAGGCTTTTTCATACTTGCTATTATTTTCCCAACATTAGCATCATTTCACAGATAAGTAGTGTAGTCATAACTTGGACCATTCCACATAGTCTTAATAACAGTACAATATTACAAAATCTTATTTCAATACACTCAGTTAGAAATCACTTTCAAATAGTAATTTAAAGGATGAAATTTCCTTACTTTATTTTTGTGTTATAGTTTGCCTAACCTGTTTAATTATTTTAAGGAATTCTCAACCTTACAAATGCTACAGTGGACTTGCAGTGAAAGAAAAAGTAACATTTTGTGTGTGCGTGTAGAAATGCTTATATGAATTATTGCTGCTACAAGGAAGTATTATCCTTTATTACATATACTCCCAGATATATACCCCCAAACAATATTTAATACATACGTAAGATGGGCCCTCACAATTTGCTCCCTATTATTCCCAAATTCTAGACATAGATTTTAAACTATAAACTATGTTTTGAATATTCCTATCCTATTTGAGTATTTTAAATGAAATTTTAGGTCCTGTATGCAAAACTATTTTAAATTTAAATTTTGCTTTTAAATTTCTGTCATTAATAGTTCATGTATTGCAAATAAAGCATTTACGATAGTTAAAGATGACTACCTTGACCTCTCAAAGTAACAAATGCATTTTATATTTTCCTGTGAAATACAAGTTATAGTCATTTACATTAATACAGTAAATTTCTCTCTCTTTCAAAAAGTTTTACCAAATTAAGATGTAAGAATGTCCCTGCTGAAAATTGTTCATCTTAAGACCAATAAAACTTGGGCCTTGTTTTTTTCCAAATTACACAAATGAAGAAAACACTGAGAAAGTTTTGCAGAATGAAGTAGGAAGATATTAATTAATAACCATGTAGCATTACTCTAGAGCATAAATGAATTCCATTGGAATGATTTGTGTACAGAAATATCCACTAATTTGGCACCATATTATATTTGTCACTTACTTCATATAATATAAGCAATAAAGAAGAAAATTTCAGTTGGGAAGTATGAGGAAGGTAAAGGGGGAACATCAGAGGAAACACAAGAGGCAATATTTGAAATAACAGGATTGTAGAGATTTAGTGGGAGCAACTCCCAAGATAAAATATGCTCCTATATTTAAGTTTTAGAGAGTAATTTTGGTGAATTCCAGGAACACTATTATAAGAGTTTTAAGATTTCTTGAAACTCTTCTTTGTGTGTCTTTGTAGAATTTGTTATCTTTAATTACTACTTATTTAAAAATAGGACATTTTAAAATGGCTGCGACTGATTTGGGGGATTAGTAGAGAGTGGAATACTGTCTGAATGTACTTCTTCGAAGAAATAAATGTGGGTGAGAAACAACGTAGTGATACATTGGAAAAGTGGGTGAAAAGAGAAATAGTCTATATAAAAATTTCTTTAGAAGACTTTGATAAAGAAAAATCATTAAATTCTATAGCTTAATAATGTTGTCTATACCTTTTATATTTTTCTATAGCTATCCTTGGTCTATGCACATCTGTATTTATTCTCAGCTCACTGGAAAGCCAAACTGTATCTCTTTGTAATTCTCATTGTAAATATTACATACAAATATGTTCATATGTGTGCCATATGAAACCCCTTCCCTAATGAAGGTAATGGCACGGGAAGTGAGATACTATGCATGTCTGTAGGTATGTGGTTGTGGTTCTATGAGCACTGGGGAAAAATGCAACTTTTGTTTATTCCCTAAGAATATATTTCTCACTTCATATGAACTTAATGTCCTTCACTTTGGATATGATCAATTCTCACTTTACCTATTGTTATAATCAGGATAAGTCAATTGATTGGTTTGTTTGTCCTGTTTTTTGTTGCTGGGAATGAAGTTGTTATTACAGTTACTCCATTACACTAAGAAAGGTCTTAATATTTTTCTGTTCAGTGTTATATGCTAACAAGAGAGAATATAAGTTCTTGGTTCTTGACCTCAATAAGTCTGATTTTGAGAGAGAGAGAGAGAGTGTGTGTGTGTGTGTGTGTGTGTGTGTGCGCGCACGCACGCATGTGTGCAACTTCAGAACACTTCCCATAGGGTCAGCTACTTGATTCTGACCCTCTGAAACCATTTTTTGAAAAATAAATAAAGCACAATTAATCTTGTTACCTGCTAAGTTTATATAATTTAATTCTAAATATTTCTTACTCCTCTAAATTTAAAAAGAAGTTTGGCGTTCCTGTGGAGCACAATTTCACTTTGTAATATTACTACTGAAAAAAGGGAATTGAAAGAGGTCTTGAAATTGAAACAGGTTCTGAAAATGCTACCTTCAAACAGTATTGCTTTTACCTTAAAGCAGGAAAAATCGGTTCAAAGCTTTCTGTTCTGCTATAAAAAAACAATTTTGATTTCAATGTCTTTAACTGTAAAAAAAATATATGGGTGAGATAAGTGGGAGGTGATAAAGCTAAGCTATGTTTTAAAATCTCAGGACAAAGTAATAAAATTTAACAGAAAACAAAAGAATTGTTTCCTGTATTGGAAACAGGACCTGAAAAATCAAATACCTTCCCATGATATCTAGCTCATCCCAACTTAAAAAGCAGTCATATGATGATTACCTTGAAAATCCTTCTTGCATCAATAAACCCATCATAAAAACTGTCAGATATACTGCATTGCTATTTGCAATAGTATTATGGAATTTGTTTTGCTATTCAAATACAGGTAAAAAAATAAACACTCAGGGCAATAATACAATTTAATATCTTTAACATTATTCAAGCAGTTAAAAAAGTCTTGTTCATCAATGACAATATGGCTCAGGTGCATGGATAGCTTTGAAAAGATAAAAAGAATAATTTCCTATGCTTAGTAAGGAGATAAAAACAGGGAGAAAGGGGCCCCTACATATATATATATGTATACACCATGCATACACATATATACATATATACATGTATATGTGAATACACATATAGGCATTTGTCTGTTAACTTCATTAATCACTAATATTCCATACGTTTTTATGACTTTCACAACAGTGATGCAGTCTTATCATGTGAACCGCTGTAGAAGACATCATGCTTCTAGATAAAAACCTCCTATCTGAACACCACCCATTCTGACGTGTGTGCATGCATGTAGCTACTTAGAAAGTTTCTAACCACAAATAGCAAAGCCACAACCGTGTTTCCAAATCATTCATTCAAGCATTTGTGGCTGAATTGATATGTTTATTAAGTCATCCAAAATAATAGCCTTGCAGAACTAAATTGAAATATTTAAAATATGCTAAAGGTACTCTGTAAACCTACAGACAACTATTTTCCAAAAAATAAATGGATTTTAGATTTGGGGAATTTTTGTCAGATGTTTTATAATTTAAACATAGTTTTAGTGTACTTACTATATAAATTGGATAATTTGACTGAAAGAGAAATGAAATAATAAGGATGCTATAGTAGTCAGTAGAATTGAAGTATTAAAATGAAACACTTTTTAACAACAAATTAATAAATAAAAGAGCAACAATAATAAAAATACTTTTTTTCTACCTGTGCAAATCATTATGCTTAGTATTCTACAGATTTTAATTCAAATCCTAAAAACAATCTAAGCTCTGGGTGCTTTAGTACCTTGTTTTACAGTAGCAACAAAGATGTATTGAGTTTAAATAACTTGTTAAGGTCACATAACCAGAGGGTGAAAAAATTCTTTGAATTCTGGAGGTCTGGCTCCAGAGTCTGAACTCCCACTAAATATACTACAATGCCTCTCATCACTGAATTTTGATGTTGAATTTTTCCATTGATCATTATATTTGTGGTTGTTTTTTCTTCTATTTGTTTTTATAGGAACAATTTTTTTGTAATTTAAATGTCCTTGATAAAAGACATGACTCTGGCAAATGAAAACATAAGATAGGAATCATAATTCATAATGTGTTACTTTGCCAAACTCATCTAATAACTGTCTATTTTTTATCATACTATAATGATGCTTAAATTAAAATTTAGATATTATTTAATCAATGAAATTCATCCATGATGAGTATTAGACTTTAGATAAACTATACAAATACACATATTATATATTCATATCTGTTTGTATTAGTAACATTCATAAAAATGATTTTTTTCAAGGTCCAAAATGTGTCTCTGTATAGCAAGTCTATTAAGCAATTATCATGTAATACTGAAAGGAAGTTTTTAAGAAATATATTTTTCCCCTCAAGTCTGTTTTCTTCTTTATTTGATTGAAAACCCACAACGTCCAAGTTTTTAAATGGAACTGGGATATAGTTTTCAGCTTCACAGCCAAAACTGCTTTCTTCTCTTCCATGGGCTTATAATTTTCATATAGAAATTTGAATTTTCATTAGAAAAGATACTTAAAACTAATTTAATGAAGAATGTGAAAGAGGCATGAGTGTGTATGTGTGTATCTTCTCAGGCTTATGGCATTTGGAAACTACTTAACTTCTTTTGAAATAGACAGGCTAAATATAGCAAATTTTAGATCCATAAAGCATGCTGATAGTCTCTTAAAAATTATGAATCAGTTTTAGCTCTTTATTACTTCTGAATTTTTACCTAATTCCAGTAAGTATAGCAATAAAAAGTAGTGTACTGATATTAAGTTATAAATCTTACTAATAGTACAGAAACTTTACAGAATTATCTGCTGTCTGCCAATAACTGGTGGTCACAAAGTCCAACAGTATTTAAGAGATATTTTTCTATATATATAGAACTGGATTAACCATGGTGGAGATTCAAGTATAATTCAATCAATAAACTGTATTAATGAAATTCCTACTGCAATCAAACCATAATTTTGTGTGATGAGAGCTAGAACACAAGATAGCTTCTGAGAACTTTGAACAAGATCTGTAGTCTGCTACAGGTAACACATGCAGGTGCATTATTGCAATGTATGAAATTTAATGTACATTTTAAAATATGAAAAAGCAAGATATAATTAAAGATGAATTATAGCTACTAGAATGCTGGATACAAAATTAAGTGTGATAAGAATGACCAGAAAAATGTTATAGATTGATCCAGGTCTTCAAGGGAATATCACCGATCAGAGAATATAGTCCAGGCAAAAATAATTTCTCAGCAAAATTCTCAGATGAGACTATGCAATATCTGTCTGGTGTGGCTGGATATCAGATATGCGTAGAAAATACGCAAAGGAGACTAAAAATTTATTTTGGTGTTACTTAAATACCAAATGTAGAATCTCAAAGGACACACTAAAGAGTTTAGGCTTCATTCTGCAGTAAATGAAGAATCATTGGATGTTTTGTCTTGCTTTTTAAAGCAGAAAATGGGCCAAAGATCTGTCTTTAAAAAATAACAGTGTAGGATGGATGGGAGGATTGAGGATGGAGACAGGTCCTCAGAGACATGGCCCAGGGAACTGTGGCAATAAATCAGCAGGCGATGCCAAGTCCTGAACTAGCCCAGCCCTGTGTCAGTGGGACTTGAGTGACAGGAGAGGACGAATGCAAAAGACGTCCCACAGATAAAACCTTACTACTTTAGAAGAAGGGTCACAGTGGTGGACATCTCAAGGCAAGAGAAGAAAAGAAACGTTTTTAAAATATTCTAAAGATTGACCTAGGGTCATTTAAATGGTGGTGATGCCATTAGGAGGGAAAAAGAAAACAAAAAATAAAGACCCAATATGTATCTTTGGGGCATGGCTGGTGAGAGAGTTGGGGAATAATAAGCAAGATACCCAACTACAAAATAGTGATTACTGTTTAAAGAATGAAAATCAGTAAAACAGTGTTGCAAAAGTTAGTCAGTTTCATGAAGGTGCCGGGTATTGATCTGATTGTTGAAGAAAAGTTAAAGGAGAAATGAAAAAGGGCTCCCTGTGGAAACTGCAATAGGGAAGGACAGTAATGAATGATTTTGAGGTCCTTATAGGGAAGCATTAAGAGTCACAAATGAAATTAGCCGAGGTAAGCCACGTCTCTATTGCTCTTGCAGACCTAAAGAAGGGAGTTATGTAGGTTTGCCGGAAGAGACTTTCAAGGAGAACTGTGGTGTATTGAAGTAGGAAAATGTGTCCTACATGAAACTGAATCCTAAAATGGACTGTAGCAGGGAAGCTGGGAAGTAAGAAGTGCTTCTCACTGAGGTGATGGGGCTTATGTCAGACTGGCCACATTAAGAACTCGGCTGGGAGGGAGAGGTAAACCGGAGAGATTGGAGAGATTGAAGGACAATCTTGGTGCTGAAACTTGGTGAATTGAATCTATGAAACAAAGAGAGGAGAGACGCGGTATGACTTCAGGTTAACATTATGAAACGAGGAAGCGAGTAGCGGGTACTATTCCATCGACACAAACAGGACTGTTGGAGAAGAATCCAATCTGAGAAAATTTCAATTTTAAGCAAATAAACTTGGTACAGAACAAAACATTCTGAAGAAAATATTTGTCTCAGTTTGGAAACATGTATTTATTAATTAGCAAAAAGGAAAAAAGTGAATGAGAAACATTTAGAAAAGCATGTCATGATTTCCTTCTCAATAATATAAACAGTTATATAATTGAAAGTATATTTTTGAGCGTATACATTGTGGTTGGTATTTTGTATTACCTCTAATCATCTCAATAATTTTAAAACACAATTTTATAATTATATTTATGTTAAAGATGGGAAAAATGAGAATCTATAAATTTTCAGTGACTTATTTCAAGCCACACAGCAAACAAGTGACACAGAAACAGAACTGAGAATTCTCTCTACATCCTTATTCCCTTACATATCACCACTTTCCTTTATTTACCCAAAATGCCACACAGATTTATTTTTTATAACAGATTTGGATGGAGGTTTGTGGTTACAAAGGGGACTGTACTATAATACTACATAACAGTAACAACAATAATCAGAATTCAATGCTGCCTATCCAACTTTTTAAAAAATCATTTAGCCACCTCCATATCTTAAATTTATTGCTGGCTGGTATTTTTCTGGAAATCACTCAAGGACTGCTATATTGCTAAGACTGTTTCTTCCTCCACTCCTCTCCCCACAACCCTCTCCACCTCCCTTCTCTATCCCCTCTGCCTTCTCCTCCTCCCCTCCTTTACTTCTCCTCTGCTTTTGCTTCTCTTTTTCCTTCTTCCTTTCAGTTGCTTAAGATTCACCCAAGATTGCCAGTTTGAGGTTATCTGTTATCAAGAACAACTTAAACAACTCTTTGTTTAGCTATTTCCTCTTCCTTTCCATTCTGTGCCCTTCACTTGCTGAGGTGACTGAATAATTGTACCTCCATTAATACATTGCTAACCAAGGACAGTTTACCCCAGAGAAAAACAATCTCTTTCTTATAAGCAAAAGCAGAAGCAGCTTCTGGGGGTCTGTAATGCTGATTTACTTAGGTATGTAAGTCACCTTGAGAGAGGTAACTATCATGCAGTGTACTAATACTCTTCCCCTTTGGCAATATATTAATACAAAATACCAACACCTGTTGACAACCTCCTCATTCCACAATATATATTCATATGCACAGAATATACTGATGCCCTTCCTATTAGGCAACAGATCATTTGCTAAAAGGCAGTGTCTGTTTGTCTAATGCTTTTGACTTTGTGTTTTTCTCAAGCTTAGGTGACCACACAGTCTTTGGCGCATTATTCACCAAACCACTGACATGACCGTGTAGTTTGGCTTGGTCATTATTAATAATAGCAACTTCTGGAATCACAGCCTACCATACTTGAGTCTAGATGTTAAATCTAAACTAATACTTGATCTGGTCATATTTGTGATATATTTTGTTCCCAGGTTTTTAAAGACACTTCTTTATAAATACGTGTTAGGCAGGGAGAGTGAAGAGAAAAAAACTAAATACAAATAATAAACCAGGGGGTATTAACTTAAAATAATTTAAGGCATTGTAACTAGACATATACTAATGGAAATTTAAGGCAAGTTTTATTTACATTAATGTCTTTAAGGAAATAAATACTACCTGAAATATGTGATCTATGCAGAGTAACAATTTCTTAAATTGAAATTTTAATTTCTAAAGATACTGTCACCATAAATGTGTGTAGGTATGTATGAGAGTATGGAAACATATATGCATGACACAGAGAAAAAGAATAAAAATACACAAAAAAGTGGAAAGATTACCCAGTGGTGCTTTTTCTTACCATAATTTGTTGTTGATATTCATTGTTGTTAGAAAAATTTATTATAGCATAGCTTTCAAAATTGAATCTTTGACTATAAGCATCTACAGACATGAATGATTTCTTTTTCTATAATTTAAATTTCTTAAAACTAGAGCAATTAGTTTTTGGAAGTAAAGAAATCATATTAATATTAAGATCCACAGTCTGGGAAGTCTATAAACTATGCTTAAATCACAGTACAAATATTTATTCATTGAGCATGACTAGAAATACAGTGAAGCGTTTGGTTTTATGGTGATACAACAATTTCTAATAAAAGTTGTATGGCACATTGTGAAAGTGGCATTCTATCATAAACTGAGTAAAGGGAATCTGATTCTAAGTTTATTTCCTATGGCCAATAAAATGGTCTTTCAGAATGCTTTATGAAACTACAAATCATTTGAGCTGCTCCCCAGTTGAAAAACTTAAATTAAATTGGAAAAAACCTTCAAGACAAAGCAAGAGTCTTTTGAAATCAAGCTAACTCTATCAATATCACCATTGCTTTTAAAGGATTGTAACTAATTGAGAGGCCTATAGGGGTTGCTTTGCTCTTTTAGAAAGTATAAGCTAATAATATAATTTTAATGCGATTCACCATTAATTATATTATTAGCCATGTCCCCTATCAGTGTTTTTCGAGTTTGAATGTTTTAAAGAAAAAATAACTATGATTTTTTTAAATCATTTTGAAGTGATAATTTAAATCATTTTTTTATATTGCAACAAATAATTGTTAATCTAAATGTATATATAAACTCATAGTTTGTATCCAGTCATACCCCTTAAAATTTATAATTTACATATAAATAAAGTTTCCTAATGGTCATTACTAAAATTAACAACATTAATTTAATGTG
Source organism: Phataginus tricuspis (assembly GCA_029783875.1). Classification (NCBI taxonomy): domain Eukaryota; kingdom Metazoa; phylum Chordata; class Mammalia; order Pholidota; family Manidae; genus Phataginus; species Phataginus tricuspis. The sequence goes on along the minus strand of JAQQAC010006877.1, from coordinate 2,728,044 downwards.
ATGGATAACGTTATTGCTTCAATTAAATGTCCACAATGTTAGTAACATGAACAGTATGGTTATGGTACTGTCTGCTGTATAGAAAGTCATTTAAGTGCAGCTTGCTAATATTTTCTCTTGATATCCATGACTCTTTCATGTGTACATCCTGTTGGCCTTCATTTAGTGTCATCCCATCCCTTACTTATTATCACATTATTTTTCTTCACTAACATACAGAGTCAAATAAGTATTACTCTGCACACATTGCGTTAAAATAGAGACTCAAATTAGGCATTTAATACCACTTATACTAGGCTCTGAGGTGGAACGTTAAGCAAGACCACAAGTCAGTTTGAACTCAAGACCTGACATAAATGGTTAAACTTGTTTTCATTTTGACTTATTTGCAAATGGAAAAACAAAAGGGTTTATACAATGCAGTAACACATATGTAGAGATACAGCTTCCTATTTATTCGCAGGGGTATGCAGACTTTACAATGGGCAATGTTAACTTTAATGGAATAAGTAACCCTCCAAGTCAAAGGTGATTTTAGGTTTTCTGAATTTTATAAAAATATCATCCAAGGGGTAGGGGCCACATCAAGAATCAAGGACCTAAAATTTCCAGAAAATAGAAACATATGAGGAAATTCTTGATATGCAATTGTCAGGCCTAAACCATAAGGCTCGTACCAGGCCAGGCATTGACCACCTCGTGTTCTTCTGGATCTGTGCTCTTCAAAGAGGCTACGTGTACGTCATTGGGATGCCAAGAGAAAACACTAAAGTTTCAACTCTTTAGGTCTTGTCTTGTTTTCTATGTAATCTGAAATATGCATGATAGTTTTTAAAGAGTATCATTGAAATTAAATACAAAATTATGAATTATATATAAGTGTCACGAGAACTTGTATGCTCAGAAGAATAAATCCAAGGACTCCAGTTTGAAAAATACTGCCCTAAATAAATACACAGAAATACAAAGAAAATTATTTAGTTCAACTGTTTTCTGTGTGATATTCCTTTTTTATTTAGTGCAACTCAGATGTAAGTGTGTATTCAGTGATTTCTTGCCTAACAATAGATGTGAGGTTCTGTTTTTTTGTCTATTTCTCCTATGATTCTTATACTGAAAATAAACATGCCATGTCTTAACTTTTTATACCACTTCATATCTTTTAAGATACATCATGCTTTAAATATTGAAGATATTTATTATTAAGTATTATACAATTTTAGGCTTTGATAATTTTCTAATTTTTTCCTTTTAAGGAACTCTTGGTGACTTAGCATTTAGAGAAATTCTGTGGTTAACACATACAATTCAGTAGATATCAGATTCCTTTTTAAAACCCAATATGATTAGGTTCCATTACATTTCTGTATCATAAATAACTAAATAAAAAACTGTTTTTAGATAGATATCCCCTCAGGGTAAGAATGGGCACTATAATTGTCATAATGGAGTTGATTTTGGGAAGCTGGAGAGCCAGTGTGGTTTTAGGAAGATCAGAGGTCCAGAGGAAATTTTGGAGGGACCGCATAATCTAGATGCACATTCCCTCACTCTCTTGATGCTACTACTTTACTTGCCCTCACCATGCCAAGACAGTAGTTATTATAAAAACAGTTTTGATAAGTAGTACAGCTGATTTTTGCACTTCCATAAATTTTTCATATCCTTTGAGCATCATTCTGTGTGTGACTGTCATCATCATTCAAGTGCCAGAGCTATCCAAGCATATAGTAAAATATTCTAGGAATGCAGAGGACTGATAATTGAATGGTGAAAATTTCCCAGGGAAGGCTGTGGCATGGAAGAGGAGACAAAATTAGATCCAAAAGAATAATAAAATGTAGAGTACTGAGACAATTATCTCATCATTTTTCATAACCTTATTGAGATAGAATTGATACATAACATTGTGTAAGTTTAGTGTGTACAAATATGTTGATTTGATACAGCCCATTTCAGATACACCTGCTGCTCACTGGCACTGAGGGAGAGATATATCTCATTTACTTTTACTTTCAATCAATACATTACTCTCCCATAATGTATAATGGTGCTTCCATTTATTGATGGTTCAACATGTGCTGGTAGCCCTGATTTTTCCCCTAGGCTCTAGTATGGGATAAATGGCCTTATTTCCTTGTAAACAATCATTTTTTGTTTAAGAAATACAGTGACATTTGATATAAAATATTCTCTGTTTTCCTTTTAACTTGGTTTACAACTATATTTAACATCAGTATTTATTGTGTTGTTTTCCTACACAAAGAATCACAACAAAATTTTCAAAGTGATTATCATTCTTTCTTAAATTTCTTTGAGCAGGCGTTTAATAATCATGCTAATTGGGCTAGAATGGATCTACTAAAGCTGTACAATGTTATAGGATTCCCTGAATATTTGTTTGAATTAAAGAATGCATGGGTGAATGAAATACTGTATCCTGCAAATACTAGCATGAAAATTTATATCTACATATACCTTTTCACTATGTGACTTCTGAAAGAATTTGGGTAGAAATTTCACAGGGGGTAAAATGCAGTTTAAATCTAATTGCCTGTTGACAATGCTAGCTTATAGAACAACCACAGACAACGGCTGATTTTAAACTACCTGGAGATGGAAAAATGTTTAGATTTAGATTTACGTAAGTTGCAAGGCAGTCTTTCGGTGTTGGTAAGGTAACAAGCTTCCACATAAAATTTACAGGAATGTATGCTTTATATGACTTAGGCAAACAGTGTGTAGAAGCTCTGAAATTTGAACTGTTGTTGGGAATACATTTAAAACCAAACAAAATCATAAAGGTAAGTAAGAACTAGAAAATATAAATAATATCCTACTCTCTTGGGGAAAAGAAGTAAATACAGGAAGCCAGTGAACAACTCCTAGTTCAGTAAAATCTTGTAATTTTAAAAGAACTCTACCTAAAAAGAATTTGTCTAACTGGAAATTATAAAAGTATATTCTTATTTAAATAAGTTTCAAGGTACTTAGAACAATTTTATTAAAATGCATGCAATTTAAATAAAGTATATCACTCCAAGAAATCATTTTCCACATATTAATCTGGGGATTTGCTACTGGAATAGGATTCTCTGCATTATAAATCCATAATATTTTTGTGTTTGAAGGAGATTTTATGTTAGCAATGCATATATAACCTACTTATTTCTGCATTCATAAGAATTTAATGTAGTGTAACATCTCACATCTCACATTTTTGAATTGTGACTAATAACAGTCCTTTTGGAGGGAAACATGCAAACATAGACTATGAATCCTTTATGACTCTCGCAAACTGTGCCTTTCTCCCTCCAGTAGTACCTGCTAAGATTCATGGGCAGAATAACCCAGCATGATTAGGATACTGCACATTATAATTCTACTCAATTTGTTATTGAAGATGAAAACAAAGTTTCCCACAAAATGACATCATTATTTTTTTGAAAACTAGAAGCAGCTTCTAAAGTGTGACCATGACCATAAGTACCATAAATATCTCTGAGCAGCCTCTGAAGTATTTTAGTCCATTAAAATCCAGCAGACTTATGCACTGTGTGTGTGTGTGAGAGAGAGAGAAAGAGAGAGAGAGAGACGCTTCATATTCAAAGTAATATGGAACAGGTAAGCACTGTAACTTATGATTGTTTAAGTAGACTCAGTGGTTTACATGATTCTGGAAGGCCACTTTGCAATATCTGTAATTGATGCTTTCAGAGAAGTTTGAATGGTGGCGAAGTATATTTTGGAGGTATACATGTTTGAGGATTATGATTTCCCAGGGCATTGACATAGCACAGACTAAAAATATTATCATTAGGGTCTTTTCTGCACATGGGAGAATAAAACTTTAAGAAATCATTTCATTAGTATTTTCAAGGAAGGAAAACTTGGAACTCTATAGGAGTTGGTAGGAATATGTAATGCGAAAGCAACATATTGGAAAAAAAAGTCACTGGAGAGGGATGGGGGAAAGAAACAATGACCCAATAAACAGAAAATTCAGAATTTGGCCCTAGCTCTGATAGGATTTTAGGGAAAACTCTAAAGACCCTGAGTCTTAGTGTTTTTAGCAGTAAAATAAGGGTAATGAATTAAATGTGTTATGATGAGATAAGCCTCCTGCAAGTCTACAAATAGATTATTTTGATGGATGTTACAAAGATAGCATCAAGCCTGGTTTACAGAACCTCAGTTTTTCTTTTTTTATCACCTCATGTTTTTCTCTGTTACCTCAACTCTACCAACTTCTTATCTCTCTGCCAGCATCATCCACGTGCTCTCATTTCCCAATAAATTCACTATAAATTTAATCCCTTGTATACACCTTCAACTTCTGCCTATATCTCACAAGCAAAACTCAGCCCTGTTTAAATCTTACTGCCTAGTTACTCCACATATGACCCCAACTACTAAAGTTCATTGTCAAAAACACAAAATCACACCACTAATTCACTTTTAATTGATTACCTTTCATTTTAAAAAGGTGCTTAGTGCTATCTGATCACGTACACAATTGTCCTTGTGCAGGGGTCTACCAAACCTCTGGCTTGTGCGTGAGGAGTACACAAACGCATTCCTAGCAGGAGTGCTTTTAAGCTAGTCAGTTACCACATCCTCAGTTTTCCTATGCATTCCCTCCTGCACCAGATCTACCTGAGAAGGCCCCTGAAGCCCTGACATCTCTCTGGTCTCCTTTTCCACTCCTTGTGGCATCATCACCCTTTTCCCAGTTTCCAAAAGAAAGGCACTATTTCTAATCAACCTGAATTTTACCGTAGTACACTGATAAAAGGTTATCATCTCTGGATTGCAAAACAGAAGTTTCAAAATATTTGTGTTGATACACTGCTCTAAAAGTGAGGAAACAAATCCTGTTTCAAGTCAAGTAGTTCCAATAACTGCTTTTAACAAAAACAATTGAACATCTTCAGTCATCCGAGAGGGGCCAGGGGGTGGGGAGTGGCACACAGTAACCATGAAGAAGCCCTTCGTTAACATTTACAAACTCTTCTGTTGCTTATTTTTCCCCTACAAATCTGATTCCTATTAAAATTTTTCCGTTTAATATAATAAAAAAAGTATTATATTAATGTAATTTATGCATGGAACTCATTCATTGTTCATATTCTCACATAGCTTTAAAAAATGAAGTAACTTGAAATTTTACAATGAGAGAGAGGGAAAAATGATAGGTAATAGGGAAATAAAGATATAGATACATAAATATATAGCCATCACAGATATGGTGCTATTTTGCTCAGTTAATTTCTTCAATTTATCTGCCATTAAACCTGATAAGCAAGGACAGTCTTTACTGTCAAACCTACCAGCCAAATCAAGTTTGGTCTCAGAAAAAAGTCTATCCTTAATGAATTTAAAAAATATTTGTAGTAATAATATTTAAATCACACTTAAATAAGTTAAAGATTCATCTTATAGATTACAAAGCAATCAGAATTAAAATCAAATGGATCTAATTTAATTATCCCTTTAAAAAATAAGGTTTAAGAAAATCACACATATATGTGCTATTTTCATTACTTAATTTATGATAGTGCTAATAATGCATAACTAGAATATTATTTATGGTGCAAGGCAAGGAATATGCTAAAGCCATGGCTTTCTTTTGGTAAACATGTGCTTGTCTATTGGTGATATAAAAAACATATATACTGTTAAAATAGTATGGGTCTGACATCTAGCAGATAATTTTATTTTTAATTGGCTTTCAAAGTATGTATTTTATAAGATGGAAACATATAATTGACTCTAATTGGATAATTTTGTGATATATCTGATAAAATAGTTTTTAATTATCTTCTATATCTGAAACAAAATCATATTAACTTCTTTTCAGTGGGATTTATCTATTTTATCTTGCATAATTTAGAAGTCTTGGAAAATATTTCAATTACATTTCAAAGAATGAACACCACCAAGTACTCAAACTGTTAGAATGTGCTTTTTGCTGTGGCTAAAGGTACATACTTGGGATGAATTTTGAGACTACGTGAAATAATATTTATTTAAATATGTGAAAAGAAAGTTGTTTCAGGAGTTAATATTTCATGCCACTTTTCCCTTTGATTTTCTCTCAGTGGACCTTCCCTCAAGTTCAGTGAATTCTTTGACAATAATTCAGAGACGAAAGTTATTAATCAATAGTTGTCATTACCTCTACTGCCCCGTTTTTCAAATTTCTATAAAGAAGTGAAGACTAAATTACAGGCTTAGCAGAAATTACTCTTAATATCAAATCTATCTATCTGTCTATCTATCTAATCTGATTCATACATACATATCAAACAGGGAGAAATAAGAAATCTGACGTGTTTGTGGTGCTTTCATTAATGATTAAAGGAGGCTATCATGAAATCAGTACTATAAGTTATTCTTTTGTTCACCCCCACCCAAGAAATTTTTCACCTTGGGAAAACACACCACAGTAGGACACAATTGAGGTGAAGCATATGGCTTTCTTTTACTGAGTGGCCAAAGGACTACCATGAATGCAGGGAAGTACTAACCAGGACTAAAAGAACACGTGGAAGATAAGGACAGTGATTCTCTTTAAGTTTGAGTTCCATCGAACAGAACCTAAGAAGGTAATTCTTGTTCAAGGGATTTATTGATGAAGCCCTTAGAAGTAGGGCAGTAGGAAAGCAGGATGGGGCTGGATCAGGTAAGGAAGAAAGGAATATCAGGTAAAGCTAGCTTCCGTCTTTCCCCGGTGGGAACCTCTGCTATATGCTTCTCCAGAGTGATTGTTCTGAGATGGGGAATGGGGCATGGGCAGTGGCTCTGCATCAGTGCCTGGGCAATGAGCCTCCGGCATGGCCTAGTTTATAGGTGATGCTCCAAAGACCAGAACAGCTGTGAACCATCAGCAAACAAGGTTTCAGCGGTTGGGGGACAAATGTACCTTCTAGTAATTGTGATTTGGGCAAAGCACCAAGAAATCCGCTACAACTATCCATAGCTCCCCATCCTTTGCCATTTCAAGAGTTAGTAGCCCTATGCGTAGTTCATTGCTTATGACTTTGACCTAACAGTTCTCCCTTCTCTCACATCCATTTTTCCCTCCTCTAGATAAGACTCATCTATTATATCTTTATATTATTTCTTTACCTTCAACCAAAGAAAATAAAAAACAAAAGTACCATAGGATAGGAAGGCAAACCCAGACTAGTGTCACCTGTGCTCCTAACATGACTCACTGCCCACTCCAGAGCAGGAGTTCTTCGGGGATGATATGAGGTCAGTTGTTCAATATCCACCTCTATGACTGAGAGGTCAGACATGCAAGTATTTTATAAGATGAAAACATGTAATTGACTCTAATTGAGTCAGTTGTATGCAATAGCACGACCCATAAAAACATGTTCATTTCTTTCATGGTTTATTCCTATGGAAATTACTAGGGCACCCAATTGAATCTGAGTTCCTCTAAGAAATCTTCACTCATTTATATCAGTTTCATAGAGAGTACTCCCCACAAAAGATAATTTAATTAAATTAGCTGGTGAGTTGTTTGTTTTCAGGAGCATGATTTTGAATTTCAGTCTTAGATAAGAATTGGCTTATGGTTCCAAATTCTTCTACCACCCAGGAAAAATGTTCCCTTTTATCTATTTAAAAACAAATTTCTTCCCCTCCTATGTGGAAGGGTTATTTTCCTATTACCCTTAGACTTTGAATATAAACACATGGGGTCTCATTTTTGTGAGTTTCTCTTATTAGACTTTATTAAAGTTTTTATATGAGTAGAATTGCTAGACTGTAGAGAATGTGCACATGTCCATTTTTATAATGAGTGCCAAATTGGTTTACAAAATGATTCTGCCATTCTGTATTCCCACTAGAAGAGTATAAAAATTCCCATTGCTTCACATTTTTGCCAATATTTAACATGTCCAGGCCTTAACTCTTCCCCATGTAGTGGGTATGAATGGCATCCGCTAGATCTAATTTGAATTCCATGATTACTAATGAGCTTGAGAATATTTTCATATGTTTGTTGGCCACCTCTGTGAAATTTGCTTGGTCATTTTTGTTGTTCTCCTTTTACTTGCTTTTTTGCTTGTTTTTCTTTAAACATTTCATACATAATTATATTGTATTATTTATCTAGTAACTCCAATATTCAATGTTCTTAGTCTAAATCTGTTTTTGTTTTCTCCTTCCTGCTGACTTTTACTCATAGTGGCTCGTTGCCTTACATGGTTAGAACATTTGACTTAGAGTTTCATCTATGAAAAATGTGTTGGACCTAAACTTGGGATGTTTCTTACCAGAGCAAATTTCAGTTTTCTCCTATCACTGAACAACTGACTTGGAACATTTCAGTTCTTATTAAGGACCTTGATTTAACTGGAGAATCTCTGGTTTACCTCTTCCGCCTTGCTGTGGCTCCAAGACTTTCTCTGTCTCCCGACACTAACATCAGCTTTTGACCCTAGTGGTAAAAGCACTCGTTACCAACCCCTCCCCAACTCATTCCTTTTCCTCCTTACTGCTTCCCGCTCATGTTGCAGCTTACAGCTGTTGTGTGTGTATGTTTGTTTGTATGTGTGTTTATTACCCCTGAATCTTTCATCTGTCTTCTCTTAATTTTAGCGAGCATACCAATGAGAAACATATATGCCATTGAAATTTATAAAAAAGATTGTTTTAATTTTATTGGCAATATCTACAACATATCTTGCCCACCATACTATTAGAAGGATCAGTCCCTACCTAGGTACTATTTGATTATGAAATAAATCTCTGACTTAGTTACTGCCCAGGCTTTAAATCACATTCTCTCAAACTATGGGACATAAAAATAATTTAGTAAGTTATAAACAAGATGCATCAACTGTAGAAAGCAAGTCATTATTTTGAATTAAAATTATACAAAGCTTTAATGAGTCATATAAAGATGATTCTTTTTGTAGTCATTTAAAAAGTTTGAAAGCCACTGCCCTGAAGTACCCTCAGAAGCAACTCCAGTGACATCTTTTTTGATCCTTCAAGCTATAGGTAATTTCTCCCCACTCTGAAATACCATAGATTTAATTATAGCATTCATGTAATACTTCATGAAGTCAACTTTTTAATAATATCCCTTCTTCATTTCATTTAACCAATATTTACTCCATTGATAATGTGTACCAAGCAGTAAACATTTTTGGTACCTTGTTTAAATCAGAATGAGATACAAATTAAATATTAATTGCCCATTTTACGTATGAGGAAACTGATATGCCAAGAGACTAAGTAGCTGTCCATGGCCTCACAGTCATTGACTGGTTGATCCAGGATTCTCTTCTATGTCTCTCATACCTGAGAACCTATGTTCTTCACTTAATCATGCAGCCCTTATGTAACTTTAAACAGTGGTTCTTGACTTCCGTGAGAGATATGACCCCTAATGAACACATAAATATTGCCTACACTCATGAATTAATCTTATATAAACATAGTAATGAACAATTCCTGATGTGCTGCATATACATATAATCGTTTATTTCCTCCAATAAAATATGTGGAAATGAAAGTACATCTAACTGATAACTTTGAATAGCCTTTATTTTACATTTAAAATGTACATCATTCTCAAACTTTGGGTACTTTAATATTAAAGCACTCTTTTAATATTTCTGCCAGTTGTTAGATGTTTTCTAGAGAATCAGTAGAAGATTATGACTGAAAACCAAAACTTTACATATATATTGGAATGTTATTTTTATGTTTAGTTATAATTTTGTTTATATATTGCCTTGGTTTTTTAAAATAATTTTTTTAATTGATAGGATATTTCTTATTTCTTTGCGGTCAGAGTCCAGACTAAGAGTAGGGACTGATTTTATAAGCAGCATGTGTACTGGCTAAACAAGGAAACCTGCATTTCCCAAACTTTGTATCTAGGCACCCTGTGGCATGCACTGAGGGGTGCCACAAGATATTTCAAATATTTGAGAGAAAAACATAGGGACTACATTACTACTATTATTAAGTTTTGGAAATTAAATACGTAATAATGGAAGTCTAAAATGTTTCTTTTGGTCTAGGAGCACCATGAAATCCAAGAAATTAATTACTGAGACACCAAAAGTTCTATGAATGGACAAATTTGGGGAAACCCTGACACAGAATATGGAGCCAACCTCTCAGTGTTTACATCACAGAACTGCCAGTTGTAAAGGTGCCCAGAATATGAGTACTATAAATTGTTTGTTAAATAAACTTAATAAGTAAAACATTATATCTCTCGCACCTCCCTTAGAAGTTGGCATATAATGGATACTTGATCATTGTAAGATAATAAGTGGCTGAATAACTAAGTCTTTCACAGGAAGCCATTGCATTACAAGGAAGAAACGGTCACCTTTTTCTTATTTTTCAAGTTCCCCTCGCAAATATCTGAGGGATACAGTCTTTACTGAGTGTATGTTGAGAAAATTCAAACCTGTAGGCAAGGACTCAGATATCACATAAATTCATAATGTGATGTCAGGAAAAAATAAATTGAAAACACCAAATTCTGGTTGTAATGATCAGTGACATTCTTGGAATGAAAAGGAGATAGATATCAAAACTCAGTGATTAGATTAATTTCCAAACAAGTCATTTTATCTTTTTTCTTTACATTCATATTTCAGCGATATACTTTCACTCAGAGGTAATCCCTCTCAAAGAATGTCATTAGCCAGCCTGTCAGCATATGGCAAACCAGAAATCACCTCGAACTGATTTGCATTGTGGTCACATTTAATACTGAGGATTTTTTTAACACTGAATCTTCCTTCAATAAACTGAGAAAGTTCTTCTGGAAGGCTGAGGCACTTTATAAATAATCATATGTTTTAAAAAAAGTTATATTTAATAAGTAATAATGAGATACAAGAAAAAAATAATTTGTTCAATAATTTGTACAGTATTTATTTTGCTTTGCACCCCATTTTCTGTAAATTGAGAGACGGATCTAGAGAGGAGATGAGATTCAGGTTCAATATTTAAGTAAGATCCCTTCAAAAACGTGGTGGTCTTCTTTCATGTGCAGACATAATGTCTGGTTGTCTCTATTTGTGTGGTCTTAGCAGCCTTTATTAATCAATGCCTAGATCCATTAATTCATTAGGAGTTGTGAAATGTTCATATTGTAATTCCTTCTGTATTCATTAGCTAGAGTGCCTCTATAAAGAGAAATGTCCTTACTATTTGGTTACTCATGGTACAGTTCATTAGGAAAAGTGAAATAAATGCTTGTTTCTTTTACCTACTAGCTTTCAAAAGAGAGTGTTGGTTAACTGGTATTATCCAACTGTAGACAAATATTGCTTTTTGTTTTCAGTATTCTTATAAGCTAATGAATTTAAGTGTATACATATGGTAAGTCCAGGAAGAGGAAATCCCAGGGCAAAATACCTCTAAAAACCGAATAAGTTTAAGGTAGAAATAAAGTTTAAAATTCGTTTATTGCTCACAAGCTGCAGTTTGCGGCCGTTTCTCTCTTTCCTGCTCCAGCAGAAGCCAAATTCCTGCCCTCCCCTCACCTCTGGTACAGATAAACCCTCTTTGCCCAGGTAATTACCCACTGATATGGAGATGAACTTCTCTCCACCCCTAAGGAATGATGCAAATACACTAAAGCCATACTTCTTTCCACCTCTGAACGCCTATTGATATGCAGGTGTACTAAAGCCAGGAGAGATATTCTGGAAACATTACAGTTTTACCCACACATATGTATGTAATGTGAGGTGGTTATTGATGCTCAAATTATTCCAGCCTGACTGGTGGGAAACTGTTCAATTTACTATGTAGGATAACAAAATGTTCTACATTCATTGTTTTTATTTTCTGTCCTACAACTGAATTCAGCTACTTTACCCAAGAGCCCTGACACCTGTTAAAAGACATATCATTTCGTAACCAAAAACAATACCCTAAGGATGCTCATTGTTGTAAAATAAAATATATTAACTGATTAAGTGTCATACTAATACTTCAAACTCAAACTGAACCACAGGGTTTCATTTCTGTCTCACATGTATAGCTCCTTTCCGCAGTGCTGAGAGGTGTTCAATGACACTGACTGACATCCCCAAAATTTTGCTACTAGGGATTTGCATGACATGTAGAGAGATACTTCAAAAAAATAAAATTATGTCTTTCTCAGTTTGCTGTGGCTTTATAGACTCAATTTTCAATCCATAAATTAGCAATCATGTCCAATTCAAAATTCAAGTTGCCCATAATCTCCTCCTCCCTTGTGGTACATTTTGCTCATTTACCTTGACTTATTTTGCTTTGACTCTCTTTCCTTGGGTCACTAGTCTCCAGCAATGTTCACTGTGGTATAGATTATTCTCTCCTCTTCATCTTTTCTTTCTCTCTGAAAAGATCATGAATAGCCTCTATGCTTACAAAGGAGATAATAGCCTGCAGATCACAGCCTCACTGATCTTAATTAAATCATTCTATTCCTCCTTTCATGAAAGCACTTGTAGCATACATACTCTTTCTCTGTCCTCCTCCCATCTTTCTCTTTCTTAAAATGCAATATAATTTAACAAGTTAAGTAATATATAAAAAGTTGTTTGCTGTCATATATTTTAGAGGCTTTATTCTTACATTTTAACTTTTGCTTCATATTTTACCTCTTCTATTTGCTGATAAAAATAGTTTGAGAAATAACAAATATGAAGGATATTATGTAATTGTGTTCTCTAATATCAATATAACATTTGAGAATTTTTTTAATTATTGAATAATAATTTTGTTGTAATATTTTTTTTCACAGTTCAGATACACCTATATTTATAGCCTGTGCAGTGACTTTTCTTGCGGACTGCATTTTATGTTTCTTAATTGGTTTTCTTTTTATTTTATTTATTATTTATTTATTTATTTACTTATTTTTATTTTGCTATCATTAATGTACAGTTACATGAACAACATTATGGTTACTAGACCCCCCCATTATCAAGTCCCCACCACTTACCCCATTACAATCACTGCCCATCAGCGTAGTAAGATGCTATAGAATCACTACTTGTCTTCCCCGTATGCCCCCCACGCTATCTTATGTGTACTAATCATAATAACCCTTTTCCCCCCTTATCCCTCCCTTCCCACCCATCCTTTCCAGTCCCTTTCCCTTTGGTAACTGTTAGTCCTTTCTTGGGTTCTGTGAGTCTGCTGCTGTTTTGTCCTTTCAGTTTTTCCTTTGTTCTTATACTCCACAGATGAGTGAAATCA